>CM046453.1:3556986-4024486 GCA_025506515.1 Flaveria trinervia
TCTTATATTTACACTAAACACTATTTTTATTCTCTATTTTAATTAAATAATACTTTTATATTTTTATTATTATCTTTTTTTCTTTCCTAAACTCAAAACCACTTTTAAAAATATTAAAAATTTATAAGGATTGTATTGTGGTACAATATCCATAAATTTTCTCTGTTCTTTAACAATCACTCACAACTATTTTTCATAATATAACGCACATGCTCAAATCAAAATAAGAAACCTATTCTGAATCTGAATGCTCTAACATGTTCTTTTCAAAGAGGGTGATTAAATGAAGTTACAATTTTGTTCACAAATAGAGTTGTTGCCGTTACAAAGGACGACATCTAAATACATATATTTGTATTTAGTTTTCACATTACGTTTGGGGTCGTTAAAAGCGCTCATCGCTCGTTCGATGTTCGTTCGAAATTTGCGCGAAAATGCTTGTTTGACCTTTCGCGCGATTGTAAACGAACCGATCTGCTGGGATTGGTTGGTAAACGAGCCAAGCACGAGCAAAGGCCTGCTCGGCTTGGTTCAGCTCGATTTATTGTTTTATTATATATATGTTGTGTGTGTGTTGTTTATACATAACATTCCAGTATATTTAGCCCACTTTTAATAAATATACAATTATATTTATACATATTAGAATCAGCCTAATAAAAAAATTAACACCAAGCATAAAAATAAAATTTATGCTTAGCATCATTGTTATCCACAACGTATTGTCATTTTTGACTCTGCTCTTACTCTTAGTCGATGATCTCCCGCTCTCATAATCATCATTCTCAGCAATATGGTCACCGCCTCATCGGCTACAGCCTAACTTAGCATCATTGTTAGCCACAACGTATTGTCATTCATGAAAACATTATATTATAAAACGTGAATATTTTTTACGTTATTAAAACTTAGGATATTACATTGTCGCCGCCTCTTATTGCAATATAAATCAGATGACACACTAGATAGTTGGGTACAAATTGTGTTTAAATATTTTTTTTATTATCTTATGTTTGTTCATGTCAAATTTGGTTATTTCGTTATAAGTTGAGTTGATCTGGCGTGACTAGTCACACGTGTACTGACTTTCTTAGGTGTACGTTATGTACAGTTTTCTTGAGGTGTTGATCGTGGTTATAATGGCTTTACCCTCAGAGCAACTATGCCATCGTTACGCTATTACTGATATTGTGTCAGCAACCCAAAACTTCAGCAAAGGATTGATTATTGGCCAAGGGGGCTTCGGGAAGGTGTATAAAGGCGTTATGAAGAGTGAAAATGGTAGCAACAATATTGTTGTCGCCATCAAACGTTTGGATGCAATGTCCAAACAAGGAGCATCTGAATTTAGGGCTGAACTTGACATGCTTTCTAGGCTTAGGCATTCTCATCTAGTCTCTCTACTTGGGTATTGTGTCGATGATAATGAGATGATTATAATATATGAGTACATGCCCCAAGGAACTCTTGATCATCATCTACACAAAAGTGATCATACCCCTTTATCTTGGAAGCAGAGACTGATGATAAGCGTAGGGGCTGCTCGTGGATTGGACTATTTGCACACTGGTGCAGGAACCAAACATGGAGTCATACATGGTGACATGAAAAGTTCAAATATCCTTCTGGATGAGGATTTGGCACCCAAAATATCGGATTTTGGCCTGGCAAAAGTATGTCCAACGAATCAATCATGTACTCACATCAACACATCTGTTAAAGGGACACATGGATATCTGGATCCAAAGTTTCAAACGACTGGAAAACTGAACAGGAGAACAGATATATTTGCCTTTGGAGTGATCTTGTTTGAATTGTTGTCAGCAAGACATGCGGTGTTTGCTGATGGTGATTGGCATTCGACTTTGGCAACATGGGGTCCAAAGTGTGTCAAAAAAAGAAACTTAGATCAACTTGTGGCTTCTGAACTAAAAGGAAAAATATCTTCGAAATGTTTAAAGGTGTTTGCCCAAATTGCGTACCGTTGTTTGCATAATGATCCAAACAAACGCCCTATGATGTCTCAGGTAGTGGTGGCACTTCAGTGGTCACTGGCTTTACAGGAGAAGTTTGAAAATGATGCAAAACGAGCAGGGCTATTTGGATTCACTTGGAAGATGCCTTTTGGTCTAACAACAAAGGAAAACTCTGGTATAGACCATTTCTTGTTTTTGCATACGCATTTATACTTAAATCTCCGTCCATATTAAATATATTTTTGATTGCTATGGTATATCGTAGTTATGTCTTAGGAGATTAATTTGGTTTATTATTCTTCTAGTAGCCTTTACATGAAATCACTTTTCTTGATATTACTTCACTGCCTATCGCCACTATGTGGTGCTTCTTGACTATGATTGCATGATTATGTGGATATGTACTTTTTTGATTGCTATGATTGTACATTGTGTATTGATGATGCATGATTATGTTGATATAAACTTTTTAATGTGTATTAGGTATGGATGGAATATGATTCAGTGTATATTACTTTTTCATTTTATATTTAGTGTTGCTTCCTGTATGTTAATTTGTGTTTTATGCCTGCTACTGCCTATATTTTGATAATGGTGTGCTTTTATGATCTACTATATGGTGATAACGTTCTGCTATGCACTGTGTTATCTATATTCTCCTTTGATTACATTAGATCCGTGAAAGTGTCTCTGGAAGCAGCCTCTCTATCCATTGTGGTAGAGGTAAGGTTTGCTTCTAATTCACCCTTTCCAAACCTTATCAATAGTTTGGCTAGATGAGATTTCCTGAGTTTGGTTGTGGTTATAGTTTGATTGCTCTGAAATATGTTATGATTCATGTTACATGTTATAGATCTGTTTCTTTTGTTTTTTTCTATTCAAGGCAATCGTGACAAACGTTCATCAGAAAAAACCAAAAGCAACTGTGATTACAACTTAGTGCCCACAGCGGATGACGCTAGGTATGATGGCGTGCATCCTAATGACGAGCAAATACACCCGCCCCATCATAGAAGCTCATTAAAAAAACCCCAAAACGACAGTGTTTATCGTTTACTACTGACAGATAATGGTGATTCTTACAAAGTGCCTCATAATACTATGATAACGCGTTCCCACAGTTCTAACATATTCTCATATGATGACTCGATATATTCCCCGTGGAATGTCAAGAGTACAATCACAACTGACGGGCAACTCCAGGTTTACCAAGGTTTGGTCCTTAATAAGGTATACTCCTCCCTTGAGGTTGGCAGTTCAAGTTCACTGCCCACAAATGATGATGGTGTTTACTACAATAAAGTGCTTCCTGATAATGAGCAAGTACATTCTCTCCCATTTAATTATTCTCATATGCTGAGTTGCAATGGGCTACAAGGAACTTCAGGAGTACAAAATTAAGTGATGAGAAGCGGGGTCGTGTTTACAACGGGTGGGTCAATAAGAAAACGTACTTCCCCTCTGATGTAGGTGTTGGATTCAACATTTTGGTGTTACGGTTTGATTGTTGGGGCAGGGTAAACAGTGTTCTATCTATTATTATTATTACTGTTATTATTTCATTTCATAGCTTAATTGGTTTGATATTAAGTTCAATATTAACATTTTCATATGTAGGGGAATTTGCATGTATTGAGTGAATTAGATCATCCCAACCTTCACAGGATCCTAGGATACTGTTTGAAAGATGAAACGTTGTACCTCGTACACGAGCTCACAAGTGGGAGGAGCTTATACCATTACCTGCGGCACTATGGTATAACTTTTTAGTTTGCATTTATTAAGCCGGTCGATTGAAACTTTATATATGGAAACACGACAAGATTTAATGAGATGAAGTAATGGTCTATCATGGTTGTAGGAGACCTACCTTTTATTAAGAGGGTTAAAATAGCATTAGGCATTGCTCGTGCCTTGGTTTTCTTACACCGCAAACATCTACATGTCAAAGGTTGGATACCCGACACACATGAGATTTCTCTTGATGAGGTAAAGTTGAGCTTTTTGTTATCCATTTTGGATATATAAATACGAGTACATCATATACGAGTCTTAGTTTTTGTAAAATCCGTGAGAACCAAAGTGCTACTTTAAAATAACTCTGTTATTATAATAGTAGCACAAAACTATATATTAGTATACAAACATAGCAATATGAAAATATAATAATAGCATTGAGTTATTTATAATAGCACTTTGGTTCACTGAGTTATTTATATGTGTGTGTAAAGAATGGTTCAAATGCAAATAAAGAGATATTGAGTAAGTCATTGGTTCGTTAAGATCAATGGTTCAAGCAGGATCCGTTTGATCATCCTTTCTTTTAAGAATTAATGCACATTTTACCATTTGCGTCAGGATGATAATCCAAAGCTTTTATGTTTTGAAGTGGCAGAGTGGTTTCGCGGATTGCCCCTACAAGGTAATTAGTTAAGTCGTTATATCTGAATCGGTTCTCCTTTTCTGTTATGAGTTGTATGGTATAATCTAATATGAAATAATATCTTTAATTTAGGCCCACCGGAGTGTAATGGCTATGGTCTTGGGCTGTTGTTGATGGAAATACTTACAGGGGAGCATCTATATGGTGAAAGGAGTGTGTACAGTCTGAAAATGGAAGATATTTGGGACCAAATCTCTGAAATGTCAAATAAGATTATTAAGGAAGTGGATCCACAAATAGGATTCGAAATACCTTCGCTGATAGGCAAGTGTGTTAGAAGCAAGTACACAATTGAAAAAGCCTTGAATGATTTAGAACAAATTTATAGCAGGCTCACAGAACTATAACGAATGTTTGGAGATCGATGGATGATAGTTACTACATATGATTGTTGCCACATCTTCCATGTGCTATAAAAAACACCTAGTTATGGTGTGTGTTTGTCAGGTTTGTATACTAAGCTATGAGTTTTAGTCTTTCATATGTGTATAAGGAGACTAGAGTATGTGTTCCCTATGTGTTTTTGTAAATATTGTAAAGAAGCATGTAAAGGCATTTGTAATATACTGTGTTTTACATTGTAATTAAAACATATTCTTCTTGTTATATAGAGATAATACATCAGTTTATAAGACAATTAAAAATAGGTTAAATTCCTAAACAGAAAGTGAACTAGTTAGTAACTGTTCTAATATACACCCCATAAGTGAAATACTGCACCAATAGTGTTAAAAACTATGACACGACCCGTTAACACAATTTAACATGACTTGACATTAAGTAAATCTGGTTAGTGTTTGAGTTTGAGTAAGGATGTGTCTACACAGGTTCAGCCCACTTGACACCCTTATGAAATGCATTACGTGTTTAACTTGTCTTGTTAGATAGGTTAATAAGCACGTCGACACGAAGTGTTTATGACCCAAATATCAACATGACAATTTTATGAATAATGAAATATGTTACAATCAAATGTGGATAATATTTGAACTTTTGGTGATTGTTATTTTATCATGTTAATTTGTCTTATTATTATTAAACCAGTGAATTGAATCGTGATACACATGCCGTGTCATTAGTGTTATAGACCATGTTTATTTGTCATATTATTTCTAAACCGGTAAATCGTGTTACACGTCCTGTGCCATTAGTGTCAATGAGTACTTCTATTTAATTGTGTAAAATGTGTTTTGTCATTCATGCTATTGGTCTTATTACATTCAATTGTATTAAACATGTTGTTTCATGTAACCGATTTACGTGTTAGTGCTTAAGCAAATGACCACTTTTGCTAAATGTGTCATGTTTGAGTTCAATAGTTGTTAGATTTGTCATGCAAACACAACATGCCATGTTATTAGCACTATTGTAAAGCTCTTCAGAAGTAAGCAAACATGATGTGAGTGTGTCGACGAGGAAGAAGGTTGTGCCATATACGATCTCGAACAAATTAATAAACATGAAGAAAACCTGCTTGCTTAATCTTCCGACTGGAAGAAAAAGCAAGACCTAAAGGCCAAAACCACCAACCTGATAAAACTGTATTTGGCCACTAGACTAGACATCTCTTAGTAATCAAAGCCCTATGTCGACAAAAGCCCTTGAATACAAGCTGGGACTTGTATTAACAAGTGGATCTATCACTATGTTTTGATCCTATAAACCCGTTTACACCGAAAGAATATAGAGAAACAATACCCAAGTCTGGTTAGAATTTAGAGAAACAATCTTTGAATGCATGGCATCCAAGCAGACCCTCCATTTGTACTAGAGAAAGGTAGTTGGTTCATAAGTAAGCTAGACATCAAGAAAAACAAATGATGAAAGAAAAAAATGTGGATGACACATATGGCGAACAATCAAGAAAGAATGTAATGTATGGGAGTAGAGGGGGTATCAAAACACTATTGGAAGATGCAATCAAGAAGATAGTCATAAATTCACTCAAGTCATGGAAGATAGTCATAAATGTGACAATTATATACTGCTTTAGCTATCTTCACTTGGTTTCATTCAACTCAAAGACTTATATTAAATAGAAAATAAACTTTGGTCTTAAGGATAAGAAAGACTACTTACCCACTAAATCACTAATTTGACTCTTAATTAACCTACCCATGACCAATTATAAACACTAATTAAAACATGCACATAAATAAGCTTTCTAGATGACCTGAATCTTGACCCGTATTTGATCCATACCCATCAAGATTAACCTACAAAGAAGCAAGCAAAGGAAGTTTTATCCAAGTCCAATGCGCGAGTATATATGGATTAAGTCCAATATTAGGATTTATGTTTATTTCTTAGTATATGTATTATTATTTGAGTCCAACAAGGATCGATTAATGTACGAGCAGGTTGCTCCCGAAAACTGTGAATCAAGAATCAAAACCTGAAATTAACATCAATGTTCAGGTCCAATACTTACAGCGGACGGGGAATAGAGTGTTAACAATAAGACATCTTTGGGACCGAAAAATAGAAGCAAGTATGCAGTTGAAAAAGTCTTTAACGTGCTATAAACAAATTTTATATATAGTAGAATTAATGACAGAAATTTTAAGGATATGAACTTAACCAATAATCACTACTGATGCTTTAGGTAATATGCGTTTAAAGAATATCTAACCTGTTCATGGGAGACCATGCTAGCACCCCCAACAATCTCACTCACAGGCAATGGTTGGTGTTAGTAAACCTTATCTGGATATATAGGCCTACACTTGCAAAATATCTTTAATTATAGAATTACAACCTCTCACTAACTTGGAGTAAGATTATATCTTACGTCAAAGGCGTGGAATTCTTTTTCTTTTGAATGAGTCAAATATTACAACTAATAAAATAAGATTTGAAAAATATGTTAAGTTTCTACAAAGTAATAAAGTATCCTTATTGTTAGAGAACAAAACTAAATGAATAAATTGAAATTTTAAAAACCAAATGGAACCAACATATACAATAAAATACCAAAAGGAAACAACACACCATTATAAACACATAAACAATTAACTAACTCTCCTCTGCATGTTGCATTCGATCATTTGATATTAATATTCAAATGTATAGATGAACAATTAAAATAACTAGATAGGGCATGTAACAAAATCTGCGATCTATTGGGTGTACAATGGCTATTTAAACAAGCCATCTCTTGAAGGAATTCAATGAAGCTTTTCTAAACTAGCCTACCTTTTATATGGTATCAAAGCCGTTTATACTCCACCGAGTCAAACCCTCTCTTCGCTGCCCACACCATGGCCGAATCAACAACCACCTCTTCCAACCCTCCCATGCTCACCACCATCACCCACATCACCCGCCACCACCTACATCACCGCCACCACCCACTTCCCCATCAAACTCACCACCTCCAACTTCCTGGTTTGGAGAAAGCAAATCCAAGCCACCCTCATTGGTCTTGATCTCGAGTCCTTCATCAATGGTTCCAGCGATCCACCCTCTCCCTTCCTTGATACTGCCAATACTAAACCAAATCTTGCCTACACCCCGTGGTACCGCCAAGATCAAACCATTCTTAGCGCCCTACTCGGCAGTTGCTCCGACCTCATCCAACCACTTGTATCCTCTGCTGAAACGTCTCGAAAGGCCTGGAATCATCTAACCTCCAGCTATGCAAGTGCGTCGCGATCCCGGGTCATCTCCCTCAAGGCAAAGCTTGCCAAAAATCCTCGAGGCACTCGCTCCATAGCAGATTTCCTCCAAGACATGAAGTCCATTGCGGATGAACTTGCGTTGGCTCAAAGTCCCATCGATGATGAGGACCTCCTGGTTCACATCCTAAGCCAACTCGAAGACGAATACAATCCTATCGTCGCCGCTCTCAAGGTTCGCGATTCCAGTTTATCGTATGCCGATCTTATAACCATTACCTTGGTAGAGTTCAAACTTGATTAGTAGTATAATATGTTGGGTTTGTGAAGGCTTTGGGCTTGGGTTTATGTTTAGTTTTCTTGTTCATTAATTGTTAACCCTAGTTATTAGTCTTTATATATATCATGTCATGTATTTGTAATCTTTGGACTGAGCAAACAAAAAAAACCCTAGTTGCAGCCGTTGACGTAGGTCACACCGACCGAACCACGTTAAATCCTTGTATCGTTTATTGTTCTATTTTTCTGCGTGATAATCGTTTGGTGCGTTTGTGTTCGTGTGTTGGTTTCGCTGCATCGTTTGAGTCCTAACAAATGGTATCAGAGCTTTGGCTCGTTGTACACACAAAACCACACGTAAGAAACGATCGCAGGAGGTTGGTTTATCCGTTTTTTTGAATTCTCGCTTGTGGTTGGTGTCTGATCAAAGTTTGAGATAAAAGAAAGGATCGGATTGCAAAACTAATATACCTAGCCGCCATAATCCTCTTTTTTGTGACATCTTTATTCACAAAAGTCAACCTCTTTTCTTTGTTGTGTGGCTAAGAACAGAGTCACGTTAGTGATTGTTTCAATTAAGAAGAAAGCAATTATTATTTTGTTTGTTACTTCTTGTGATAACACTGGAAGATAGTCAAGATCGGTAACTTATTGTATATATACACATTTACAAAGGTCGGTGGGGTGTCCACCGCCTGCCAAGTATCACGTTTTAATTGGTTCAAAAAACTTTTTTTTTTGTTTTTTCGAAAACCTGGGTTGTATTAAATAATTTTTTTCCGACATTCAATAAGTGGATGTAGGTGAGTGAAATGGTTAGGACAATGTTTTTCTTGGGTGGGGTCGCAGGTTCGATTCCTGCGGTCGTTAACTTTTTTTTAACCTTTTCTACATCTTTTTCTTAAAATATATGTATGTTTCTCTTAGGTATTTAATCACGTTCATGTCATTGTCATAACTCGGGTAACGATTTTTGCAAACATGAGTTCAACCATGTTAATGTAATCGTACGACTCCTGGCGTAAAGCACGGGTTCTAATTTCTCGCTGCTACTTAAACCAAAGGTCGATGGACTTCCCACGAGCTGCCACGTGTCACAATACAATTGGTAAAAACTTTTTTCCTTTTTTTTCATTTGGTTTTCTCACTTTAGCTATACTTTTCCAAATCCCGCCTCCTAATTTTTCTTTTCTTTTGCTTTTTTTCACTTTTGTTGTATCTTTCAATTAAACTATTATTTTCTTTTATTTTTTTAATTATTATTTTATCTAATTCTTTTTAGATTATTAGGTTGTATGCACGTAAGAAAGTTTGTGTACGCGGCGCAACGTACAATTAACTGCGTTAATATCATAATACGACTCTTTTTTAACGCGTGAATATTCGTTTAGATTTCTTTTTTTAGAATTGTTATGCCAGTATAATATTGTTTTACTATGTCCACATTTCACATCACAATGCATATAACAAGGTTCACAAGTGTGACGTTACGTGCGAGGGTAGCGTTACTCGCTTTTACTCATTTAGCAAGGTCGGTGGAGACTTCACCAACCTTAACGTATATACTTTATCACACCGACTACGGCTCCGTCGTAACGCGCAACGGGTAAAGAAACTAGTTGAGACTTAAAAACAAAAGAAGGATAAGTTTCGGGTTAAAACTCTTTTGAGCCGTCGATTAGGGTTTGGTGAAAAACTCTTGGATTCATCTGGTAAAGGTTAGGGTTTTGTGTTTTTCAAGTGTTTATTTATTGACGGGTATTAATTATTATCAACTGTTTAAGGAAGCGTGTTTAGTGAAAGAAAAGTATGTTCAGGTTTAGATCTGTCTACAAGATTTATTGTAGGAGCAAATCAACCAATTGACAGTGTTCAGTAGAACAGTCATTAAGTTCAGGCCCATGCCATTGTTGTGTTTGTTCACTATTTTGATATCCTTCTTGTTTGCTAAGATGGCTGAAGACGGGAAGGTTGTGATCGAGAAGTTTAACGGTTCTGATTTTAGTTGGTGGAGAATGCAAATAGAAGCATTGTTATGTCAAAAGGACTTGGATATGGAATTGGAAGAAAAACCTGTGAAAGTAGAACAAGTTGATTGGGAATCAAATGACAAGAAGGCTCGTGCGGTTATTACATTGGCTTTGACAAAAAAATGTTGCTTTTAATGTCATTAAGGAAACCACGGCTCGTGGTATGATGACTGCTTTGTCAAATATGTATGAGAAACTGTCTACGACGAATAAGGTGTTCTTGATTCGAGAGTTGGTGAACACAAGGATGAAAGAAGGAACTTCAGTGGTTGGTCACATTAACAATCTAAATTCAATATTAACAAGACTAGTATCTATTGGAATTAAGTTTGATGATGAAGTTCAGGCTCTACTGTTGTTGTCGTCTCTGCCTGATAGTTGGTCTGGAACTGTGACTGAAATTTCAAGTTCTATGAGGACTAAGAGTTTCACTCTTAATGGTATTCGAGATCTGATTATGGGTGAAGAAGTCAGAAGAAAGAACTCGGATGAATCATTAAACAGTGAACTGTTAAATGTTGGCAGGGGTCGGGGTAAAAACAGGAATAGTGGGAGTTGGGGAAGGATTTCATCTAAACCTAGGAAGAATGTGAAATGTTGGAGCTGCAACGTTAAAAGTCAGTGTCCAAATAAGAAAGAATTCAACACTGCTGCTGGGGATGTTTCTGATGATGATGTATTGATAATCAGTGTGGAAAATAGTATGGACTCTTGGGTCATGGATTTAGGGGCTTCGTTTCATGCCATGGACAATGGGGAAACGATGGTGAATCTGGAACATGATGATTTTGGAAAGGTATGATTAGCTAATGACGAGACACTTGAGGTAACGGGCATGGGTGATATTGATCTGGTTACTTCATTGGGTACTACATGGAACCTAAAGAATGTCAGGGTGATTCCAGGGTTAAAAAATAAACTGATTTTAGTTGGTCAATTGGATGAACAAGGACTGGAAGTGAGGTTTGGTGGTGGTAAATGGAGAATGATCAATGGTAATGTCACACCCCGACCGACGACGAAATCATCAGGGCGGACGAACGGGAGACGATGGCTCATAGCACATGGAACTAATTAAGTTGAAATAATATTAAATATCATTAATAATTAAACATTACAAGATGAATAAGTTCATACAATACAAAAGCTTCAAACAAAGAAATAACATATTTAGTTAAACTAGGTCCAAGTCCTATATGAGCACGAAGAGAATCCTCAAGTAGTAAATCTGAAACATATTAAAAATAAAGGGTCAACTATAAAGTTGGTGAGTTCTCATGGTTTAAACACACGCATACATATATATATATATGTAAAAAGGGTTACAAGTGGCAATTCATGTCCATGGTAATGAGTTAGCAAGCTTATACACATACAGTTACAACCAAACCTTGACTTAATTACAAGTATATAAGATTGGTTAAGTGTACTTGGTTCCCATGATGAACAAGCATACACCATCAGGAGTCGGCAATACATCGACTTTATCACCAAATAGGCTTGTCAGGCCTAAAGATCAAAGACGTCGCCAGGCTAGCAATAGTTAATAATTGTAAACAAAATATGTATCTCATATAAGACTTACAATAACACAAATAACCATGACAAAAGGTAAAGATGAATTGCATGTGTATTTACAAGTATCAAGATGTTTACAAGTGTAAGTTTATAAGGTTAATACGTTTCACCTCAAAAGGTGTGAAATAAAGTAAAAAAGAGGCATGGAGAACTCACATTATATATATAAGATTAAGTTCGATAATAGGATTAAGTTCGATAATAGGATTAACAAGATGCCTAAATGTATATGTTCCAAGATTAAGTTCGATAATAGGATTAACAATAAGATGTGAACTAGGATTTCAATTGGAATTTGAGGGTTTAAATAATTAAGTAAAATAATGACTTGTTTATGTTTTGGTTTAATAAAGAAAATATAAATCAATTAAAAATATCTCAATAATTTAAATTATTGATTTAATAGAAATTAAGTATAATATGTGAAAAGAAATAATTAATTTAATAATTAACTATTTAAAACTTGATAAAGATAATTAATACATATTTAAATGACGTTGAAATTATTTAAAATCATTTTATAAAGTTTTGAGCTTTTAAAATGATTTATTACAAAGGTTTTATAATACAAAAACCTTAAAAATAAAAATAAAGCAAATTATATTATTTTATAATTTTCAAGAATTTAAATAAAAGTTAACGAATAAATTTATTAAATAATTATGATATAACATGCTCAAATGATTAGATGAATAATAAATTATTTTAATAATTATTTTAATAACTACTTGAATAATTAGTTATTTCACATATAAATTTATAATGTTTTGAAATAATTAAAATTTGAACCATAATATATTTTTAGCATTTAAATTACATGAAAGAATTAATAATGTTTTATTTGTTATTTAAAATAAATAAATAAATAAATCTATAATCATAAGTTTTAAAATCCTTAAAATTTACTTAATAATTCTTGAAATGTTCTAGTTAATAATTTAATTTTTATTTTAATTATTAATATAATAATAATTTTTCTGTATTAAAAATATGGCAAAAACAACTAAAATAAAAAGGTTGGCAGGGGCTCGATTCGAATCCGGGACCTCCTGCTTATAGGGATTGTAAGTTACCAGTTGGGCTAAGGCCGAAGCTGAGTTTAGATTCAAAATAAAACTATATAATCAATTTGAAAAAAAAAAACAAATCCACATAAACCCTAGTTTGATTTGATTCCAATCGAACATGAAAACGATTTTAATACTTGAATTAAACATGGGGCTTTTGTTTCCCATGTAAAACCGAGTATAATGATATATGAAACTTACATGATTGAGTTCGATTTGATGATCTCAAGTTTAAGAACGAGTCGCGACGGTGTGATTGTTGATTCAAGGTGCAAACGTTGTTCGTAATCAAATTAACTTTGCAGGAAGTTTTGAATGGTGATTCTAAGTAGAAACCCTCAACCAATTTTGTATAAAAGAGCCTTGAACATGCTTCACGATTAAGTTGCAGGTACGAACAATTATGGTAATCGAAATCGAGGTGTGGGTGTATTGTGAATGAAATTGGTGTTACAGAAAGTTTATAGGTGTTAATTCGAAGGTTTTAACATCGTTCTATAGACCCAATTTAGACTGTTTCATAACGATCGCGTTCAAGTTTTAAAGAAAAGCTTCGGTTTTAAGAACACAGCCTTAATCAGCCAATTTAATTCAATTAACACAGACTTTAAGTTTGAAACAGGTGTGTAATGGTTTAGAAACGGTTGATTTGAAAGTTAAATAAGCGTTTCGGTGGATTGATGGTCGCCGGAGCGAAGGCCGGAGGTGGTCGACGGTGGGAAAGGGAGGGCGACGGTGGGGAGGTGTGTTTTAATCTCATTTACACTTTCGGTCCCTGTAGTTTAATAGGTTAACATATTATGCAAAAAAATTTAAATTCAAGTTTTAAAATCTACAATCTTAACCCTTAAACTTTTAAAGCCTTAATTTAAAATAACCCAAATTATTTATAGACTTATATACTTTATAAGTCTTGTAGAAACTTTAAAGTATATTTATTCCTTTTTAAATTAGACTTATATATGACAATTAAGACTTTATAAATTTATAACTCTTTATTTTATAAAATAAAAAAATATAATCAATTGTTTAAAAGATTAAATAAATGAAAATTTAAATAACCCTATTTTTAAAGGTTAAGCTACACTTCTGATTCATATGATTCATTAGAATAAATAACATTAATTTGATAATGAACTTTTTTTGGCATGAAAGTTTAAAATGAGTTCGGGTTCTGATTATAATTTGAAAATTGGGGGATATTACAGGTAATCTGGTTATTGCTCGTGGTATGAAGTGTGGGTCATTGTATATGGTTGAGGTACCTGCTGAGGGATGTATAACCGTCCCAATTAAGCACAACAAAATCATGTTCGCTAAATCTGGTGCTAAGAAAGTTCAATTTGCAAACGTGAAGTCTGGAGCAAAGATGTTAAGTGAACGAGTTCGAAAGTCTATACCATTCAGGGAATTCAGTGACAATGGGAGCACGGGACGTGTTCCAGGTACAGTTACAAAGAACCGTTAGGTTTTAAAGACTACGACTGAAAAATTCTCTCTTGGTGATTATTTGCTAAATTTGGAGAGTGATAGTGATCCTCGGTGTATTTTTGAATCTGGTGGAATGTCCAAACCGGTTAAGATGGATGATGAGTCACTGGCGAGACTAGCGACGACTGAGTTGGAGCTCGGGGGAGCTTCAACTGGCCCTTTTGGTACGTGATGATGAGGGGTCGCTGCAACTAGGAGATATGATGGAGTCTTAGCTTGTTTTTTGGGAACTGGAGGCTTGGAAGACTTGTTTAAAGATTACTGAAGCTACTAGACGACTGGGTTGCTTTGTACTTGAATGGCGGGTTAGAATTTATCACAAAGCCTTCAAGTGGGAGATTGTTGGGTTTGTGAAGGCTTTGGGCTTGGGCCCATGTTTAGTTTTCTTGTTCATTAAATTGTTAATCCTAATTATTAGGCTCTATATATACCCTGTCATGTATTTGTAATCTTTGGACTGAGCAAATAAAGAAAACCCTAGTTGCAGCCTGTGGACATAGGTCACACCGACCGAACCACATTAAATCCTTGTATCGTTTATTGTTCTATTTTTCTGCATGATAATCGTTTGGTGCGTTTGTGTTCGTGTGTTGGTTCTGCTGTGCCGCTTGAGTCCTAACATAAGGACCTTAAAAATGAAGTATTAACGTAACATTGTTAAAATTTCTATTAGTTGCAGGGGGTGTTTTTGTCATTTTACTAGTAGGGGCTAACAATGTAATTAATTGAAGCTTTTTTAACGAGTTAGGTACATGATTGGCTCATATGGTATGTCTATATTACAATATTTAAACCAATGTTTGAAAAATTACTTCATTAGTTCCAATTGTCTACCAAATCGTATAGCACTAACTTTTATAAAGTTTCTCTTTTAGTTGAGTGTCAAATGACAAATATACCCTTAAATATAAATATAACATCAACAGCAGTAGCAGTAATGTGAAATTGTACGGAGCTTGTTCTCTGGATTCTGTTCAGGACATGGTGACTAATACGATAGTCAGCGTATGATACGCGGTGCCTGATTTGACTTGATCAGACTCTATCTTTCATGTAATCGCACATCATGTCCTTCCACTTGCTCCAGTACACCCATACAACTCCAAAACATGTGTTTTTGTCTTCTAGCACCTACAAATAATAACACACTTGAAATATACATGTTCGACAATAATATTCATATAAAAGAAAGCAATTAATCATTATATGTATTGAACAAACACCCCGCAATCACATAGCCGCTGCACATCCCCTTGCCTTATTTCTACCAATGGTTTTTTGGGGATTTCTTTGGGCAATAAAAACATATATAAACCTTGCTTTGCTTGAAATAGTTTTGTTTCTTTTTGTGTTTTGAATTTCATATGTTAGGTCGCCATTAATTTGAGTGTCTTGGGATTGTGATCGTGGATTTGTATAGTTAGAGACATTTTTTGAGCTCTGATGTTGTTTGGATGCATACAACACTGATCTATTATCTAATGTTTAACGTCGTTAATATTATGTTTATTGTATTAGGCTGATGATAGCGAGTATTGGATCGTCTTAGACATCATCGTGATCTTTATCTTTTTGTGTTCAAGATTCATTGGTTAGGCTTTATCGTGTGCCTATGATGACCTTAAACATAATACATAAACGCTTAATCAGGTTCAACCTTGGCGTGGCAGATCTTGAGGACAGTGGCTTGTTATCCGCAACTGTCTGCAACAATATGCCCTCATTTTATTTATGTTTCTGAGCCTAACAATATATGATATAAGCACATCCTGTACATTTGTATTCTTACATAGGGTAGAACATAAAAGTTTGAGGCTATGATGATAATGCACTAAATCATTAGATGTTATAACCATTGGATTACTTACGTTTATCTGAGCTTTGCTTAGATCGTTTACCTAGCGCGCAACACGCGCTAGGATAAAACACTAGTTTTATTATATATAAAATTATGATAGACAATTATATAATATGTATAATGTTATATATAAAATTTATTAGTATACATATAATTAAATATAAAAATATTCAAAAGTAATTACTAAATAATAAAGGAGCTAAGCCCGAGCTTGAAAAGTACTTAATTAACGAGCCAAGCTCAAGCTCTTTTAAGTGTTAGTTGAGATGACGGAACACCTAAAACACAAAGCCCTTAAAATTAACCTATTAAAAACGCTTACGATTGTCATGTATGATTTGACCTATTCTAATATAAAAAAATAATAATAAAATATCTACACATGCATGATTTGGCCCCAATATGAAACTAAAAAACTCACAAACAAACAATTACGATTGTCATACTTTTTGCAGACGAACTTTTCCCCTAAAGATTAAGTTTATCAATGATAATCAATGCATATTAAAGAAAACACTTCGTATGTTACTATCTTTTCATTCTGCTATAAATTTGTTCTAGTTCCTTCACTGCATGTTCCAATGTGCAGTGATAACCAGTACACCTTAGTATCAGAGAAAGTATTTCTCGTGCTCTCTCGCTTTCAATATCTTTTAATCTCATTCGTGGATCTGCTAGATCATGGACATACGCTAAAGCAAGTTCGGGTGACCAATGTTCTCGTTCCATATAATCCAAAGGAACAGGTTTTCCTGTAAGTATTTCCATCAATAACAACCCAAGACCATTAACATCACACTGCCTTCTCTGAGATGTTTGGCCTGAAAATTAATATTATTTCAGATGCAGATTGTAGCATACAAACTCTAAAGTTGTATCAGAAAAAAATAAAGAGTACATATAAAGTAGTGATAACTTACCTGCTAATGGATACTGTAATCTATACAACAGCCTTGCCACATCAAAATTGATAAGCTTTGCATTAAATTTCTAGAAAAGAGTAATTGAACACAAAAAAATCAGATATCAATCGATATATATACTAGGACGTACAAATTGGACTTTAACGATTCATACTATAACCAATTAGACTATAACAATTCATACTAATAATTTAACTTATCACACTTCTAAATTTTACTTTTGTTGTCAAAGGTAGTCCTACTTTAATAGAGAAGTAATTTTGCTTGTCTCTAAAGCATGATATATGACATGAAATCTACGTGGAAGTTTTTTTTGCCATTGCCATGTCATTAGGTTAATCAAATTTTCCATAATAATATGAATGAAATAAACATAGTTAACGTAATATCATGCTATAATCCCATAAAAGGATCCAAGAAATGGATCAAGAACATCTTAAAGTTTACCTTATCAAACCAGATCTCATCTGTGTCTAGTATCCAATCTTTAACAATCAGTTGCTTGCGTTGTAGATAAAGCAGGCCACGAGCAACTCCTAATACTATTTTAACCCTATTAGCAAAGGGAAGTTGTGCGGTTCCTACAACCACAAAAGAACATTGCTCTATCCCATCTCTATAACGTTTACAAATTAAATTTTAAAATGGACAAGACATTGCTACCTACGATAAGGTCATACCATTATGCAAGTAATCTTTTAAGCTTCTTTCCTCCATGAATTCATGTACAAGGTATAATGTTTTACCTTCCAAACAGTATCCTATTATCCGTTGAATGTTGGGATGAAGAAATTCACCCAATTCGCGTACATCCATCTGCATATGATGATCCTTAGATTCGATTCAATGAAAAAAGACCTATTTAACTCACATACAAATGCTAAGATGGAAAGGATAATTAGTTAGTTTACCTCGGGCCTATGGTGCAACGACGTCACCATAATGGTCAATCTAGAACCCACCTTAGACGGGGAATATGTCTTCTTATTAACCCACCCTTTGTATGTCCAACCCTGCCGGTCACTTATTATTCTTTTCTTGAAGTTCTTTGTAGCATGTTTCAATTCATCATATGAGAATATTTTAAATTGGTGGGTGTGTATTTGATCATAATTAGGAGGCATTTCATTGTAACTACCACCATCCTCTGTGGGCAGTGAATAGAGTTCGTTGTTGTATTTGCTTACATTTGATGAGTTTTGGTCACCATGGGCTTAAAAGAAAAACAGAAGAAGCAAATCAATGACATTATAATAATATGCTATAAGAAACTAACAACTACACATTAGTGAGAATGATGAAAGTATATGCAACCTCTTTCTGTCAGATTAGTTGATGTTCTAATAATATTCCTACCGCCTTTGTATTTCAGATGGCCAAGAGAGGTGGCATAGTATCATACATTTTTAGAGCAGACATTGAGAAAATGAAGAAGACAACATGCAGTGTTTTAGAACCAAAAAAATTATAATGTTTCGATGAAAGTAAAGCATATGAATTGCTAATAACCTCTTCTGTCATAGCCTTTTTTACTTATAGCACACAAGGTAAGTTCGAACAATCACCAAAAGCAACTATAACCAAATGTGCAGAACACAGAAAGTAGCATAAAGGTTGTACCAGAGTTTTCTTTAATTCGAAGAAAAATGTAACCTGACATCTTCCAAGTGAATCCAAATAGCCCTGTTGGTCTTGCATAATTCTCAAACTTATCTTGTAGTGCGAGTGAAAGTTGAAGTGCTACAACTACCTCAGACATTGTAGGGCGTTCTTTCGGATCACTATGCAAACAAAAGTATGCAATTTGAGCATACTCCTTCAAACTTCTGGGAGACAGTGTTCCTCTTATTTCACAAGCTGTAATTTGATCCAAGTTTCTTTCTTTTACACAGTTTTGAGCCCATCTTGCTAGACTAAAATCGTCATCACCTTCAGGGAGGACTGCGTGCCTCCCAGATAACAATTCAAACAATACAACTCCAAATGCAAAAACATCCGTCTTTCTTGTGAATTTTCCGCTCATAAAGATTTCTGGATCCAAATATCCAAATGTCCCTTTAATGCCAGTGCTGACATAAGTAGATGACTGATTTATTGGGCATAGTTTCGCCAGCCCAAAATCTGATATCTTGGCCGCCCAATCCTCATCAAGCAAGATGTTCGAGCTCTTCATGTCACGGTGTATGACACCATGCTGGGTGCCTACACCCGTGTGAAGATAGTCCAACCCGCGTGCAGCCCCTATGCCTATCCTCAGTCTTTGCATCCAAGTCAAAGGAGTATCACTGTTGTGCAAATGATGATAAAGTGTTCCATTAGGCATATACTCGTAAACGAGGATCATTTCTCTTCCATCTTCACAACAACCAAGGAGAGACACCAAGTGCGCGTGCCTCAACTTAGAAAGCATTTCGACCTCAGCCATAAACTCAGGTGCTCCTTGATCAGACATTGAATCCAACCGTTTGATGGCAACACTCGTGCTAACACCCCTTTCACCGTCGAGTTGACCTTTGTAAACATTTCCAAAACCACCATGCCCAATTACCAATCCATCATCGAAGTTTTTCGTCGCTAATTGAATATCAGCAAGAGAGTAGTGACGGCATAGTTGCTCAAAAGCTAAGGCCATCAAAGTTTTGCAGGTTGGTTGTTTCGATCCGTGTTAACTAAAGAATAAAAAATCTTCATTTATCTGGTGAAAGTCGTTAAGATTTTTATAATTTGTGACAATTTCTTCCTGGTACGGGTTGAAACTATAGGAAATGGTTTTTTATTGGTAGGTGAGTTGAAGATTCTACACATCGTTGTCGAAAAGTCATTGTTCATTAATCAAATGCTCATCTAGCTGCTCTTCATTGACAAATTCAGAGTAACATAAGCAAGAACTAGACCTACTACAAATATATAAATTGAGATGTCACGTATTAAAAAGTACCAAATGGTATACATTGTAAAAATAAAGGCATTTATATCTTTAGGAGATCACCAAAATCTTGAACTTTGCTGATTCATAATAGTTAATTCATGTATCCATCATACTCTTAGAGTCTTAGTCGCAAATCATCAGACAGCAATCGAATTTTGACGATACATGATAATTAATGATACTGGGTACGCTTGTTTCATTGTTAGTAATTTACGATGGAACGTAGTTCAAAGTAACGTAAACAATCATTTCAGAATACAAACAATTAACAAAGCTTCGATACGATCTTTATTTAGTACTTAGGAATTATAAAAAAGATCTTTTAACCCGATTTATTACAAGAAATTTCTGATCTAGAGTCTAACAGCATCAAGAGCAACTAGACCTTTCTGAAAGCATTCATGGTTAAAAGCAGCATAGTCTTTCACAACCTTGTACATCCTAGGCCTCTTCTCATCAACCAAAGCATCCACAGGACCGATCTCTTTGCTCGCTTCAGGTTCCGTGAACATAGCCACAGATATTCTCGCCTTCTCCTTGTTCGTGACCACCCTATGCACCGGGCTCTTGAAGATCCCATTACTCATGATCTACATATTACAATGGATTTAAGCACTTAATTTTACACTTCGACGACCTTCTCTAATGTTGGCCCGTCAAGCTTGACTAGTGTGGACTACTGATCAAAGGGCTCCACTGGAGAGTGGCGCCCATGAGACTCACATGCGTATGCAAGCCCTATAACTATAAGGGCTTGCAAGCACGACGATGGTGGGGTTAGGTGAGTTTTTAATTTTTTTTTCTTTTATAGTTTAAATTTTATTTGAATTGCATTTATCAGGTGTGCGTCATGTGAGTGACTTATATACCATATTTATTTTTAATCTTAAATCATTTTATATGTAGTAATTGGGTGAAACAGCAAAAAGATATGCAACGTTTTGATTTACAAACATTAGCTTATATAACATTTTACATTCTTTTATTTCTTTTATACACTACTTTACTTTATATTAATATTTTGCTTGAAAAGTATTTGTTTTTTATAATAAGTTATATAACTTTTTATAAGTAATTTGATTTAGTTGGTACAAAATATAATTTGCTTATGAAAAAAATGTATAATATAACGAAGATGTGAATTCAAGGATTTGTATGT
Source organism: Flaveria trinervia (assembly GCA_025506515.1). Classification (NCBI taxonomy): domain Eukaryota; kingdom Viridiplantae; phylum Streptophyta; class Magnoliopsida; order Asterales; family Asteraceae; genus Flaveria; species Flaveria trinervia. The sequence continues at coordinate 3,578,337 of CM046453.1, forward strand.
ATGCTTATAGGACTGGAAAAAAACGATTTTTTTAAAGGGTGATCGAAATATGATATGACAAGTGAGTAGATGAGTTTTGAAGTTAATTTTAGACTTTTGCATTGGAAATGTTACTGCCATAAGTTGTGTGCCTAATTTGTTGTCACATTAATTTGTTTACCTGCATTTGATCACCAAGATTGACAAAAAGAGCATCATGGATCACAGGAACCATGTACCATTTACCATCATTCAGCACTTGAAGCCCTTCGACACCCGGATCTTGCAAAAGAAGCGTGATCCCTGATCTATCCGAATGAGCTTTCAGCCCAAATACTTGATCAGGGGTCACGCATGGTGGGTACAAAATAAACCGCCCTTGCAAAACATCCCTTTCCTCAGTAAAATGTTTGGAGAAACAATCTTTTTCCAAATCTAAAGATTTCGCCATTGCCTCAAATATAACAACAGAAATTGACTTGATCTTCCTTGTGTACTCATCTATGGTTTCCCTACATAATGTATGACTCGTTGATCATTCAACGATAGATCAAACTATGCAAGTTATTGATCATGTATTAGGATGAATAAGTTTGAGATGTTACCTAAGATTTGAAGGTTTTTCAGGCCAAAACTTCAGTTTCCTTTGATCTTCAGGAAGGATTCGAAGAAAAATGCGATCGCACCAATCTTGAACTTGATTCTCAGCGTAAGTCATGTCATTTCCATAGCCTTCAACAGAACCAGTTTCTCTAAAGTATTTTCTTTTCTCTTCCAAAGGAAGCTCGAAAAACTGTTTGATCACTTGTCGAATGTTGTCAAGATATGAACCCGACAGCCCATGATTCACAGCCTGGTATAGAACATAAAAGATCATTCAATATAGATACCAAGTCTCATTACTCATATATTCAAGAAAAAGTTGCAACCTTTACAACAGTTGATATTCATGGTATTTTCAAGAAATTTAAAATCTAACAGGGATTAAGATTATGAAGGTTTTTAAGGAATTCAAGAACCGTCGACAACTAGAGCAATCTCGAGTAGCTCACGAGTACCTTTGCCCGTCCCGCAGCTAAAAAAAGACTAGTGGAGTTGCATAAACTAAGGGGTTGTTTGGAAACTTCTAAATGATTAAGTGTTGAACCATTAAGAGGTCTGAATCTTTAAGTGCTGAACCATTAAAAGGTCTGAACCATTAAGAGCTAGTATATCATTTAATTATTTAAGGACAAATATCTTACCAATTCAAGTAATATGTCTTGACCATTCAGCATTAGACCTCTTAACCATTCAGTATCGGTATAATACTTAATCATTCAGAGGTAAATGTCTTATCCATTCAGACATGTGCTGGTGAAACAGTCTGAACCATTAAGTGCTGAATCATTCAGACATCTGAACCATTAAGAGGCTGATTAAGAGGCTGATTAAGAGGCTGATTAAGAGGCTGTCAAACAGCCCCTAAGATTTTTTATCAATTAAGAACAAAGATTCAATGAAAATTCTTAATCACAAAATTGATTAATGTAATATCTTTATATTTATGATGCCCCACGCATATAAATATTATGTTATATTTATATTTCTTATACCGTTGTTGTGTTGTCATTGTTATATTTTAAACAATTACAACATAACATAACATTAACATATGTAACTTTCGTCACCTTTTAATTTCTGACATTTTCAAGATTACTAAAGACTAGCAAATATGAAGGATTTAAAAAAACATACCTGAAAACATCCCCAGGTGGTGAGTGCGGATCTAAGTTTAGCTAGTTCAGTTTGTTGATCATCTTGTCTAGAAGACGAAAACAAACAGTCGATATCGATGATTGGCACCGGAGCTAAAGGAGGGGATGTTTCTAACGGACCGAACTTGGTGTAACTGGTGTTGTTGTTGATGATGTATTCCGAAGGTGGTTTGTCCCCGTCCATGGCCATCTGTTGTGCGGTTTTCATCAGGAGAGAGTCTTGTTTGGTAGCCATGGATGAAAAGGATCAATGTGAGAAATGAGAATGAGAGATAGAAACGGGTTATATGAAAACTTATATTAGTTTGTGATCACTAGAGTTACAAACCATGATATATATAAGGGTATGATGTTATAAGAATATGTTTTTATTAAATATATTATTTAAAGCACTTTTCAACGTGACCAATCATTTCAAAATTGTGTGATAACATGTGACCTTTAATAGAAATAGAAAAGCATTAAAAGTTATAAAATAGCTGATTGTTGTAGATTTACTTTTAGGAAAAAAAATAATTATAACTTCTCATAAACTCTTTTCATTTGAATTGTCAACGTTAGTTTTCATCTACTATGTTGTTGGTATCGTGGGAGAACGTTTGATTTGGGCCCAAATGTAAATAAGCAAGTTTTAGTTTTTTTAAAGGATCAAGATCGTTTATAAAAAAAGGTTTTATTGAAATGATCATAACTTGGGCTAAAAGTCTCCGTTTTAGGCCTGGGACCAGTCAAAACGACCGTTGAACTGAGGAGCACGTTTTCAAAAATGCCGCGGGCGGTTTGGGTCATCGTTTCGGCCTAAAAACGTCTTATTTTATGAGTTATTTCAATTTTTGTCTTATTTTTACATTTTGTTGGACTTTACATTTGGCCCAGTTTTTGGTCCGTTTATGTTTTGTGCCCCATTCGACTTTGGTTTTATTTCTTTATATGCTTGTAAGGGATGGGTGAAATATTGAAGTCTATAAAAAATCTGTTTTCTCTCTATCATAGTGTGTGTTAGTGTAAACCCTGATTATCGGTATTCTTTGTGAATCAACGACAGTTAGAAGAATTGTTCATGGTATTCTCGTGAATTAACATGTTCAATTATCTATCTTTCTGTTTCCGACTGCATCAACCTTGTACTAAATTATGTATTTTTTGGTGAGGGTTCAAATCATACGGTATTCGTACATTTTTAATGACGTTTAAGGGTATCTAACTATAATAGATTTGGTGCCCGTTAAAAATTAATACGGTGAATAACTTAAATTAAAATTTTAAATTATTTCTATGATTTAATTCTTTTATAAAGTAGTTATTTCACTTATTAGAATATGGAGTGTGAAGTAACGTACATCGAAAATGATTTTTTTCCTTTAGAAATGTTTAAATGTTTTCCTTGGAAACAGAAGTATCAAATTTGTTTATTCAAATAGAACTTTCAAGGACTAATACCATAAAAAATCTATCATATTATTATGAAAAAAATCTTGCAATCTAAATTATATTAAAGTATCTCAACTCGATAAAAATGCTCCTAAAGGTAGATAAACTAAATTTTGCATTTTAAAGTTCTTGCGTTTATCTAAAATACATATGATTGCGAATTTCTTTTAAAAATAATGATTTTCATTGGTCAAATTTTGATTAAACAAGAAAAAACTTTGAAGCCCAATGTACAATCTCAATTCACAAACCAACTTGGTAAATATTATAATATAAATGACAATTATTATTTTTTTTTGTTTTGTTTTTTTGTTTTTCTTTTGTAAAATAGAGAATAATTCCACGTTGTTTTGACCAATTTACAAGTTAGGAAGTCATTATTCAAATAAAGTTCAAAACCACGTATATTTTATATAATTTTAAGAACTTTACTGGACAAAATTAGTTTGGTAACTTTTTCGTCTAATTTTTACAAAATGAGCATTTAATACACCAAAATTAAGTTGAGATATTTTTTGGTGAACAATAAGAAAATATATTTGTTTTTTTATAGTACTAGTTAACTCATCTTTAAGGTGTTTAAGTAAACTATTTGAAATCCATCAGAATACATGAAAACATTACAATTTATAGAAATAAATTATTGCTATAAGTTTATATCTTTTGTTTTTTAAAGAACACAAGCTTTTGAAAATTTTCAAAAACTCTTTTCATGTGAATGGTCAAACAAGATTGGAAAATTTATAAATAGTTTTCAATTAAGTTGGTGTTGTATTGATTATTGAAAACTTTAAATTATTTTCCTAGTTTGATTATCTTATAAATTATTTATTGGAATACCGTTATATTGTAATAAATGATGATTATGAAAATTGAATTTTATTAATCCAAATTATTAACTATTGGCTAATATTATTCTTAACTAATAATTTAATTAGTATTAAATACAACTTTTGATTTTGTTTTTAATAACATTTCCAGACTAACTATTTGTTAATTTCGTTAGTTTTAGACAACATATCACGTAACGTGGTTCGTAACCTGACATATAACATAGTTACTTTTAAAAAAATATAAATGTATTATTCAATTCTTGTTTATAAGAGATTATTTTTTGAAGTTTCTTAACATAACATTTTGTTGTCGGTTGAGCAGTTTGGAGACAAAGACATACAAAAATTAAATTATATTTTTATCTTTATTATATTAATTACGTAATACACTATGTCACATGCCACGTCATAAGCAACGTCACGTGTCACATCATCAAAAGCTAAACAAAGTTCACGAATAGATAGAATGAGACTGTTATTATTAATAAAATTGAAAGTTAGAATTAATATTTGTCAAATTGTTAGTTTAAGATTAATATATCAATATTCAATATTTAGATTGTTAAAATTTATTTTTTCATTTAGAAAATGATGTGAGTGCCCTTTATTGTGAACAATCATATAGAAGTATCTATGTTTTAGATAAAATTTGTAACCACCTTTAGTGAAATATTCATGTGAACTTTATCAAAATACTTAAAAACATTAAAAATTTATTAGAAAAAGTAAACAAGTGTCCTAAAATTAAGAAAAAAGATGTTGAAATTTTTTTAAACCCTTTTGATTTAAAGTTCGAATAAGATTAATTGTTTTTAGCATTGGGATTAGTGGTCTAGTTACAAATACAAAATCTTTATAAAGCATCTAAAATTTGAAGGTAGTTGTTTTTGAACAATTCTATACAAACGACTGATTGGTACGAGATAATTTGAACATCATTTAAGATGTAATATATCAACGTCCAAATGCCATCTCACTTGCAAATCTATATCTTCCATAATTTAAAGTTCAAAGATAAAACTATAATAAATTATTCTTGTAAAAATCAATAGACTTCACCAACCAAAACTGCATGAATTTTTATATTCTAAAAATGTTTCAAACTTTAACATGACATACTTACCATGTTAATGCGAAGAACCAGGTTCAAACTAAACCATATGAACTTTGGAAAAAAATCCAAAAAATTAACACTAAACACTTCAAACTTAAACAAGAAATACTTACTATATAAACAAAGAGAACATAATTTAAACCAATATGTATATTTCTCTATCCTCTTTCTAAAGATAGATAAGCAAGAACCAAAATAATCACAAAATATGAACACTAATGAAGTTCAACTAGAAAATATATAACTTTTTTATGATCTTGCATAACAAATGACATGAAAATCATAAGTTTTTCCCCTTCAAGTCCATTGGCCCCTTTTTATAAGTATTAATATCTAATTTTGCTTTTTGTTTGGCCAATATGGGATATATATACCTGTAAATCATCAAAAACTAAATGCAACAATATTAGTTTTAAGTGTCTTATAGTTCGATTGAAATTACATTATTGTCTTAAAAAATTGTATTATGTAGTAGTATAGATGAGATAAAAAAAACTAGTTTACTTACCTTAATATCATCATAAAGAATTATGAGGCACACGACATTGTATCACCTCCAACTATTGACATCATCTACCTTTCTTCTACGACTAAAACAACTAATCGATTCAATCGAAGTCAATATATTGAAAACCCAACCTAGTTAAAAAAAACCCAACCTAGTTAAAAAACCCAACCTAGTTAGAAAAATAATTTTTAATTGAAAAATCTATTAAAGCATGTAACATGCTCCTAGAAGTGTTTATTGGATCGGATAATAAATTATGTGTATTATTCGGATTTTAAAATTTCATGATCATATTCGAAATCTGATATGATCCGAATAAGAAATATATCTATCCAGTTTGAATCTATCCGAATTCAAATTCGGATCAGATTCAAATAGATACGAATAAACCAAATAATTTTTTCCTATAGTTTTTTTTTATTTTTGGGTTGATTTAATAGGTTTAAAATCTTAATAAAACATATAAAACCAGAATATACAAATTTATCTTGTACACAAATTCAAAAATCAAACATAATGGATAATTGTATAGAACTCGAAGATTGAGATCTTTAATTTAAAACAATAATCGATTATTGTGTAATTGTTTACGATTAAAGGACTGAACTATGTCAAGACTCTTAAATTTTGAGATAAAAACATAACTAGTAGTCGGGTAATGAATATTAGGCTAGAAACATAATGGGATTCATGTCCTGTAAAAAACTTGTCGTTCAAAAAAGTCAATTGTTTTCAATTAAGTTGGTATTTAATTACATAGAAACTTTAAATTATTTTTCTAATTTTGATTTTTAAATTGTTTATTTTATTTATTAGAATACAGAAAATATAATTAATCTATAATCTTTAACATACAATAAACGAATATTTTTTTTAAATCACATGTCATCATTCTAATAATATATTAAAGGACACGTGTCATTATTCTAGCATATTAAAAAATCGTTTTCTCGCATCTCTCATAATAAATATAAAAATTATAAAAACAATCAATATGACTTTTCTTTTTCACTAAAGTATGTTAAAATAAATATATCTATATTTGTGTTTCTTGTCTCTCTTATATTAAATAATAATTATTTTAAAAAATTAGACTAAAATATTAAATATCTAAAATATAAATATTCTTATGTTAGTAATTTATTAATACATACTAAATTACTTTATCTTTAAATATAGAGTAATAATTTTTAATTTCATTATGTGTTATAATTTTTAAATATTTACATTATTTTTATTTCACCAATAACTAATAACATCTAGAAAATAAAATAATGGTTTTGATATGTAATACATGGGTTCTAACCTAGGATATAATATAATGATGATGCATTTAGAAAATGTCTAAAGTGGTTTTCTATTTAACAATCTTATTTAAAAAACGAACGGAAAGTAACACCAATGTCATATCATTGTTAACAACCATTAATATCAGAAAAATCGTACTAAAAAAATTAAAAAAAGAAAGAAAACCAAACGAAAAATAGCATCAATGTCACACACTTACACCATTGTTAACAACCACCAACACGAGAAAAACTTGTATTAAAAAAGAAATAAAATATAAAATCGAACGGAAAATAGAAGTAAAAGCGTTGAACCACACATGTGAAAACATAAAACATTAAAACAATAACTAAGTCGATCAAGGATCAACCACACATTGTGACAGAGCTATTAAATGAGAAAAATAGGCGTAACAACGTTGAACTGCACATGTTACGACGTGTAACATTTAAAATCTAGTTTGTAATGTAAAATGAAAATTTGTAAAAGATGAAAAATATAAATGAATAAAGTTGAAAATGAATTTCGTAAGGTTAATAACAGATGTAAAAAGTATTTGGTTTAGAATTATGAATAAAAAGAATTAGATGGTTGTATTATATGCATAAAAATATATATATTTAAGTTAGTAGTTAGAATTTATATTATTAAATTATGACATTCTCATTTGATAATGAAATTTATATGAAGTCTTAAAAGGATATAAATTGTTAAAATCATATAAAGTTCTCAAGAATGTTTTGATTGACTTAATGTTGACTTATTGTTGTATATAAAATCATATTCAAAATACTAGATGATTGTTATAAAAAGTCATGAAATACTTTTGGGAAGAATATATCTTATCTCAAATTACAAATTAAACATCATGAAAATGAATTCTTTGTGTTTATGATGTCTTAATAAACTTGTACAAAAAACGATACTATATGGAACGAAAGTGAATTGTTAACGAAATCTTTAAATATGATCAGAAATGTCGTGTTAAAAATTAAAATGTTTGAACATAGCAACAAAGCCTTAAAAGGAACGCACGACAAGAATTCAGTGTATGTGGTTGTTTGACAAATTCTAAATGATTAAATGTTAAATCAATAAAAGTTTTGAACCACTAAGTGTTAAATTATTAAGAGGTATGAATCGTTAAGAGATAGAATATTGTTTAACTGTTCAAATGCAAATGTGTAAGCAATTCAGATAAGAAGATATCGAGTTAAAATTAAAATTGTTTTACAAGTATGAAATATATATTGATGATATTACTATATCTCTTGAAAATATCAAAAATAATTCAAACTAGAAGTATCCCACACGCATCGCGCGAGGAACTTTGCAACGGTGCTGAATTTCAAAACATGAATACAGAAAAACCTCGTAAAAATTGTTATTACGAAGTAAATAAACAAACCAATTTTCAACAAAACCACACTAAACCAATCATAATGTTTGATCAGAAATTCAATCATAGCACCAAATAAACAAAAATAAATGACCTAATTAAAATAAAAACTTATAATCTTCTTTATAGTTGGTGTTGAAATTCATCATGCTTTTGGCAAATTCACTAATCCACACCTTCTGAGCAAGCTAAGAGCTGCTGTAATTTCCAAAAAAATGAAATAAGATAAGTCTATACACGTCAGATAACATCAATTCATCAATTAGAATCTATACATAAGTTATATGTAGTGACCATTTCTCTAAAGTATCCATGCAAATAAGGAAAAAGAGAAAAGAAAAGGAACTGAAAATTAGTAGAAATACATGTAATAGAGATGCAATGGTAACAAAGTTCCGCAGTACTGTAACGAAATGTTGAAACAGTTTTCTTCTCTAAAGAAAACAATAGAATTCATTAAGGTATGACCTGTTGAGTTTCTAACAGGCTGATCAAACTATATGTAAACAAAACCTACAAACTCAGCGTCTCCGAGCGTTTACCACAAGGCAGGTGGTCATTTATGTAGTTAGCTTCCTTCCAGCATGATAATGACAATTTGTACACTAAAGATCCTAACTAGTGTTATATAATTTCCACCTTAATTGATCACACAAATTAAAAGTTGGCAGATGTTGTAACCTAAAAGATAAGGTTCAGTTAGTAGTACAAAAATATAATAACTATAGAATAGCCCTTTAAATTTTATGAACCATAATGGTATAGTAATAAGTAATAATATGTCAAATTATGACAGTTTAGCTACTTTAGGTTTTTACTTTTGATCGTGTGTGCTGGAGTTTTTACATAATCAAAATGTAATTACCATAAAATAATGTCATATTATCTGGTGGCTTTCTTTGACAAGACCTTAGAATAATTTCCCTCATGCTAAAAGGGGTAACAATGCCATCAGGAAAAAAAAGTAGATGAATTGGAGTTTTTGTAAGTAGTTTGAGTGTATTTAGTCTCAATCCAAATAGTCTGTAAACAGATTACTGCCTAACTAAAGCAAGTTGAATGTGTCAAAAGATCACGTAATCTACTTAGGGGTTGTTAATTAAGCAGTATGTAAATCAGTTTTTTAATGGTTCAAATGTCTGAATAGTTCAGCATTTAATGGTTTAGACTGTTTGTTTCGTAAGCAAATGTCTGAATGGTTAATACATTTGTCTCTGAATGGTTAAGTATTATACTAATGTTAAATGGTTAAGACCTTTTATCTAAATTGATCAGACATATATCTTTTAATATTTAAATTAAATAATATACTAAATCTTAATGGTTCATACACATATGAACTTGAAAAAACATCATTTTTGGGGTAGGTGGAACAAAGGTGTGGCCGGATGAGTTAGTAATTAGAAATAAATATAAGAAATACTGATGATGTGATAATGTTTTTTGGTAATTAGAAATAAATATAAGAAATACTGATGATGTGACAATGTTTTTTGATGTTTTTAAAACACCTTATTAGAGAGATTTTTAAGAGTTTTAAGAAATACGTGTTTTTTTTATGTGACAGTGACTATGTATGTTTTTAAATGCATGTTTTTAGAGTCTCTTAACAAACAAAATGCAAAAATAAAGTTTATAACGAGAAACACAAACACATAACAACGTAAGATTATGACATTGAACATCTTAAAAGACAACTCTTTAACCCTTTCGGAAGCAAGCAACAACGTCCAACAAATCATGCACCACCATAATTAGTTCAGCTGCACACATGTAAACACTTTTCTTATTGTATCTTTTTATTTGAAAAAAAAGTAACCTCCTCTCCTTACTTTAAAAAAATTATTTAGGAGGATACATGTTAATATCAAATTTATCCTCAACATTTTTTTCTCGTTTTTTTTTCTTGTTTAATAATGATATTAATTACTAATAATATTATTTAAATTTTTTAGATTAAAATATTTTTTAATAAATTAAGCAAGGGATATTTTTACTAATGTTAATTCTAAGGAAATAATTTCTTTATAAAATTAGAAAACTTTTTTATAACATTAATTTTTTTAAAAAAGTATAATTTTTTTATAATTGGTGTTTCTAAAAGTAAAATTTTATAAACAAAAAATAATTAAAATTGAAAGTTATATATAGAAGAAAGTTTTTAAGTATGACATTTTTTTAAAACGTTTGTTTTAAAATAAAATTTTTATTTTATTAATTATAAGAAAGATTTCAATCATATTTTATTTTATAATATCGATTTATAATTAATAAATTTTCATTATATTAAATAATTTTTTTTCAACCCATGTAATACATGGGTTTACTAAAGTTAGTTTGTAAATTAGGACCATAAAAACAACGTTACATAATTAGGCGTGAAATGTCAATGAGTCCTAGATTAATTGGTTTATGAATAGGCATTGTATGATTTTCTAAAGTGGATGTCACGAGTTAGAGTCTCACTAGGTGCAATACGTTTCAAGTGAGCCAAGAGTTTTATCACAGTGAGCCAAGAGTTTTATCACAGTGAGCCAAGAGTTTTATCACAGTGAGCCAAGAGTTTTATCACAGTAAACCTTTGGGTGGACCTTTGGGTGATGGGTTTCCCTTGGAATGGTAGGCAAGCCGGGTGCGTTGTATGTGTTTGCGAGCATGGGTGATCTTTCGCCAATAATTTTACCTGGGTGATCGGGCTTTAAAATTATTAGTTGGTCGTTCAGAAAAAATTAGGCGCGAAAGCATCCTCAATTCCACAATACCTCATTAAATAATGGGAAAACTTCATAAAATAATAATAAAGTTTTATGATTGTTTCAAGATCACTTAAGTTTTAAATTGTTTCAATCAAGTCATTTAATTTTTGATGGTGTTTTAATCTTATGTAATTAACTTGATTGGCAGATAATTATTTATTTTTCAAGTTTTATCAACCCACTACCACTGTCGTCACAACACCATCGCCGCCGCCCACCACCATCGTTGCCTGCCACCACCGTCGTCCTACCACCATCGCTGCCCGCCACCACCGCCGTCCCACCACCACCGCCACCACCCGCCCCCACCGCCGTCCCACCACCATCGCCCGCCCGCCACCACTGTCGGCCGCCATCACCTCCGGTCCACCACCAACGCCGTCCCACCACCGCCGTCCACCACCACCGCCGTCTCACCACCATCCCCGCCCACCACCACAATTACACATAATAATTGAAGTTGTTAGCTTACTTCTGACAAAAATATGACGTCAAAATAATATAGTTAAGGCCCCAAAAAGAACTCTACAAGTACGCTGATCAGGTTGGGACATATGCTGTAAATCGGTTTTACAAACCCATCATAACCTCTTATTTAAGTCGATTTAATTTATGATCACTGTAGCAGAAGATGAAAAAAAAAGCAACAAAAATCATGATAAAGTAGGATTGCAAATCAATAAGAAACAAATAATCCAAATAAAAGCAATATCAACTTTTTATAATGTACCTATAGGCAAAGATTGCTCCGATTGCATTATAGATACTGCATCATCATGAAGTTGTTACCATATGTTACAGAAACCCTAGAAATGTTGAGAAATTGATTCAAATAAACCGGATGATTTGAGAGTCGTGAATAACACTTTCAGATTAAAACTATTTGAGGTTCAACCCAATCAGATAAAACTCAGAAATTAAGAACGATATACTAATTGGTTTTGAGAGTTTCTTAGAACCAGAATATTAGAAGAAAAGATCAATCGTGTTTCAAATTCATATTTTATAGGGACGAGGGTTAACTACCGAAGGCGGTTTCATGTTTAAAAACACTCATTTTTCCCCAAGTTTCACACTCATTTTTCCCCCAGCCAGGGGATCTACCCCTTGGACCCCGCTTCCAGGGATGCTACTTCCGGACCTCCGTTGAAGATACTAATATCGAAGATCACAATAAACTCAAACATGTATGTACTCCGCACCTCCTGACTTGTTTAATGAATAACATAATCACATTGCTCGACTAGTCAATCCAATTACACTAAAATATATAACAGGAAACACCACCGCTCGGCCACCGCATAACCACCATCATCAAGGAGAAAACAGAAACACCGAAACCACCACCACTGCACTTAACCACCATCACTGAGGAGAAAACAACTGTCATTGAGTCCTTTCAAGATCCATCAACGGCTTCAATCGTCGTCTCCTTGTCGTCGCCTCTCTCGCATCGCCATTGTTGTTCAACCCCATAAAGAAGCGTGAGATCCGCCTTCCTTTCTCCCAATGCAGAAAGCAAATGGTCGCTATGCATTGTTTTATTCGATGACAACGACAAAGCGTTGTCATGTTGTACAATCATGTTAAAAGTATTGTACATTACTATTCATTTTCATTGAAAATTTATAATAGAGTAATATTGAATAAATAATCTAAAATAAAAGACCGCATACCAATTTTTATAACCCAATATGTAAATCAATAATGATGTATTTTTACTATCAATTAAATTACATCCACAGGATGTTTGTAACATTTGTATTAGAGACAAAATTCAACCTCCAAGTATCTTAGAAGTATGTCGGATCATTAGATATAGAAAATTATGTACCTTTATAATCTTCTATTGAAAATACAAAATTTTAGTCTAGCAGCACTACAGTTGAGGAGCTGCTCCATTATTGTTTCTTGATAGATACGTATTACTAAACAAATCATTACTTTAAACTCATTAGTAAAATATACCTGTTGTCAAATAAAAAGATTGGATGATGTTAAAAAAATTATTTCGATAGTGTTAATTACAAAAAGTTGAGATTATTGTTTGTTAACCCATCAAAACAAGTTCGACCAGTCTTGAATACGTGGTGTATGCAACATAACACACTCAGGAATATTGTGATATTTATTTGAGAGAAGACACTAAAAGTCTCATACAGGGAAGAAAATTATGTGTTGCACCTTTTAGTCCCTCGCTTATGATTTGATTTGTTAAGTTTTCCCCTAAGGTTTTTAACAGAACAATATCATCAAACATATCAAATGACAATTTTACTATTTTCTTTTGTTAAATTGATAGTCAAAGAAGAGTTTTATAAACACATATAAATATTGTTACAAATATCATTTGGTAGCTTTTAAGTAATTACCAATTCTCATCAACATTATTGTATTAACCAATAAACCTTATACCTATGACTCATGTATAAAAATAGTCAATGAAACGATAAACTTCTTTTTATTTTATTCTAATTTTTTTTACGACAAATCTACTTACTTTTAAGTTTTAAGTTACATCGATATACATTGATATACATTATGTTTGTGTTTAAACCAATTACCTTCAATCTAAAAGACAAAAGCCTATATCAAATAAGTTAGTCCCACATTGTATCGTCTTTCTCTTCTTAGTTATTCTGCTATCAAATACTTACTTTATGCTAACATTATTGTCTTACAACATTTATGAATGTTCTAATAGTTTCTTATAAAGATAAAAATTTATAACACAAAACACCCACTCAACAACAACCTATCTTCTATCGAAGAGGTTTGCAGCTGAACGCTATCAAAATGTACGGAAAAATACATCTCATTTCTCATTTCATGTGATTGAGGTTCAAGTCTTATAATAAAAACTAAAAGACTAATAGATTTAGGAGTAAAACAAGAACATGTCGCAAAATAAAGCTATCTTCTTGAAATATTATTATTGACACAAACAGTCCAATTAAACCGGGGCCGCAAACAAGCTCTCTCGTGGCTACATTTGGTCCTCTCTTCAAGTTCAAGTAGTCTTCTTCATTTCTTCTTCTTCACATAATCAAGCATCTCCATAAAAGTATAAAAACCCTTTGATTACTTCAATTACTCTCAAAAGATTTCAAATTTCGCCTCAAGAAAATGGCGAAACTGATCACATATACGACAGACACCACTTTATCTTGTCTTCAACACCACAAGTTCAATCATCACTCCAAGAATCGATTCTTAAAACCATCATCATCATCATCATCACCATCTTTACTGAATTCTCGTAGTGGGTTTTCAAGGGTTTCTTGTAGCATCAGGGAGAAAGAAAATATTGCGGAAAACGAGAGGATTGCTCCGATTGTTACTGGATTAAGGGTTGATGATGATTTGGGGGATAAATCTGTAAGTGGGCTTGAGAAATTAGGTTTTGAGAAATTGAATTGGCCACCGTGGAAGAATGTGCCCCAAAGATATAAACTTATTGGGACTACTTCACTTGCTTTTGTTATTTGTAATATGGATAAGGTAAAGTTAATCTTTTGTATTATTTTGATTTAAGTTTTGTTAGTGATCATTTGAAATCTTGTAGAAATCAGATTAATTGCCCTGAATTACCAGTTTATAGTTACCTTTTTCATCCGTTTAGCCGACTCTTTTGGTGATTTTGATTGTGGTGTCACTATATTGGGATGAATTATAAAAAAAGGATGGAATTTTTGTAGGTGAACTTGAGTATTGCTATTATTCCAATGTCACATGAATTCGGATGGAGTTCATCAGTAGCAGGATTAGTGCAGTCATCATTCTTTTGGGGATATGCGATGAGTCAGTTGCCGGGTGGTTGGCTTTCGAAAATATTTGGTGGGAGGTTAGTATTTTGAAGGAAGTAGTTTATATAATTTATTGTTCTTCTTGCAGATTAGATATCTAATTGCATGTTCATGTACTGTGGTCTTGTTGTTACAAGATGCATAATTTGAGAATTCTATATGTTGATCAATTGTGCAAAGTATTATTATAGTTTATTGGTTTATATTTTGTATGTGACTTCATGCAGAGTAATTCTTCAGTTTGGTGTTCTGGTATGGTCACTTGCCACAGCAATTGTTCCTCTTGTTGCTGGTTTTATGCCTGGACTTGTTGTGTCAAGGATTCTTGTATGTTTCTGTTTTCCTTTATCCCCTGAAATTTGTTTCTTGCAAACTTGATTGGCAAAAGCATCTTAAAAATTTTGAGAAAATTACTTTTCTATGTAGTATTGTTCTATTTTAATCAATCTTCTAGGTCCCAACTTCATCTAGACTTTGAATGGGAATTAGTTCCCCTAGAGCTTTGTTTACAAGGATCTTACTAGTAATGCACAAAATGATTCATATGAATGTTAGCACATGTATTCAAATGAAATCTTGCTATTTTTCTTTGAATTCTTTTTTCCAAATTTAAATTTTCTATTCAACACTCAGGTTGGAATTGGGGAAGGGGTATCGCCTTCAGCTGCCACCGATCTGATTGCCAGGTATTTATTTAAAAAATTCTCGAGGCATACCTTTTAAGAAGCTACGTAAACCTGTTTTTACATAAATTAAAAATAATAAAAATATGTGATTTGAATCCCATTTCTTGATATGGGAAATGATAGAAATGTATCTTGCAAAAGGGAGAACAACGGAAAATAATTAGAATTTTAGTTCGTCATCCTCTACTTTGTAGCGATAGAAATTAGCTTGGATGATTTATCAATCTAATTTAGAGATCATTTTGTGGTATATTCAACCTTTTATGTAGGTTAATTCCTTTGGAAGAACGCTCAAGAGCTGTATCATTTGTATTTGGTGGTCTAAGTGTTGGAAGCGTCTTAGGGTAGGTTGCATCATATATAACAAGCATAAATGCATGTTGTTCAGCTTTTGTGTTATATCAAATATTTATATAATAATAAAGTTTTTTAATCCATAACATCTATCGATATACCTCTAGGCTTCTTCTGGCTCCTCCCCTGATTGAATCTTTTGGCTGGGAATCTGTATTCTACATGTTTGGCCTGTTTGGAATTGTGTGGTAAGTGAATATAACCAAAGTTTGTCCATTTAGGAAATTCTCAGGATACTTAAATTAAGATTTTATTTTTTATGTTTTATGAGGGTCTGCTTGGTTGAATGGATAATTGGGAAATTCAAAGGCAATGTTGGTAAAGCAATGGGCTGTTTGGTTTTAAAATGTGTGCATAATGCGTGATGCACTGCTGCGAGCGCATCGTAACACCTGATGCACCAATGCACCCCTGATGTGCCAATGCGCAAGATGCGCCTTGATGCGCATTATGCACAACTATGTTTTTTCTTTGATTTTGGACATGGGTCGAATCTTTTCAACATGAAAATGGGTCTAACCTCTCAACGTTAGGGTAATTTATTTCATATATGTGTTCTTGCTGTATATCTACATGTGTTTAACTGTTGTTTCAATAGTTTCTGCATAGTGTAATAGTCTTAAATTTGGATGTTACATTAAAGTATGTTTTATGAGTGTTTAAACAAGTCGTTTTTATGTTAAAGTATTAATAATACAAAATATTCTTTTGTATAATTAATTTTTGGTAATTTTTAATAACTAACGGCTAACGCATCGCATACATGATGCGTGTGCATTGCGATTTGGGACCAAAACACATCGGAGCACATCACGCAATTTAAAACCAAGATGGGCGGTTAAACCCACCTCAATCATTTTCGTTGCCATTCCTTACCCTCTATAACCTCAACCAAGCACCCCCTGAATTTATGTAGTTTTTTATAATAATGCATCTCACAATTGACTAGTGTATAACTTTACATTTTAAGGTTTTTAGGGTTTCAGTTTGTTGCCGAAGACCAACCATTGACAGATTCTGCTCCATTATCAAGTAAGAGCGTCCGCTTGTCAGTTTTTTGTGTTCTTTATAAACTAAACCTCATTATTTAATTTATGGTCTTATACTAAAAATGTAAATCAATGCTGTTTATCACAAGACTGCAATGTTTCACTTTCGGAACAGATCTAAATTGAATTTAGCTAAATTTCCATAATCTATATACAACTGATATTTTTGTTTTGGTTTTGAAAAGTTTCTTAATTTTGTTGAAGGGTATTTTGGTATTTGATAATGGTCAACAGGTCAAGTACATTTAACTATGTGCGAACTCAAATTAATTTTGTTTTTGGACTTGCTTGAACTACAGGGTCTCAATCAAGTCCTGGTCCAAAGTCATGGGAAACTTCTATGGAGGAGTTTGGTGGCTCCCTAAATGTATGAAGATGAATTATATTCTTTTTTTTCCTTATTTTTCATTTTAAGGTTTTATGTTATAAAATATGAATCTTGTTCTGGTGTATTCTCTTGTATAGGTACCATGGAAGTCTTTTTTCCAAAGTAAAGCTGTATGGGCGATGATATATGTTCATTTTTGTGGAAGTTGGGGTCATTATTGCTGTTTGTCTTGGCTTCCTACTTATTTCAGGTAATAGCTATAAATAATTTGGCTTCATTATCATTTTTTGCTTTACAAGTAATATAAAGCTCCAACTTTTCTGATATGCAGTGAGGAACTTAACCTGAATTTAACAGAAGCTGCATGGGTATGTTCCAAATTGGATTTTCATTTTTGTATGTTTTATAGTATTTACATATCATATTATCTAGCATGGGTCGATATTGTTACACAATTAAAGTTGTCTACAATGATTTCTACCAATTACAGCAGAAATCATTAAATTGTAAGTTGAAAACTTTCCAGAAAGGACAATTTTGCAATTTTACAAACATCCTAAAATGAAAATATTTGCACCATCAGTGGAAAAAAGTGTGTTTTGGAGATCATGAGCACTTTGGTCCTTTTAATTGTTATGTATATTCTTCCATCCAGGTTTCTGTTCTTCCTCCTCTAGCCTCGGTTGTTGTTACCAGCTTTGCGTCACAGTTTGCCGACAACTTAATCTCTAATGGAGTTGAAACAACGGTGGTATGTTTTTATTTATATATTTGGATGGCAAATGCTCATGCATGCAGAGGTGGTAGTTTTGACCAAATTATTTTTGATTGGTCAATTAGGATGTATTTTTAACATTAATGGGTCATAAGGATAAAATCAAAACATATAGCTAAAATACAAACTGGTCAAATGGATAAAAAAAGGCCAAAACTCTCTCATAGGGGTAAACATAAAACCTCATTCGTTCTATTTGAAAAAAAAAAGTAAATTATTATTGAAATATTATAATTTCTGTAATAATGTTTTAAATAATGTTTTAACACACTAATTATAACTTTTATGATAGTACACACAAGTGTTTCAGGTCAGAGCTCACAACCTCACCCAGCATTTTTCTGATTCATATCACACTGTTACCCAACCCTCGTGACCCACAGATTCACATAATTATTTTCCATGCAGGTGCGCAAGATATGTCAAACAATTGCATTTTTGTCCCCTGCAGCTTGTATGATTTTATCATCTGTTGACTTAGGGCTGCCCCCATGGGAGGTAGTCACTATCCTCACTGGTGGTTTAGCACTATCAAGTTTTGCATTATCAGGTGCTGAACTAAATAGAAGTCCAGTATTTTTCTTGAAGTTCTTTTATGTCTGGAGACTTGATATCCATTTTTTTGTTGTTTGGTTGCAGGACTCTATTGTACTCATCAAGATATTTCACCTGAATATGCAAGCATACTTTTGGTATATTCAATTATTTTTGTACTTATGTGGAAATTAGAGTTTTTAGCAATTTTAATTTATTTAAAAACGGGTGAATTTGGGTTGTTGCTTGGTATATTTAAAAGCTTAGCTAAAATGGAAAGGGACAAATGCCTCAAAACTTGCTAAAGCGTATTCAAATGCTTACAACCTTTAAATTGTTATGATAAAAGAATATATATTTTAATATGTAAAATAAGGACAAAAAAGTGACAGCCAATCATGCCAAGATTAGTGCAGCCGATCTGTTTTTTATTTTGTTCTGAAATCACTTTTCTTGCAAAATGTTGTGTTTGTTTTTGTAACTTTGCAAGAAATATAATTTGCAATTAGAAGCCAAAAAAATTGTTTCAAAAAGTTGTTTTTATTAAGTTTGAAACAAAAGCTCTTAACTTAATGTCGAAAGACTTATTTTGACCTGGAGATAGTGAATTGTGTATTCAGGGCATTACCAATACGGTAGGGGCAGTTCCTGGAATAGTAGGTGTTGCTCTCACCGGATATCTTCTCGATTTAACCCATTCATGGAGTGTAAGTTTTATCAAACCTTGCCTAGTTTCAACTTTTTAAGTTAAAAACAAGTTTAATAAGCGTTCACTGATATTATGTAGATGTCACTCTTTGCGCCATCAATTTTCTTCTACCTCACTGGTACGGTCATATGGTTAGCATTTGCGAGCAGCAAGCCTCAAAGTTTCAAGAAGATAGATTAAAGGATGATACTTTATTGACTACTACTAACATGGATTCCTTCAACAATTTTGCATAGAAGGTGACCAACTTTCACTAACCAAAAGTATTGTATTTATGTGAAGCCATAGCTATTATAAGAACATTTTATAACCCTAGAATATGTATGATTGTTGTATATTTACGGTTTGAAGAAATTTATTATAAATCTTCATAATTTTTGTATAGTTTTTGGCATATGAGCATACACAAATGAGAAACACTTGATTATTTGTATGAATGAAAGGATAATACACAAAAGCTAACAACGTAAACCAACAATGATAATGCTTCTTGTTTTAAAAAGATTCAAGAATCAACAAAAAATAAACTTTTGCATATATTTATGAATCAATAACCAAAATAGAACTGATTCTCAGTTCCATTCTATATATGTATATGTTATACCATCTAATTGCTGCAAGCATACAAAGTAACATGTGGGATATGAGCAAACACAATAGAATAAGGAGCAACCCTTATGAACTCTGAAGAATTCACATACAAGGGCTCCAAATGTGGCATCTCTCCATACGCGTTCACTCTAAGTTCTTTACCATTAAGCATCATCACCTGACTCTGTAAATTATTGTTTTTTGCTGTTAAATGGTATTCTTCTCGTATGTTTCTTCTGCCAATCTTGCTGTTGTGTGGCTTGTTTGCTTTATGATGATGATGGCGATGATGATGATGATGAACACGAGAATTGAGTGTATTTAACATCCATGTGCTATTTAGTGATAAGCTAACATCAACTGTAGTTTTGTTGTCTAGATTGATAAGTAGTAGTGTTATTCCCTTCTGCAATACATATTAGAAGCTTTGTTAGACTAGGAATGACTTTATTACCCTTTTGTCAGAGGTGTAAACTTAAGAAGAATGTCAATAGTCAACTTACAGATCCTTTAGCACAATGTGCATATGATCGTATTTTCTTGGTCCCCGTAAAGTTTGTAGATAGAACTTTTCTACCCATCAACCGATGCCAAAGAAGAGCACTGGTAAGAAAGAACAAAATCCATTAAATCATAACCTATAAACAAGTCCAGTCTACAATATAAACAGTTAAAAACCTGTAGTAATCTGGATTCGGCTCAAATGTTGTAGTGTTGAGCAAGCCATAGTTTCCTCCGATCAACGTTTGTCTGCAGTATGTTTTTGTGTCATAAACAGATGACATACCTAGCTGATCCAAGTACCTGCACATTACCAAAGTACCATGATGATTAATTGATTATCCTTTTCGTAAAGGGTATTTTGGTCTTTTCACACTTGCTTACCAGAAACTAAACACAAATGCATTGGTGACAAGATTATGTCCACTGTTATAAGCACCACCAGCTTCACCAACCCAAGCAGAAGCAGAAGTTATAGAAGTCTTGAGAATATTCTCAAGTTGCTTAAATGTATCAGCCTCCCCATCAAGGTAAGATGGATCCAGTATTTTTTCAACTAGATGTTGATCAACCCCTGTTATATTAAAAAGATTGCAACATTACAAAGTTGTAAATTAAAAAGATTGTAACTTTACAAACTGGGTATCCAAGAATACCTGGGCCAAGATTGTATATGTGGTGCGTGATTATGTCTACGGTCTCGGGTGTTTTGGTTATGAACTCCTTGAACCAATTCGGGTCAAAGAAACCACCAGGTGCAATTAGTCGCGGTTTAGGCTCAATGCCAGAATAAATTTCTTCAACTATGTTTTTCAAGGTCATCGTGTCAAAAGCATACTGGGATGCTGTTACACTTGTTCCAACTCCGCTTCCACTTAGCTCATTCCCTGTGTGATTTTTGAAAGATTAAAATTAGACCTGACAATTTGACCCATTTACTAGTAAATGAGTCTATTGAAGTTATGTTTTATCTCTAACGAGTCAATCAATCAAGAGGGAAATCCAAAGTGTCAGTTAAGGTTAATAATGGAATAAACCTCTTATGTTCATTATTTAGCAGTCTAATCCATGTCCTTTTTTTATAGTTGTTTAGTCCTTGTCAACTTTTTCCGACTTTGTCAAATTTCTTTTTAAAGAATAGAACCTTGTGAATTATATTATTCAAAAGTTTAGCATTATTGTCGAAATAGTATAAAGTTATATCACATATATAAAATGTGAACAAAAAGAGTATTAGTTCAACCCACCCAAGCTTTTTGACCCATTTGCAACCTCTAGCTTTTAAAATCTTAAATTTGTAACATGTGATGAATGTTAGGTGATTGAACTTACCAAGCTCCCAACCATACATGGTGTAGTTCTTTTTAACCGTATACCGCATCAAAGATTCAGCATTTGCAGAGTCCCAGGGTCCAACCGCAGAACCATTAGCGCGTATTGTCTTGCCAGCAAGTGCATTTAAACCGAAAATAACTTCAGCCCTGAATGCAACCCATGATTGTTTGATTATAACTCAATGAAAATTTGTTTTTTTAATAAAATATAAAGTTAGTTATTCTGGTTTACCCTGTTTGTTTAAAGAAGGTGCTTAATTGATCCCATCTGGATAGAGGCAGACAACCCTCAGTAAAACCAAACATCTGTGATGTGTTTTTTCTGAATGGAATGCAGGGTTTGGGATTATTTTCTGTTTGGTAAACAACTTTGTCTTGCAAACTTCCACCTAATCTAATCTTTAATGGTGTAAAAGCTGCAAAAATTGTCAAATATATCAGGTTCACAAGCTATCAAAATTGGAATCTTTTGACTATGAAAGTCAAACATGTAGTTGTCAAGTTTGTAATTGTTCATACAGACTCGAATTATCAACATTTATTCGATTTTTTTCAAGATTTGCTAATGAAGCTATTGATCTATGTATACAAATTTGAAATTTTAAGTAATTTATTTGACTTTTGTGGTCAAAGTATGATAACTAGTAATGAACAAATGAGGAATATAGTTTTTTGATCTTACCTTTGATGGCATTCTGAAAAATTGTGTTGTTAAGATCCTGCATTGAAGTAAAATTAAACAGAAAGGCTTTAATGCATGATACTGTACATTCTCAAACACACAAAAAACAACATAATATGAAGGATTTATCAAACTAATTTTTCAAGTTGATAGCAAAACATGAATTCAATAAAATAGAAACACGAAAAAGTAATTAACTTTTAGATCATCATAACTATCTTTTCTAAGCAAATCAACCATTATTCTAGAGAAAACTGAACACCCTTTGTAGAATTAGATGTAATGTCATCAATCACACACACTAGTCACCTTCAGAAACACACACAAATTCAAAAATCATACCACATTGAGGAGGGAAGCATGACCCCAGCTACAAGTACCATAATCACACTTCTCAGGTGGCCACCAATCCATAGTAGCACAAATAAAATCACTATCTATCTTTGCAATTGAAGCTTTCCCGTCAATGAAAACCTTTCCTTGAAGAACATCATTCTGTGATTCCACAAGATTGCAGCTAAAACTAACCAAAATAACCAAAATACAGACACCCAATTGCAGAATCAAAGAACCCATGATGAATAGAAAAAGACTCGAGATACAAAGAAAACTCTCAAAGAGATTCTTGTATAAATTCAATCACCATTAATGGATGTTCAAAAGGAGTACTTATAAGGTTTAAAACAAGAGATAAAGCAAACAAATAAAAGATTATAAGGTTTGAAACAAGAGATAAAGCAAACAAATAAAAGATAATAACCCAACTAATTTAAAGATAACTAAAGAAATAAATGGAATAAAATATTTGAAATTCAAGTTGAAGACAAATTCTCTTAAAGTACTTGATTACTTAACAACTTGATAAAACTATGAAGCTCAAGAATGACATATATATGCTATTCTGTACTATCTATCAATGAAGAAAGCCATTAAAGATTGAAAGAAAGAGGTGAAAAGATGCAGTTTTTGGTTCTTTCTTTAACATGAAAGTAGAAAAAGAGGGAAAAGATTTGAGCTTTATGAATATTTTTGAAGTGGGAACTCAGTCAAATCATGTTTGGATTATGGATTTTGGGTTTTGAGTTAAAATTTATTGAGATGAATGGAGTGGTGGGGTAGGGGCCAGGGGGTGTGAGTTGTTTGTGCTTTGCTTTGTTAAAGTGGAAAAGGATTGCTGAAAATATGAGCAAAGGATGGTGGTGACTGGTGAGGGTTTTGTTGCAACCTAGAAACCTAAGAAGACCATACTTGAGTGGGGGGGCATGGGGGGCCTTGAGAGGGTTGAAATGGATGGGTTGAACTAAAAAGTGAAATCCATTAATTTTGTTTAATAATCTTGAACGTGGTATTACGGGTATTGATAAGCCTGATTACTGCTAAATTATTCAAAGATTGATCTTGAAAAGTCTGAATCATGCTAAGATTAAATGAGCTCGAGTTTAAACTAGTGCATAAGTTGAAGTACATTTAATTTAAAGGTTAAGAAAGGTTGAGTCTAAACTTCATGTAAAAAATTTGATTAAACTTACAGGTAAATGTACATATTAGTTACACAAATATAATACTTTTTATTTAGTAATAAATGTTACACAATAAGTATCTAACCTAATAAATCTTTAGATGTAATGTCATACGATATTTTTTACAAGATCTTTCACTTTAATTTTCCCGTTCCATACTATTTATTATATTTAAAAAATCAAATAACTAATTTTCAAAATTTTCTCATCTATATTATAAATCCAAGTCCTCTTTTAGTCACTAAGTTTTAAAAGATATTTTTCATTAAATAAAAACTAAGTATTTTGATTGAAAAATATACTTTTCAAAATCAGAATTGTCTAAAACTATGATTTGTTTTTAAAATAACTAAACTTTTTTAAGTTATAAAATATTTTAAAATCAATCTTTTTAAAAAGTAAAACTTTTATCTAAATTTTTTTTTATAAAACAAACCTGGAGTTTCTAAATAATGAGATAGTGATATACAAAACAAAAGTTGTTTCAAAGCAATATTTTTTTAAAAACGAAAGTTATAAAAATAATTTGTATTTAACGTTTTACAATTCCTAACTCTTCGTTAATAAATATTTAGTATTTTTCTTATTTAACATGTGTAATATACGGGGTTATAAACTAGTTATCATATATAATTATGATAAACATATATACTATCATATATTATGTGTTATATATATAGTATAAAAATATATAGTAATATGTATGTAAATAAAATAATTAATACATAATAAATTAACTGAGCTTGAGCATGGGCCGTGTTCAAACTTGAAAATTACTCACAACTTGAAAATTACTCACACGATGAGTTAGAGCTTTAGGTATAAAATTTGAAACGAGCCAAGTTTGAGTTCGGATCACCTCGTTTACATCCTTGTCTAGGGCTGCATTTTTGGATATTTTCATTTTAATTGTATTATTAGATTTTGATAAACTTTTCTTCACTTTTTAGAAAAAGAAAAACTTTACCACCGAAAAAAATATTCGAAAAAACTTTACATGAAGAAAGCAATCCCAAATCTAGACCTTACTTTGACATATACGCGTTCCTTTTTCCTCTTCATGATGTTTACATGATATAATATTGAATCAAGTTTATGCTTTGTAAAAAAGTTAAAAAAATTAGTACTAAAGTTTTATAACTATTATTTCAAGCTTAAGTAACTAATACAAAGGCATTCGCATTCACATGTTAAACGCTAATCACGACTTGCATCATTGCATGTGTCATTATGATTAAACGATTATCAAAATATTTTTAACATGCAACAACATCGATACTTTTTAAGGATATTCTTGTTTAGTACTAAAAACTTGTTATTCAGATTTTGTATCTAACTTTGTAACTAAATGTAATTTTCTAAAAAAATGATCTGGTTAAACTGTGTAAACAATTATTAAATATTATACTATATAAGAACATTTGAAACTTCAGGTTTTATGTGAGAACTATATAAAAATAAAAACTATGATATGTGTTAGCATGTGTTGATAACACCTTGTTATTAGGACTCATTAATGTGCCATATAAAATATGTATGATCACTAGTAAACTAGACTCTAACTTGGACGTATGATGTGATTCTTTTTTCTTTTAACACGTGAAAAAACGGATAAATACTAATTTTCACAAAAAAGAACTAGAGTATGTACTTGACTAGATACTTTCCTATTGTCACAAGAAAAATGACTTTTAGTTTAATATTATCACAAAGGTTTTAAATTTAATTTTTGAAAATGTATAAATTTTAAACTTTTGGGTCCCTTGTTAGGTGCTTTTTTCAAACCTAGGGTAAGTTATTAACTAACACCTTTCTTCAAAAATAATATTGTTTGATATCTTAAAATAGAAGGGATGGTTGAACTCCACCAATAAATTAACAAATCCCATAAACCTAATCCCCTAGTGATTTCCTGTTTGATGACCTTCTAGTTGTATTGTATATGCATCGATACAAAAATTTAATTTATTTTCAACTTTTTATATTAACTTTGAAAGATATATTAAATGTACAAATGATAATCTACACTAATATTATAAGTTAGAATTAAAAGAAACTCTAAATGCACAAAAAAAATACTTAATATACGAGTTGCATACCTACGTGTTACATAACTAAGGGATTAAATCAAAATATAAAAACAACTAGCATTATAAAAGATACATATAACATATGTTTATATACATACATGACATGCAAGTAGGAAATTTTAATGCTTAGTTATAAGGGTGGTGGTGGCATACACAGGATCGGTGAATTACCATAAACCTTATGGATTATTCATATAATTTTCTCTTACTCTTCATCTTATATTTGAGTTTATTTGAATTCAACTCGATTAATCTTAAATATCCCACAATCAAACCTAACTAATTTATTTTCCTTCCAGATACCCGTCATTTACAAGGTTATATGCTCATGTTATCACTTCCTTTGTTGTTAATTAATAAATTCAAAATAATATTTATTAGTGTATGTTTACTTCCCAATAAGTATAAAAGACACTAATCGGTCTTTAGAGGGTATCGATCTATTAGATTAGGATGTTACAAGCTATGATAGCTATACGTCAACATTTATTAAATGTGTGTTTGAAATTTGAATATATTTGTTTATTTTAGTTTCATTGTTAGTCATATTTATTTATTTATTTATTTTTAACAACAATAATTTATTTTAAGACCCCTTAAACTATTCTAACCAGGTTTATATCTGAGTTGTCTATAAAAAACCTTTACTTTTTACCATTAAACTATCAACCCAAATAACATTGTTCGTATTTATTAATCAGTATAGTGGTACCACTTTTGTTCCCTTCAATCTATATCTGACCTCATGACTTGGATGCTAATTTGTGAAAGTAAAGTAAATACACAAGTCTTTTTTTTTATTATCTATTAGTCTTTCTTGCCAGATGGAACACGAGTGGGTGGTTGGGTCTAGTGATAAAATCATTAGAGTTAGAGTGGTGATGTTTTTATTGATATCAAATATTTGAGTCCGCCTATGAAAAGTTAACGTAAACTAATCATGATGTATATTAATTGTAGATTACATATGTATGTGAGTCTTCGTTCTTGAAAAATAAAAATAAAAAAATGAGTTTAAAGCCGGAATAACTTTTTTAAATGTGTAAACATATTGTAAACTATAGCCTATAGGTATATATCGGTTGAATAAAGTTATTACTAGAAAAAAAATCTTAACCTCCAAAAATATCCAATGTGCAAAAGTCAGAATTAAGAAAGGTCAAAGATGTAGCAAATGTAATTGGTGACAAGGACCTATTGTCGCTATGAAGCTGAAAACGCTAGAAGAGACAAAATGGTTTCTTGAAGCAAAACTTTGTCTTACTTTTTGTTTAAATGACCTAAAAATACTATAATTTTCTATTATTCGTTTTCTATGAAATGTTATACGTCTTGTTTCGTCTTGTTTCATGTGAAGTTAACAAATTGTCATTTTGTAAATACTATGTAATCCATCACGCGATGTAATAGTGCACCTATACCATTTACACGATACAAATATCTCATTTTGCCTGATGCAGATTTCTTTTGCACGATGATGCACACAAATACTCCTCACACGTCAAACTAATCTACGCGTGTTGTCACCCTGTTGCTTCTGTCGTTTCTCAGATGATCTCATAATCATCTCCTAAGCTTAAAGATGGTACATCATACATGCAAGAAACAACACAATCAAACGACACAAACTCGACAAACATTTGACGATACGCTAAAAACAGAGACCTTAATTCAATTTCACATCACAGAATGTAAAAAAATAAGCATTGCAAACAAGGGTCTAGATGCTTAAATATCCTACAATCAAAAAGACACAGAAGCAAACTAAATTGTTAAACCCTCCCTACTACATACTTAATAATAATTAAACATCAGAGGAAGATAATGATATCCCCCTTTAACAGATTCTCTTCATTTTCTCTTCTTAGCTGGTGGTTCTTCTTCCTCATCATCATCTTCTTCCTCCTCTTCTTCTTCCTCCTCGTCGTCGTCGTCATCGTCATCATCATCTTCTTCATCATCATCATCATCGTCATCGTCATCGTCATCATCACTACCTTGATTGCCATTTGCCTCGGGATCATTAGGGTCTCCTTCTTCATCATCGTCGTCGCCTTCTTCCTTTTCGTCGCCTGAGAAATCCTCATCTCCAGCATCATCTTCTGGCTCCTCTGCATCATTGTCATCCTCGTCATCATCCTCTGTGTCACTACCGTCTTTGGCTTCAGGTTCAGTTGTGCCTTTCTTGTGAAGCTCGGAAAATGGAAACCTGCAAGAATTAAAATATATTTGTCAAAGTTTTTAATTCATACACCTCACTAACAACAAATCGTTTAGCAAATACGCATTACCATTGATCATTTCCAATCAAAGTTCGCAAAGTATGGGCATACTGAAGCAGGAATCCTGTCTGCAACTGCAAACTCACCAACTCTTAGTAAAATAAACAGAAGATAATCTTTGGCACTAAAAACCATATAAGTTCATAACTATCAAGCGAAAACCGATATATAACAAATTATTGCAGAAGGCAGAGCGATATTTTTTAAAAAAATTTGGAAACATTTCACGCCAATTATTATTAAAACCAACCGGGAGAAAATACTGACATAATTTTATATTAGTTGTTTTAAATAATCAGAAACGTTAGTTGTTACCAGATATCAACAGGGTGGCCAGGTAGTTTGTGAAAAAAAAACATTTAAAGGTATTCAAATTCTAAAACCACAACCTCTAGCTGCCTTGGTAGAACTGCATAGGATCTTTAACATTATTACACAAGCTTACAGAATAGATCAATATCACTTATAGTCAACTACTACAACAAAAGATAAAAGTCAAAAAATCAAGAGGAATAAGAGAGAACAAGAAAGATATAAGCTTTGATGTAATGATGTTGACTCCACTGAAAGCTACTGAGCAGCAAAATAAGATTACTGAGACAGAAACAACCGACTTCATACCAGATTTACAAAACCTAACTCTTTCAGACTCCATAAAACTTGAAAATGTGAAAGTACTTCTTTTAAACTAAAAATAGGAGCCAATTTAACCATTATACTTCCCTTTGCATTGCCAATGCATCTTCAGCCTTGTAATAATGCACGTAAAATGGATGATTTGGTGAGTTTTCACAAACAGAATGATTGTTTGTAAATTGTTTAGAATATCACAATTAAAGCTTAAGATCAAAAGAAAACCGAATCAAGAAAAAAAACACAGCCTAGAAACTATAAGCTAACACTGCGTGTAGCGAACGAGTGGTTATTCTAGCATTCACACTTGCAATACTTCACCCGAAACAATTCATTCTTGCAAACTACTATCTTTTTGATATACCACAAAAATTACACTTTGTTTCCATTGTCCAGAAGAATCGCTTCGCTTATAATAACTTAAGCTTTCTTATCACATTACCAGAAGTTAACAATCATACACACCCAACAGAATCTCACTTACAAGGGTCAAGGGTGAAAGGTCAAAGCTCTTAAATACAGTAGCAAGCTGATAGAAGCAAAAACCTAACTTCATAATTACAAACAGAACACAAAATTGAAACAAATCAGGCCCAACACAAGATTCAAACACAACAAACCAACAATTCACACAGTAAACAAAAGCAAAATACCAGTAATGATGACGAACGACACAAAAATAAAGATTTCAAACCCTAGAATCAAAAACCTAATTAAAACAACGTAGTTAACTACAAGTCAATCAAAGCATCAATTCACCACATTAAACACATAATTTCACCAAAGCCCCCATATTTTAACACTAAAAATTAAAGAATTCAAAATCATCCATACCATCATAGCGACGCTAGCAAGCGAAATCTGAGCAGCCAAAGGGTTTCAGCAAAAGAACCCATTTTTCTCTGCAAAACCCCCAAATCGGAACTGGGTGATTTCATTACCTCCATTGCGAATCTCCACAAATAATCTTCACAATCCACTTAAAAGCCAAAGATTTCACACTTACAGTGAGCGAAATCGAAAGAACAACTATGGTAACGATGATAGAACCAGGGCGAGAGTGTATGGAGACTGTGAATCGAAGGATTTAGGGTTTGAATGGTTGATTTGTGATGGGGGCTAAGGGTTTTGTTTGTTTGGAGCAAGGAGTGATCTAGGGTTTTGTGGTGGTGTAATTTGTAAAATTGTTCATAGTTTGGGGGCAAAACTTTGATAACATTGAAACTTTGGTGTTCTTAGATGCTCAGGGTCAGATTTTTTTTATTTTGTTTTTCTATTTCTTTAATCCGTAATTTGAAGTTTGAAAATGATGGTCACGTCCTATTTCAAACAAATACTATTTTAATCAGTTTTTTGTTACAAATATAAATGACGGATCTAAAGTTTATTTTAAAGGTCGTTTGTTTAACGTTATATAATAAATTTTTTGTGTCTACTTTGGGTCGAATTTAGTCGGGTTATATTAAATACAAGGATGATCAAACTAAATTTAATAAGATGAATAAAAACATGTCAAATTTCATTACAAAAACATAATAAAACACAAAATATCTAAAGTTTACTACAAGGTTTTATTTTTAAAATATCCATAAAAACATCTAGGATAGCATTCTTAAGTAAGTTTTACAAGATAATTCTATTTCAGTTTTCAAATCATAGTCTCTAATCAATGAATTAAAAAAAGAAAAAATTAAACCTTTACATGACGAGAAGCGATTCCACGATACTTAACTGGAGCAGGTTAGTTCCAGCCGGCAACAAGTCGCCGGTCAAAGCAGGTCAACACTCTACGATAGAATGGGTTTGGAATTTGGAAGCTTTCTTTGATTATATCCCTTCTAGCGACAGTGTCAATCACGGTTCCATCTTTATTTTCTTAATGAACTAATTAAAGAGATTAAAATGGATATTTAAACATCGTGTCAATATTTAAGAGATTGAACTTTAAAGATTCGGTTTCATAAATTGGGCTTCAAATATTTGGGTATATTTAAAGAATTGGATTTTAACGAGGGATGATTGTAAAATTTTTATGAGTACAGTCAAAATTGAGTATATATATAACACTATTTTTTTGATAGGCGGTTACCCCCTCTTAGGTCATACTAGACACACCTATGACCGCGATAACATGTTACAATATAAACCACAAAAACAAAAGCTTATAAAACTACAGTCACTCGGTAGTGAACCTGAACATCTCCTTACAAATAATAAAAAGTAATTTTAATTTACGTAGTAGTATAAAATAAAAAAATCACAAGAATAAAAAAGAAGTAAAAGTAAAAAAAGTGACTACACCGGTATGGAAGAGAACTCGTTAAAACACTTGGCAAAACCCAATTTGCTTATTTGTTATTATGTTCAGAAAAATTAATAAAAATATTGTTTATTTAAGTTATTAACGTAGTATGTAGTAATATGGTCTATAGTTCGTATAAATTAATAAGTCTTTTTTGTTTCTTATTCAAAAGATTATATGTAAATTATGTGTTGTATATCTCTATTTATCATTGTCGTTGACCCAAATGAATCTCCAGATAGTATAAATTTTTGTTAGTATATATTAAGGCTTATATTTTTGGGCATTTACATGTATCATCTTCTT
Source organism: Flaveria trinervia (assembly GCA_025506515.1). NCBI lineage: Eukaryota > Viridiplantae > Streptophyta > Magnoliopsida > Asterales > Asteraceae > Flaveria > Flaveria trinervia. Next base: position 3,609,883 of record CM046453.1, read on the forward strand.
AAGATTATTAATTACATATTTCTTCAGATCTAAAAAAATAATTAGATATTCCCCTTGTTAAAATACACTTTTACATATTTAGCCATTTCATAAAAATTAATTTATTGAATAATTATATATCCTTATTTTACTAAGATACTTTTACATACTTTCGTGTCTAAAACCATCAATTGAATATATCATCAAATTTGAGCCTTCTGTGTGAATAAAACAAAAAAAATACATCTTCAAATATAAAATCTAAAGCTTTATTTCAAAACAACAATCATCTATAATCAAAGTTACATCTCCAAATACATAAGAAATTATCATAGCTTTAAACAATTACAATTCCAAAAAAATCAATATCTAAACATTCCTTAACAAAAATAAGAGTAAAATTTTATTTTTTATTAATTAAATTTAACAAATTAGACAAATATGTAATATATATGTTTTAGAAAGAGAAAATATGTAATTGATTTTTTTTATTGGGTAATTATGTAATTAGTGGTCTTAGAATGGGGAAATATATAAAAAAACTCTCTTTTTTTTTAAATATAGTACTATGGGCTTAGTTAAATAGAATATTAAACCTGTTTCATGTCTTTAGCATTTGATAACAATCATTTATTCAACATTTTGTTTTAATTATAATTTTGTTTGTTTTCTTACCTACTTGCACTCCTAACCTCTTCTCTGTGCATATCTCCCAATTTACATTGTCACTGTCACCTTCTTTCATCTTGCGCACGTTGTCTTTTTCAATACGGTTGTGAAATGCGTTGATCTTGATTTACTGGTGTCCTATTGGGTTTTTCATGTTATATCTAAAGCAATTATTGATAATTTAGGTCATTTATTCAAATGATGGTCCGCTTTTGACAGAATTGTATTAGGGTTTGAATAAATTTCATTTCTAAATTATTTTGGAATAACTATTATGGTGTTATCGTTCAATCATTGGCTTATTCATTAGGTTTTGGTAAATCATACTGGACCCTTGCAGGATTGGGCTGGATCTACTGGTCCATTGGGTCTTTATGTTTGGTTTACTTTTGTTAGAGGTGCATAGAGGTGGGCATAAAAACCTGGTTCGAATCCGACCCGGACTCAGATACGGGTAGTACCCTACTGGAGGTGTACCCGGGTTGGACCCTTTTAAACCACAGCATTGGAACCGGTTTTAGATTTTGTGTTTTTTAGCGAACCCGACCTGGTTCAACCCTAGTTGAATCCGGTATTTGATCCGATATTTGACACACACACACACACAAGAAAAGAAAAGAAGAGAAAAAAAAACTAAACCTGGTATTGAATCCGGTTTTGGACCCGACCCGGACCCGATCCAGTCTTACCCAGGTATAGCGGGTAGGGTTTTCAAGTAGGTGAACCCGACCCAGATTCATACCCGTTTCGTCTCAACCCATGTACAAAAAACCTGATTGGGCCAAACCCAGTGTGTACCCGGTTTCAGGTACGGCCCAAAACCCATAATGCCCACCTCTAGAGGTTCACAAACCGGGTTGAAATTTGGAACCAAGTTGGTTTCGGTCTCCTAACCGAGTTTTACCGGGTTTCAATTCGGGTCCAACCGTTTCAAGAGGGCAAAATGGTTAAAAATCAGGTTTATACCTGGTTTAAACTGTGCCATGTTGGGCCGTTTGGTTGTGAAGAAGACAAATCCGTTTGAACCCTACGGGTTCACATGGGTTGGGGAGCTACAAGGTTGAATCTGGGTCGGGTTCGGGTTAGGTAACCGAATTGGATGTGCACCTCTGACTTTTGTTAGAAGCAAACAATTTAAACTTTTTGTTTGTATTTTACATTTTTTTCCAAAAAGAATGCAATGACATATGATTTCGTTTAAAACAAAATAATAATTACAATCAAAATATTATTGTTATATAGTTTAAGTAGTATATGATTTCAACTTCAAAGAAGACCCAAACAAAAGAAACTATAAATATAACAGGATTTGAAAGAACCAACGATCTAATAATTTATAGAAGGGACACACGTGCGATAATTCTAATTCTAAGGGTACAAATGTCAAATGAAAAAAATCCAGGGCTCTAAGACGAGCTAAAAGACTATTACGAGCCACAAGGCAGAGGCAAGTGAGAGAAATAAATGTTAAGGTCGTGTGTACGCAAAAGCTAAGTTTATAGCATAAAATCAATGTGAATAAGATAAGCGTGCAAGGGATAAACCTTTCGCTGTAAATCGCCATACACAAGAGATGACAAGGGACTCTGCCTAGAACAACAAATTTAAAAAGTTGTTTACACCAAAGAACTACTAAACAAGAATACTAACAAAATATGTAAAACAATTTGATAAGACAAAAAAACTCAAGACAATGATCATCAACTACAATATGATGATCTAATGTAATAAACGCAAACTAAACTTGAAACTAAACAGAGATCGTCACTATGACGAAACCAACGAATGCGATAATGAGCGCGCTCTCTCTTTCTCTCTCACACGCACATTTAAAGGCCCCAACTTGAAAATGGACCATCAACGCGACACCCATAAAGCCATAACCTACGTGTGTTTTAGTGAGTGAACGGATTAGCATCGGGTTAACCACACTTTGCTGGATCAGCCCGACAGTTACAAGCCCAAATTCAGACCATCTACAACTCTACAAGCAGATCAGCTACAAGCCCAACACCGGACCTTTTTGAGCCCAATGCTACTTAGACGAATACATGAAAAAATAAAACACCAACGTAAAAATGAACATATAAAAAATGAAATATGCTAATGTCTGATGTCAAATCGGTACTAAAATGTTATATCTTTTAACAGGCCCGCATGGGCTAAAGCCCCATTTCTATGAATTTAAAATCCTGAAATTTATATAACATCCTATTTTTTATGTATTATATTAGGAACACTTTATTCTACAAAATAGTAAGAATTTCTCATTTAAGCTTTTCTAGCATTGTTTCACTCAAAATATTTAGAAAAAATCTTACTAGATTATCATTAGTTGTCAAAATCACAATTAAAAAAATGTAAATATTCAATTTATGTGTTTAAATTTCAAATTAATGTACTTGGGGGTCACTTTGCCACTTAAGAAGAAAAGTGAAAAAGTTTTTGTATATTGATTAAAAGATAAAAGATGTAAAAGTTCGAGAGTTCTTAGTACTAATCACCTTTAAATCAAACATGTATTCTTGAGAGCTTCTTCAAGTTGTTGTGTGACGATTTAAGTGCCACCTATCTTACAATAACCGTCAATTTTATTAACAAACAAAACATGTTGAGATTGACCTTCATTTTGAACGTTGTGGGCCCTTATACATAGGTGAGATATGATGTTGTTTAGACGTTTATTCATTATGTTCCAACTACTTATCAACATGGTGATGTTTTTTTATCACGGGCTTCCAGCTACTTTGTTTTCATCATTTTAATCCAAACGTCATCTCTGCATTATCGCTTCCAATAAGGGGAGACGAGAGCGTCAAATCTTGGTTACATGACCAAATATACGTTACTTTTCTCTATTTACTCTTTTTTTATCACTAGAACTATTAATGAAAGACACTTGCACAATAAAAATTTCAAATATAAATGATATTAAACATAAACATTTGAGTGTCGACATAAAGTTTGAATGGGGTACAGCTAATGCCCATGAAGCAATTGGGCCCACCGGACATCATGTTCGTGAGCATATAAAATCAAATCTCAATATCATGTGGGCTGTCCTTACTGGACCCACTTGTGTCATCAGGCCCAACTACCAATCCTATATTACCTTTCTACCCTCTCTAATATTCAATCTATCCTCATCAACTTCTGTTTTTTAACTAGGGTCACTTTCTTTTGTTTTTTTTTTTGTTTTTTCCTTCGTAATTGCCAGGTATAACATACAAAACTAACGGAGCTAGTATTAGTGACTAATAACGTTACAAAAATGAAACCATAAAAACTGATATGACAAAAATGTTCTTTGAACTAAAATGATTAAAATGACCAAACCACGAGGATCAAAACCGAAATTTACTATTTATCTATAATTGTGATTGTTGGCACCTAAATATAATAAAAATTATAAGAGCTTGAATATCAGTTGTAACTAATCTAAGAAACAGGATAAGGAAGAGAACCATTGAAGGTAATAAAGAAACAAAATAATATTCATTGGCTGAGTCTAAATAGTAATAAATAAAAGTGATAACGGACTTACTTTTTGGGAAGGGCCACCTCCACTTTATGAATATATATATATATATATATATATATATATATATATATATATATAAAATCTAATTCTAACCAAACTTAACCTTTAAAATTATTTAAAAACAACCCGAATGAAATTTTAACATTTTGAACTAAAAAAGATGACGATATGAAAATGGTAAAAATGTTGACATGTTGCTTGTGGGCACCTATAACCTATAGAAACTTTACATTCAAAATCTTATCTAGAATTTGAGGCGTCCCCATCCCATTATTGGTGCATGAAAGCTGAAGCAATGATGTAGACCATTCCTACATATCCTTTATCTTTAACAAACAAATTGCTTGTATAGTGGCCCATATCTAAGAACATGGGTTTTTCCAAAATATTAAAATATTAGGATTGAAGATAAATAATGATGGAATAAAGTAATGTAAGATGGTATATTTTGACTAAAGTGAAGAGGGGTTAAAGTTAAATTGCATTTTTAATTAGTAACATCGGTTATTTAATTAAGTAAAAAGTTGAAGGCATGCGTTGTAACTTATACTAATTTAGAGTTATTCCTCCCATTTAATAAGTTAACACTAATTGGTGTGGTGGCATAAGTATATGTAAACAAGTGTTAATCATGTCAGTAAAGCTCAGATTTGCTTGTAAGAAACAAGGGGAATACTGTATTTGAGATGTAATCCACTAAATTGCTTTCTGTTGGTTGTCTATGAGATCTTAGACATGATTAGTTTTTTTTAATTTTTTAATTCTTCTATCCCCACATGCCACATATTTTTGTGCAAGCTCCTAAGTCGGTAACCACTTCACTTTAGGTATTGTATCTAAATAATATTAAGGATATGATTATTTAAATATATATCTTATTAGAAAATGTTTTGCTCCTGTATTCTTCGATATTATACTTATTAATAAAACAATAATTTTATTGTCACATTACATTCTCTTAAGCTTTTATTTTTTTAATTCCCATCTAACTATGTATTTATTTTTATTGTTAGTCTATGTTCATTTGACTAAAAAATTAACATATATACAAGAGATATTTAAGAAAATTTTGAAATTTAATCCTAAATTAAAGCACATATTTTTTTGGAAAATTAAATCATACCTAATATTTTTTTTCTTTTTTCAAATAATTTATCAATAAAAACTGTACAAATCATTTATGATTTTCTTTATCTATTAAATTGGTTCCTTGATTGTGTTTTCCATTAAATACTCGATTTATATTCAAATGTTGACAAAAGTTATAAATTTTTTTAATCGACTCCTTTACAGTTTGAAAGAATTCATAGGTTTTTTTTGTTGGAATTAAATCATACTCGATTTTAAAATATTTCTCAACCATCCTAGGTTTATGTCCCTCACGATTCGTCTTTATAAAGTCTAATGATATCGCATTCTAGATTACGTTCTCATTTTGGCTTTGGTATTATCAAGTTTTCTTCAACAAAAGATATTTATTTTTATTATATTTAAACTTTCATCCTCTGCGATTATAATTTAACCTATCATTGTCTACAATTGTGTTTTTAGATTAATATTATTTTACTTTAATTTTTTAAAGGTGCTTTACTTCAACACTCAATCTATAAAGATGTATTACATGCTTGTACTTTTAAAAACTTTTTTATTTTTTTTTATGTGTACTGTCATATTATTATTATTATGTTTGATAGGAGTTCGTTTGATATGTACAAATTGTTTTGATTTATCTGGAAATAATTTTGAAAATCACATTCTTATTTCACGATTGGCTTTGACACTTTTAGACAAAAATTTTTTTTTAAAATTTCAAAAAAGATAGTTGTTGTTATCAGCATGTTATGTAAAGACAATAAAACAAGAGACAATGATAATCGATATCCAAAGTTAGTTTGTTTTTAAACATGGATAATGATCAGCTCTATGTTGTATTATCTCGAGTTAAAAGTAAATAGATGTTAAAATTATTAATATTAGATAATGATAAAAAAATAACTAACAAAACACCAAATGTTGTACACAAATAAATTTTTGGATGTTTATAAATTTGAAATATTGTTTTTCATATTCAATTTAATTTTTTATTAGTTAAAGTTCTTATTTATAAATTTATTTCTTTCCATATTATACACTATTTAGATGTATAAATATTAATAGAGAAACTACTAATGTTAGATATAACTAAATGAAAAATTATACATAAAAGTCGATATACAAAATTTTATCAACAATATTATAATTTATGCATCTTTTTAAACAACAATAATATTTTTTGATTGAACTCGTGTGTTATACGAGACTTTAACCTAGTATAAATATATAAAAGAGAGAGATACGAAGAAAGATATCCTAATAACATAATAGATGTATCTATAGCAACAATGACTGTCTCTCATCTGCCTCTTGTAGCATAAAGGACGTAAAACCAAAGGAACATCAATGCATCAATTTACCGAGCTTGACCAAGTTGGACAACGGTACAAACCCATCCAAAAGGTTCAAGAATCATTTTACTTTTGAATCGCACTATCAAAAATTTCTTCTTCAATATCGATCTCTCATGCTCATACATCTGGAGTCGAAAAATAAACTTTCAAATCACATTGACCTAAAAAATAGATCTAAAATTTTAATTTCAATGCATATCAATAATAATTAAATAAACTGATCCTTCCTTCTCAAGCCATCACGAACACTTGTGTCGTGTATAGATATATGTTTGACACAATTTGAATGATAGAGTTGATCTTAATTTGTTACAGGTATATTTGGAGGGAAAAAATTAAGATAAATAAAGAAAAATTGAAGATAGATATTGAAATTAAATTATTATTTTTAAGTGTTGAGTTATATTAGAAATTAAAGTTAAACTAAAATACAAGTTTGTCTTATTTAAAAAAGTGATTATGGTTTTTGCTCGAACAATATACTCTAACAATTTTTGAGTTCATGTCATAGTTTATGGTTACATGTTGGGTTGAGACTTGGAGACTATTAAGCTATAAACACACCGTATAAACACCCCTAAAAATATCATAGTTTAAATGTAAATAAACCTTGTTTGGTTATGATTGATTACATATTTACCCCGTATTTGTTTTTACATATTGTTTATAAGATTCCCATCGATTTTATCTTCACCCATTTTAAAATATGATAAAGTAATCTTAACACTAATCTTATTGTCATTTAACAGCTAACTACCACTCACCAAACTACATCCTTGGTTACACCAAGATTTACTTAAACTAAACACAAGATCACCAGAGTAGTTCACCACACCAGCTCCTCATTATGTTGTGATTTATTTTTAATTACGATTTAAAAAATTATTAATTTTGTCTTTAAGTCCCTATAATCAGATGTTCGCTAGTCCATGAATCCTCCAATGCACAGGCATCTCAGGTCAAGGGTGGACCCCCTTAAAGTCGAGTCATATTTCAGTGTCTGAAAGTCCAGCCTGTCTACAACAACGTACCTGCAAATTACACCCAAAAAAACAATAATAATAATTATTATTATTATAACAAAGCCACCGTAATTCTTACCAGACGACGGAGATGCTACACCGTAGACGACGGACTTACGACGGAATAGAATCGGAGTTGACGGAAAACGTTTAGTCCTTACGTAGACATTGAAGTTGCAAATTGTTGAGAAATTGAACTTGATGAACGGAGATGATTAACATTTAACAGGTAGCTTTCAGTTGAATTCGATTGAAGTTATAGTTGTGTGTTATGATCAGATCACATTAGAATTTCGAATTGAAGGAGATTCATGATTGATTAACCGATGATATAATATATCGTCATCTATTTGTAAATTTGCATATACACATGGAAAACAGATCGTCTATAGTCACGTTAGGGTTTGTTTTAGACTTTTCGTCCCCAAATTCATCAACAACACCTGCTCATCAGATCTCTTCGATCTCCGATTCGCCGTGAATCCGTGATCTGTTATTAACCGTTGATAGCTCCGGTGACCGGAGATTCCAAAACCTAAACGTCCTCCGCCGTCGACATGACGGAGAGCCGGCTAGGCCTCGGCTGAAACGAGCTCCTCCGCCTCTGTTGATGCGACGACGGCCGGATCAACGCCGCGAGAGCTCTCTTCACCAGATCACCGCCTTCAACTGTTCCGATACGCACCAGTGAGTTCGTCATCGCCGATCGCCGTGCGTTCAACCGATTCGAAGGATACACCACCGTACTGCTCTGATGATTACTGTTACTCATGTTCTTATGCAAGCTACACCTGAACGATCCTGGATGCGACGTAGGAGAACACATACACGTCCTCTTCGTACTCACCGCCTGATTACGATCGCTAGCAACCGACGAAACCGATCTGTTCGGCGAAATCGGACGATTATTCAACGAAAACCGTACGGACGACAACGACGACGACGACGTTTTGTAACCGTTCGCCGGAGCTTGTAAAACGGATCTGCTATCGAAGAACGAAGTAGATCTGACGGAGAAAGCTGAGCTGGCGGAGGCAAACGCCGTCGCCGGAGATGAGTTGCAGAACCTCCCCGACGGCGACTGTGATCGGAGCACGGGACCACTGGTTCGTCGTGTAGAAACCGCCATTGTTGCACTGTAAATACCTCGAATATAATTGTAGAGATGATGAGAGATGATATTTTTTGATATTCCTTTGAGTGTGTAAATTGGCAAACATAGCTTTCGTCAAGTAAGGTATTTATAGGGTGAGAAAAGTGAATTTTAGAATTTCTTTTATAATAATAAAAATAATAAAAATAATAATAATATTGGTTTATGTCGTTAGGTTTGTTTACGGTGGGCGCGAAACGACAATGGTGATGGTGGTTTTAAAAATGGTATATAATAATAATGGTGGGGTGACACGTACACGATAAATGCTTGAAAGGTGGTGATAATGTGCGTTAAGATGCACACGTATTAAACACCGACTTATGAGGTGATTAAAAGAAGTGTTTTTATAATGTTTTGTGGGATTCGAATGGTTGTAGGATCTAGTTTACTATATTTTTTTGGGAATCATAACGTATGTGTTTTAAGTAAAAGTAAGGAGAAGGTTATGAATTTATGATTCCGTTTGTTGGGATAATGGTTCATTTAAATAAATTAGTATTTAGGGATCAATCAAGTGTATTTAAGTTATGTAAAGTGTTAATTTGATCTACTCAAATTATGTAACAACTCTATTAAAGTTGTCTATTGCTAGAATCTTTTGTTGTTAAATTAGATGGGGTTATTATTATCAATGTTTTTAAAACCAGACCGGACAGTGGACCGGTTTTTAAAACCATGATTATTATTTGAGAATTTATAAATGATTTAAGAATTACGATAACTAATATTAATAAATATACACAAGTTTGGTATATTTATATACATTGAAACGGTCAATGTAATATATGTTTTAAATTTTTGGCCACACATACGTATATTATTTAAATACATATGGCTTATTCATGTGTATATTAAAAATTCGTTTATCATATTCTTTTTGAACTTCAAAAGAGACTAAACTCATGTAGTAGAAATTGTTGTAAATTTATAGTTTGAATAGTATTAGCTACCCTTTCTAAAAAGACATAACATTTCACTTTATGTTAACTCTAATCGTTTAACATGTCAATTTCGTCTTCGATGTCCCCGAACAAGTGCTACACTCGGTTCTAGCTTTATAAATAAATTACTTGAGCTCAAGCTTTTTATAACCAAAACGAACCAAGCTCGAACCTAAGTTAGCTCGGGCTCGGCTCAGCTTGTTACACCCCTACTCGGCCCCCTTTGCTCCCTTTGAACTAGAATCATAATACATATGTTAATCCCTATGAGCCAATTAATAACAACTGTAGCATAAAGAAATGTGATCATAGTGACAATCACAAGCCTTTTGCGTGATAGTTAGATCAAAAAATCTACTTTAGAGTTCCTACTATAAAGTAATATAAGAAATACTTAACTTACTAATATACTTGTGCACACACTTATTTAGCATTAATCTGTGGTTGATATGTTTTTAACGATAATGTGAATATACATCTCAAATGAAATGAACCATTAATGAAGCTTAGCTGTCTACATAAGAATAAGTATATGCCACTTGATCGACGTTCTTGTTAATTAAGTGACAATGATAGTCGTCTAATCTTTGTTTATTATTTACATTTGTTATTAACTTATATATACAAACATATTAAGAAAAAGAAATACAAGGTGCAAGTAATAGAAAGGTAATTTAAAATGAAAAGTATAAAAATAAAGATAATAATAGTAAAGTTAAAAAATGGTTTGAATACTTTTAAACTGAAATATAATATAACTAAAGAATATAAGTAAACAATAAAAAGCAAACCATGAACCAAAGTTACAATAATACAAATGATATATTAAACTATAAAGATAAAGATTTTGCTTTAAGCAACATTAATTTAATCATTATCCTAACCGAAATCTTTCGACAAATATAACGATAACTTAACAAAATCCTACCCGATACATTAAAACATGTGACACCTTCAGACATTTATAATTATCATCAATAATGTTTTAAGACATTTCTTATTTTCAAATGTTTTAATTTATATATATTGCGTAGATGACTAGATGAGCACATCAAAGAGCATATTACATATTTTATTTAAAACATCTATTAATTAACCCATTCCTATTCCTATTAACATGCATATATACATTTGTAGAATTTAGATTTTAACATGTTAGAATAAAAAAACATTTTATCATCCGCATGTTTAATTGAAGAGAAAGATTACATACGCTTAAGAAAGTTCTTTAATAATCTAAAGGAGCTTGTTTCTTTTCAATTGTGATCTATTATATATTCCAAAAAAATCAATTAGGGTTTTAACAGTGTAATTTTATTATATCTTAGCTTGTTGATTTAGAGGTGTTCAAGATTTATAAAAATTCAATCATGAGACCACCAAAAACAATCTTATTGCCGGTAACATTTGGGACTCTAAACATTTAGTGTAGTCGTATTTATCATTTGCACAAAAAGAGTTTTATTATCCTGAAGCCGTTAAACAACTGTGTAAGCATTATGTGTGTAACCCTAGACACTACTATAGAAATTAACATCTTTGATAGCATTATTATTGGAAAGCATGAAGTCTCTAACAACCATGATAGTTAAGAAGCCTATAATATATGACATATCCTCCATCTTTTCTTTTATGGAAGATATAGACAATATTTCAGTAGAATTATATATATGTTATATCACAAATTTGATTATAAGTTACTTTCACTACTAATTGAAACCATTACTTACAATTTGACTCAGGATTTAATCTAAAATCGTTAATTCCAAACTGTAAACATGTTTTGTATGTATGTTTTAACTTTATAACTAACTAAAAATTGAAAATTAATTATTTACCTTCCATGTTTAGTTATAAAGTTACATCAACTAATAAAAAAACAAGAATTTGTTCTAGCAAAACAAAATTATTCTATATTATATACAAACAATTTAATAAAAAACTTTCAGGTATAAACTTTTGCCATATATGGTAAACTAGTTTAATCCTCGTGTAATACACGAATTGAAAAAGAAAATATTAAATAGTTATTAATAAAAATTTATACATTATAAAATCATACTTAAAGATAAAAGATGATTATAAACACATATAAATAGTTAATTTAAATAAATAAATAATAATATGTTTTTTTCAAAATTTTATTTTATAAAAAAATTATGATTTTTAAATATATTGTTCTAAGAAAAATGATTATTTAAAAAAATGCATTGTATTTTGTATTTCATAATTTTTTGTATTTAAAAAGTGTTTTTTAATAAAAAAAATATAGGTTTTTTATTTATTAAATTATATATTTTTTAATTTGAAAATGGTATGAGTAATACTATTAGTATTCAATATTATTATTAATAATATAGAAAAATAAAAAAGTAAGTATATTGTTATTAATAGTATTCAATATTATTATTAGAAACAAAACGATTTTAAATTATTTTGTTTAAAAATGTTTAATGTTTTTAGAAACTTTCATATTATATAAAACTTTAGTTTTTTGTTATTCGGATTTTAATTAAAAGATGTTCTCTTTAATTTCTTTCATAAAATATTTTTAAAAAAAAGATAGTTTGATTTAAAAAAATATAGATAAGAGAGAGAAAAATAGCAATTAATAAAAATTTATTTTTAATAAGAGAAAGAAATTTATATGAGTATTTAAATTACAATAACACCCTTTTGGATGAAAAATTGATATGTGAATGTTTAAAAAAATAACAATGACAAAAACATAACTTAAAAAAATGACAAGTGGTAAAAGAAACATTGTTTTATTAGAGATAGATATACAAAATTATAAAGTCAGAAACATTTTTACAAAAATTACATTTTTATATATTTTTGCAAACATCAGATTTATAAGAAACAATTAACAACACCACTTGACTATAAGATGAGCAATTATAGTTTTATATGTGTCACTTAAAATTGAGTACATGTTCATTTGAACTTGGCATCGAAGCAAGCATAAATTTATAAATATTTGATACACCATTATTGGGGACTAATAATTAGTCACTTAATTAATAAAGTACCTCAATAAGCAAGCACATATTTTAAAGTATTAAATTGCGAAATCAAATTGCGAAATCAAATTGCATGTTCTCATGATATTCCGTAGTTAGAAATATCTTTACTAAATCTTTATTTTGTAAGGGCAGCGAATTATTGGCTATGAGCCAAATGTCCTTGTCGATTCACAATGAAAATAATCCACTTATGAGAGCGGGTTATTACCACCATTCGAGTCACGAATCACTAATATAAGAACACGTAAATTAAATAGATCTTAAATATTTTTACTATAATCAAGTAAAATGACTCAAAAACTTGATTACAATGTCAAATAAAGTTTTTGGCTAGTTTGATAGGTTGTTCCTTGTCCATTATACCAAATGTTTCCTCTTTATCTCTTATATTAAGTTGAACTAAATAAATAAATAAATATATATAGATATATATATATATATTATATATATATATATATAATATATATATATATATACACACACACACTAGAGTAAACATGTGCTACAATATGGTGAGCAACACACTCAATTGGAACAAGATGAGTTTCTTATATGCTCAAACATCTAAATAGCCTTCATCCTTTTAACATGGAAGTTGCCTACAAAGAGAGTTGGTATTGGCATGAAGAACATGTTGATGCTAATCTGGTTTAACATGTTTGATAAAATTTTTGACAATTACGCTTCACAATTAGTCGATTCAAAGATTGAGTGGAGTAGTTGTGTTCCTATTGAGGTCAATAATCTAATTTTGGAGCACAAATCTAGAAAGGATTCTCGCCTTGACATATTTGCTAGAAGCGGTTGAAGTCTCTCACCCACACTTTGCCCGGTATATGGCGAGCATTTTGAATAGTTTGAGCGTGTATTCATATCCTATTCAATTGCAAATCAGGTACATTTTTATTAGTACCTGGTTGAAAAAGAAAAGATTTTATTTCATAGGTGGCCTTGTCGATTCACATCGAATTAGTAATGCCGCATCCTAGTTGTTGAAAAAAAATTTTATTTCATAATAATTTTTAGAACTATGTGCTTAATCAAAGTTTTATGCAAACTCTTTAGTATTATTTTATGTGAACTCTTTTGAATACAAATTTTCATCATATGCACTTGTATTATATTAAAGTTGCTTAACTTGTTTAAAATTCATGTAATTGTGAATTATTCAAAAACATCTAACAGTAATGTAGTCATTACTTATGTGAGGTCTTTAGAAATAACCTATCGTTAACGTGGATTTTATGTTAACTCTTTTGCTCACATGAATACCATTTCACAAATTTTACTCGTTTTAAATACATATACATTTTAGTTAACATAATATAAAATCACGCACGTTAAACCCTAAACTTTTCAACAATTAGAGGATAACTTTATAATTCTTAACACTAATGTTACTTTTTTATCACTTCTAAAGAAATCATAATTACATGTAGTTTAAACAAGTTTATATGCCTCAATATCGTAATAATGAGGAGAGAGATTTTATATATATAAAATGCTATCATACAAAATGAGTAAGCATATATATTTCTATTATTCTATACAATTATGTTATATTAAATAGTATGAAAATCCAAAATATTGTTATTTAGTTTATCAAAATAAACGAGGAAACTTTAAAAGAACGGTTCAAAATTCACAATGGTTGCTAATTGCTTGTGAGTTGTAACTTGTAAGAGTGGAATGAAAGTGGAACAACGAAGAATAGTATATCATTCTCCAAGTTGACTCTAGTGGGTTGAGCACACGCATTAAACTTCCCACTTGACTGGATAACACTTTTTTGATAAAATAAAAAATAATATTTTTTAAATTAGAAAACACTAGTATTAACCTCCCGCTTTGCAGCCGACGGCGTAAAACAATAATGTCAAACAATATTAATGACGCACCGCCTTCAATACTGACAAAACTCGTATTAAAAAAATAAAACCAAACAAATAGTAGACGTAAAAACGTTAAACCAAACAGAGAGACACAAAAGATCTAGAACAACATGTAAGTTGATCTAGGACCAGCACGTGCGACGAGGCTGTTGAATGTGAAAAATGATTGTAAAAACGTTGTACCACACATGCATGTCTCAACATGTTAACTCGTAAATTTTTGACCGAAAAAAGAAATTGTTTAAAATATAAAATGTAGGTGACCAAATTTAAAAGTAAAAAAAAAATTGGGGTTAAATTGTAAAAAATATAAAAGTATTGAGTTAAAATAAAAAAGTTAAAGATCAAAAAAAGGTGGGTAAAATCAACTATGCACGTGATACAATTTATGATGCATAACCAAGTTGATAATTTGTATTATATAAATAAACTAGAGATAATATACAGGAACATATTAAGGTTTTATAAAACTCCACCTTTGAGAGATAAATGAATGTCATACTTAATAATAGCATTTCTAATTAATTTTGTCAGTCCTTACCGATTCTGACCTAAATGGTCGATAAAATTTAAGATCGAATCAATCAATCTCTTTTCATTCTAACCCTTACAAATTCTCTTGCACGAAATAGGTTCCAAAGAAGGTTAACATGTGTTTGTATAGTCGTCATGACATAATCTACGAATCCCAAGTAAGGATGCCTTGATCAAATGGGGTATTTAGATTAGCTTGTCATGTTTCTTTTGTAGTGAAACAGATGAGACAACAGAGGATATGCTGGTGAATTATGCTCTCGCAAATCAGTTATATATTGGTCAAAGTCTTCGATTGGTATAAGATTATCTGGGACTCGCTTTTGACTCAATCACCAATACGATCCCCATTTCTTACAAGATTTTTGTTTATGCCATCATTTTATTCGTTTGAAAACGAAACCAAGTTGAGTTCAAATTCAATTTTTGTTTTGATCTTGACTATTTTGAAATCTATTCGTTTGCTTTTGGTTTAACAAATATAATAATAATAAATACTAGGAAATTAAACCTAAGGACCAAAACCCAAATCGATAAACACCCAATGGATTATGTACGTACCTTCATCAACCTAATTTTTGTATCTTTTCACCGATGACCCACAATCAACCTCAGTTTTCAAATTTTCCTATTTAGTAATTCAAACCTTTGCTTTCTTGATTTTAGAGCATCCTTAAAACATTTAAAAACACGTTAATATCAGATTTTTATCCAATCTTTAAAAATACTTATTTTCCTTTAAATCTTACATCACTCCGAAAATCCTTACAATTTTATATCAATATTGATGTTTACAACAAAATTTTAATACTTTTTAAAATAACATCTAATCTTGTATTTGTAACAATTTAAATTTTAAACACATATCGTATTTACAAGACCATTGGAATACACTACTATGGACGGTTGTTGAATTACCCACGTACTGTTGGGTTGGTTGAATATTAATTACTATGAATATTATTTAGAGATTATTGTTTAACAATATTATTGTTTATTCTAGACTTGACTAGTAATAGTTGATACTTGATAGCTTAGTCGAACGTATAAGATACTGCTACAAGAAAATCTTTTGTAGTTTTTCAAACAAAATATATTTTTATATACTTTTAAAATAACTTTTATTAAACTTTTTCTGGCTTTGAGTTGAATTTCTATTATTAGATGCCTAGAATCATCACTTGGTATTTCTTAATTAGCAAGCAATATAAAAAAATAATTAACAATTTAAATATGATATCATATTAACGACTTCAATCAAGTAAATGATTTTTATTTGTACACAAAATGTCATTATCCATTGCGTACCTGCCTTACAGAAAAACAAAAAAAATAGTAAGTACCTAAAAAAATACTTGTTATACGTTTATTTATTTTTATGTTTTAGGTTGTTATTTCTGTCAGAAATAACATCTTACTACTCTAATAAAAGGGTAAATGAGGGTGACACATGTCAACACTACAATCATTCTTATAAACTTTTTCCCGCTTCTCTATTCTATTAAATAATTACCTTAATTACTAATAATATTATTTTAACATTTTAATAGATATTAAATTAAGAAAGAAATATATTTATTAAGGTTATTTCTAAATAAATTGATATTTTTAATAAGTCAATTTTTTAAAACAAAAAATAATCAAAATTGGGAGTTGTAGTAAAAAATTTTTTAAAAATGATATTTTATACGGTTTATTTTAGAATAAAATGTTTATCTTTTTGAAAAAATTTAAAATAAAATTTTAAAAAGTTGATATCACTATTTTATTATTTATAGTCATTTCTGATACGTAATTTTAGTCATATTATATCTTAAAATATCATTTAATAATTAATATATTTATTATATTAATATTTTATTTATTCAACCTGTGTAATACACGAGTTTCTTAAAACTAGTTATATAATATGAGATAACTAAATTATATCCATATCTATACAAAATTTTATATCTTTCTTACTAATCCTTTTATGTCTTTTAAAATAGTGTTGAAATAAGTAGATATTTCATAAGATAAAGAAAGTTAATCAAACGTATAAGAAATGAAATATTTTAATTTGAGATAAGGCGTATGTAGCTGTATTTAAATTTGGTTTGGGCTAATTATACATCTTAAAAATGGCATGATACCACTAGAGATCACTTTCTATTTGTATTTTCACTTTCTTAATTTTTTTTAATTATTATTATTGTTATTCTTGTTGTTATTGTTATTTTTGTTACTATTGTTTGTTTTTTTTCTAGATTTAGACAATTAACTTATTACAAAAGTAAGAGTCCATACTACCTTTAACAAAATTTTATCTACTATTAAATACGAATTTACACATTTGTAAAATTCTCTACTGCGTTGAAATAATTTTAATCCACGATTAGATATGAATTAAAAAAGAATAAAGTAAATAGTCGTTTCAACATAATTTCATCTACGAATAGATAAAAATATTAATTAAGACCAAAGCGGGATAAATTTTATTTTCTCTTTACAGTTTTAAGAATATAATGTTATATAAAATTCTAAGTTGTGATTTTACATTTATCTATATTCACATATAGATTTATTCAACATCTACTTGAACCCTTATTATATGTTTAGATTCTCGTACAAGGGCGGACATATGTATTGTTAAGGGGTAGTCTTCGTTACCTCTCAACTGTAAAAAATATAATACATTACGATTTATAAAAAAAATAAAAAGTTACGTTTTTATGTTACCCCAGAGATAGAATTATGTTCCCTCTAAAGTTTTTTAGACTCAATTCTAATAGAAAGTTTTAAATTTTACAAAAAAAATTCTAATAAATTTAAACTCAATATTAAATACTCATTATGTCATTGATCCATTAGTGATCCATTAATCCATTATCCAATAACATAAAAACCCAAAATTCCCATTACTCATTACCAATATAATAATAAGTTCAAAACAAAAATATAAAACATAGAAATCATAAAAAGAATGGAAGATCTAGCAACAACAATGCCCACCCACCGGCTACCATAGTGCACTGCCCGCCAACACAGTGTCCACCAGCGTGGTTGCGCCACCGCCCGCCTTTTTTACCGGCTACCGAACCACCCACCTTCACCAGTCATTCATTAAATATAATAAATTTTACTCAAATATACTATGAAATTGGGGATTTAAAGTTTATGATTTTCAATTAATAATGTTTTGGTGTTATTTGTTATAATAATTAAGGATATGAATGCTTTGTTTTCAAGATATGAAAAACCAAAAAGGAAAGTTTTGAGATCCATTAAATATTTGTTTAACTTCCTTTATTATTGTGTTTATTTTCTTTTATTTATATAAATGTACAATAAAAAAATATTTTACGTTACCCTTGAACGTGTCTTCTAGATCCGCCACTGTTCTCATATATAACGAGCCATCACAAATTTTGCATGTTTATGAATGAACCATCATTCATTAGAATCTAAAAACCTTCTAAACATATATCGATTATTATATGAAAGTTCTGAAGTATGGATGTAATCCTTCGATGTAAATGGATAATAACAGTGGCACCTACCTTATAGTGCGGGTGCGAAAATAAACTGTTTTAGAGGACGAACTTTGTAAATATAAAAAAAGTTACACTACTGGGCCGAAAATTCACACTACCAGATCGAAAATTAAAACAATTGACGAAAAAAAGAGGAAGGACGGGAGCACTCATCGGCCTTACTAAGCTTCGCCTATGAATCATAGACGTGGATTTTAGTAGGTGACTTAAGTAAAAAGAGGTGGTTTAATAAACATAAACTGTCAACTGGACTAGTTGTCACTGTTTATAATAAAATCAACCATAGATTTGTATTATAAATCTAAACAAAGAAATATTCTTAGAGAAACAAGATCAAACAGAGACAGTCTCACAGAGTGGTGTACTAACATGCAACGATTGATTGCTTCATCTAATGAGCCCACTAATCTGCTTCAGCCCAAAACTCTTTAATAGCCCATTACCTTGAACCATCTAGCCTAAAAAACTGCAATTGCAAACACATGTAAAATAAAAACAACTAGTTATCCCTCTAGTTGAATTGTATATCTAGACATAAATTCAACATGCCACCTCAATTCAACTAGAGAATGGGTCAAACAACTTTAACTTAGAACATAAGGTCCCGTTTGAGGTCCGTTAGGTTCATAAAATTATCAGGAATTAAAATTGGAGTTCAAAAAATTTCCATCTAGAATTCTATTTGTTGGTCAACGGACGAAATTGGAATTAAATTTTTTCTCACATTCCATTTACTTACCCATGGAATGTTCAACAATTCAATGAAATGTTTAAATTTAACATTTCAATTCTCCTCAAAATTAACAACCAAACACGCTAATAATTTTAACAAGATTCCAATTTCAATTCCATTTTCAATTCCAATTCCTTCGCAAAACATTCTGCGAATCAAACAGCCCCTAAGAGTTCATTCTGTTGTACAACAAGACCTTTCGTAAACATATCTGCTGGTTACTCATAATATAATGATACATGTAACTTTTTCAAAACTTGTAAATCACAAAAGTTTAAATACCAAATTATTTCACACCCCATAACAACTACAGCTCGATACTATGCTTCTGTAGATGATCTAGACACAACAACCTGCTTCTTACTTTTCCAAGACACTAACAAATTACCAAAAAAAACACAAGACCAGAAGTACACATGCGTGTAGCCAAGCACTTTCCCTAATCCGACTGTAAAATATCTGTAATACTCAACTCACCACTCTTAAGAAAAAGTTACCTTTTCCAAATGACTTTTTAAGATACCTTAACAACCTTAATGCAACTTTGAAATGAGATTGTAAAAGATTGTGCATAAACTAACTTAAACAACTAACAATATATGATATATCTGGTCTAGTGAGAGTAAGATATATCAATTTACCCACTAATTGTTGATAAGCAGTAACATTAACCAATTCAGCATCATATTTTTAGAATTATGCTTCAGTCAAACCACATTCTGCTCTATTGGAATACTACCAGGATTAGTACCACGAAAACCAAACTCACTTAACAACTCCAAACAATATATTCGTTATGACAGAACCAAACCATAAATAACTTTAGGGACTTCAATACCCAAACTATATATAAGTTTACCAAGATCTTTAATTTGGAAAATCAATTTACAAACTTTACCACTAGAATTATTAAAATAACCTTCAGGAAATGTCATACATATATATATCCTCTTCTGATGAACTATAAAAGAAGGGGTTATTTAGAGTCAATCTTCATCTTAATTGATACTAAAATCTGCTCTTGCAGAACTAGACAATAAAAAAATCAAGCACTCACACATGCATACAATTAACCTGAACCCAATTTCAAATCAATTTGCAAGCAACAAAGCCTAACCATGGATTAGATTCCAAGATCACTCTCAATGGTGATTGAACAAGTTTAAACAAGGAGTTGATTAGATGTGAGATTGAGCATCTCAACGGTTAAACGATACCCTTGTGGTAGCCGCATCAGCACACCCACAAGCATCTCAACACTGAAACGGGGGGCACAACGCACAATATTGTTTGTATGTTATTTTAAAGTTTGATGTGATATTTAATTAATCTAATATTATATACACTCTTTAAAAACATATGAAAAGTATGTTGCTCGAATTAAGGAAAAACAACAGAAGCAAGTGTAGACTAGAACGGACGAGAGGAACAAATGAAATTGACTAAAAACTTACCTTATAGAAGTCAATTCATGAAATTATAAAAGGATGATATTGATCGGAAAGCGGTAATCAGTTGAATGTACAGGAGAAACATACGCCACATGTTTGGATACATTCAAAAAGATTATATTTTTTCCCAAAATTAAATTGAAAAGATGCAAGTTTTTGCTATGTAATTACCACGTCACATGCCATATCATTATAAATAAATACAGTTAACGATTTTTTAGATTGGGATTATCATTTTTAACACAATTAAAAGTTGGATTAATACTGACCAAATTATTAGTTGAAATTAATATTATCTATTTAATAGTTTCAATTATTAAAATTTAATTTTCCTAATAATTATATACAAAATAATCCGAATTTAAATTCGGTATTTCAAATGAATACATAAATGGGTTAATGCATCGCAATAACTAATTGACTTGCTAAAGCTATAATGTTATGATGATTATACCTACCGATTAATTTATGTATTTAAAAATAAAAAGCTAATGACGCATGTTTAAAAATGCTTAATAAATAATAACTAGTATTAAGCTCCCGCGTTGCAGCGGGATGCGTAAAACCAAATAAAAAATAGACATAAAAACGTTAACCACACAAGCAAAACGTAAAACATATAAAATAATAAGTAAATCGATCTTAAAACAACGCATTGTGATAGAGCTGTTAAACGGGGAAAAATAAGCGTAAAATAATGAACCACACACGCAAGTTACGACGTGTTAACTCGTAAAATTTAGACCGGAACGTAAAACGAACAATTTGTAAAATATGAAAAGTATTGGGCATTAAAAAGTTGAAAGTAAAAGAATATTGGGACTTAAATGTAGAAGATATAAAGTATTGGGTTAAAAAATGTTTAGGATTAATAAACAAAAAGCAAAAGATGAGTACAACTAATATAGCACATGATACAACCCACCAAGCATAAGCAAGTTGGCAATTAGTATATTATAAATTACAGTATGGTTCTGAAATTCTCCTTTGTAGGTAACTAGTTTCTTATACCGCGCTTCGCAGCGAAAGTCAGATCCCCACACACACAACGTTACTTTAATCGTTATTTGTTCAGCTCGTTAGAAACCATAAAAGCGAACTTTGGTGGCGAAACTAAAAAATACTAAACTTTAATGGCTAAACCCGAAAAAATAAAACTTCACTACAAACAGACAAATAGTTTAGTGACCAAACTCTGCGATCCTAAACTTTAAAAGGCCAAAGTCACGTGTTAACGGTCGGAGTCCATTCATTTTCCCCCCATTCAACTATATGTTACTTTGGTTGTTATGTGCCGGCTCGTCAGAAATCACAAATCAAAGTTTGGCGGAGAAACTAAAAAATACTAAACTTGATAGGTCAAACTCGAAAAAATAAAATTTCACTATATAAAGTTTAGTGGTTAAACTTTAATATTCTAAACTTTAGTGACCAGAGTAAAAAACGTACTAGTAGCCAAAATATATAATACTAAACTCTAGTGGGTAAATACGGTAACAAATTCACTATAAATAGTTTGGTGGCCGAAATTTAAAATATTAAACTTTAGTGATCAAAATTAAATAAATAAAACTTTAAGTTAAAAATATAAATACTTCAAACTTACGTGATTCAAGTCAAAAAATTCAAAGAAAACTATTGTGTAATTATAATAGAGTAATATTAAAATGTTAACATTTTACAAATCTCAGGATGAGTACGTGTACGGCGTAGGGTGAATGAGATTTCTCAAACAAGCAAATGCTAGTTTTTTCTGTATATAATAAAAGCAATGCATGATTAATATGGATAAGTATTGGTTTATACGAATTATTAGTTCACGCTAATGAAGATTTGGTTTTATTATAAGGATGAACCTAAATTAAAGATATTAAAATTTGTAATCTTATGATGAATGTAATGTTTATTTAGAACAAATAATGAAGTATATATAATAGTTATTTGTGTTTAGAAAAATAGTAAAGTAAATAAAGTCAATCTGAATTAATAACTATGGTTTTTCATTACTTACCTGATCTCTTGAGAGTAACTTAGGGTTTATAGGATAATTTTAGTTTCTACGTTAAAACTTCTTTTTATATGTATACATATAGTATTAAGCAGGTTTTTTTAATTAATAAGTTAAAATTAATAATTAATACTCTGTATCTTCACTTAAACATTATTAGATCGCGTGTTATACGTTGTGAATGATGAAAAATGAGAGCGCCACACATGCAGAATGAAAACCCACTCACTCACTCAAGGGCGTTGATTGTTTTGTCGTGGTTGGATAAAAACAAGTTAATATTAAGACTTAACTACATATAACTAGTTTGGGCAAGTACGGTCATATTCACATAGAATTTATGGAAAGTGTAAAGTTTTATTCCTAAGAACTTGAAACACGAAACACAAATACTAAAAAAACAAATATTTTTTTGGGTTTTATTTAAGCAGAAATATAACTTGAATAAAAATAATTAAGAAAACAACAAACTTGATAATGAGTTTTAAAACTTTTGAAAAAAAGACAATCACTTTCAAGATTCAAGTTTAAAGATTCACACTTGATTTCATTACAATTGATTGAGAATCACATAGACATGATTTGCAAAATCGCTTGATTAAAGTGATAGTTATGAAACAAACTTTTAATACTCACTCGTTCACACAATTACTAACTCATTTATGCAAAAAAATCATATACATGACAAACTGCTCACAATGCAAGGAAACGGAATGCGAATGAAAGCATATAAATACTTAAACATAAACAAGTTTTTTAACTTTAAACAAACGTACAATTATATTCTTATATCAAAAAATATCTCAAACATCAATTCACATTAAACCTAGTGCTTCACTTACAAGAACTCTCTTCCCGAAAGTGATTACGATCAAGATTAGTTGCTCATTGGCATGATTGGATCTTCAATGCTGATTGAATGTTGTTAATGCTTGATTCGGGTGAAACCGTGGTGAAAAGAACTCTAAAAAACGCCTTGGAAACGTCCAAAATTCGCATGGGAGAAGTCTTTTTCGAAACCCTAATGATTGGGGTTAAATAAGATTTAAAATTTGAAATAATCCTTTAAATATCACATTAGACCGTAGGTTACGACCTAGCTTCAACCAGACAACCAAATCTTCTGCCTTATGGGGTTCACAGACAGACTCAGCACAGAACTGTAAGTTACGATTTCCCAATAGTTTTTCACAATTTTCTTCGTTTTCAGAACTTTTTAAGCCGTAGTCTTGCTATCTTTTGTATCATTTCAAATAATGTTCCTTAAGCTTTATTTAACCCATTGTACGTTCATGTTATGACATTTTCTTGCAAGATGATGATGAACAATTGACTTGGGTCTTCACCATTGATGGTCTCTTCTTGCTCAATGTGTTATGGACCTACGATCGTCTCGAACCACACGAAGTGGGGCCCAAAAAGCGATCGGTCGCACAAGATGAAATCATGGTGGAGAACCAACTCCCCTTTATGATCTTGAAACAGATAGATGGTGCATTGCATACGTCGTCGCGTGACAATCTTTCGCCTTTGATATATCGAAACTTTTGCAAGATTCATTCACCTCTTAAGTTGTGTTCAGAGGCACAAGCTCCTTCGAGTGTAGATCATCTGCTTCATTACATGTATTACTCGATAGTGAACAAAGTTGCAACAAAACAGGCTGATGATCATGATCAACATGTTGTTGAATCTCACAAATGGGAATTCAGTTACTTCACATTTCGACTCTACAAGAGTAGAATGGGGCTTTATAATTTCGTCACAAAGATCCCACATAATGAGATTGCTCAAGCATATGAACAAACAATCTCAATTTTGGAAGTTTTTTGTGAGTGTAAATATGTTATCCCTTCAGCTTCTGATCTATACAAAGCTGGATTTAGGTTTCGTAGGCTCGAACAAGATCAAGGAATTCGAAACATATGCGCTCGTGAGAAACATGTTTACCTACCTGTTCTTACTTTGAACAAAGATTCAGAAGTCATATTAAGGAATTTGGTTGCATATGAAACACTAACATCAAACTCCAACAGCTTTCCCCTTACAGAAATCATGGTTATGATGTGTGCACTTGTGGTTAGTGCGAACGATGCAAAGCGACTCAGGAGTGTTATCGAAGGCGAATTGGATGCTGAGGAAGTTGCCAAACTATTCACTGGAATGAGCAGTTGTCTACCAAGTGTGCAAATGACACATGAATCGAATTCGCAGCGAACGATCGATGAAATCAATAGGGTTTATAATAGTAGGTTGAGGATGAAGGTTTATTTGTTGATGAAGAAGCTTGCACAATGGTTGCTAGTGGTTTTGAGGGCAATTGGTGGTTTTGTTGGATCTTCTTGGAAGATTGTATCTTTCATTGTTAGTATCGCGACGGTGGTCTTCTTAACGGTGCAAGCGTATTGTGACGCTTATGATTGCAATAATAAGTGATTGATCGCCGGTGAAAGTCCTTTTAACGTTGCAAGCGTATTGTGACGCTTATGGTTGCAATAATAAGTGATTGATCGTCGGTGAAAGTCCTTTGATTTGTATCGCGCTACCTAGCTAGCTTGATCTTGTTATATGTTTATGAGTTATTTGTATCTTTATCATCTCTCAAGTTTTGAAGTTTTAGTAACCTTAGTTGGGATGTTTGTGTTTTTAATGGTGATGTGTCGTGTTAAGTTTGTTTTATTGTAAGCTGTTTTTGTCAATAGGCTATTTCATATATACAATGGTTTGTGAAATATTTGTAGTAATCATATGTTGCTTTTGGTTGGTCAATGTGTTTCCAAAATCCCTAGTAAAATACTAAAATGTTAAAAATTAAACCACTTGAAGTGAATGTCTAACTTAATTACAGAAATAGATATAAACATATTGATGCAACACCTAGTGTAAAATTTCATAGTCTTGGGACAAAAAAATGTCTATAAAAAGCATACGTTTGAAGGTATGCGTGATTTACTGCTAGGTAAGGGAAATGTAAGCCAAGATGTATGTCCGAAACTTTCACATTTCTCATCGCGTGTGCACATCCAAGCGGAGTCCGATTGACATCCATGGGTCTGTGACATTTTTACGGCAAAAGACTATGGATATGCGAATCTACATATGGTAGAAGGGGGGAACGTGGAAGGGGAGAGAGGGGAAGGTCTGTGACATTTTTTCGAACATGCTGACTTGAAGGTCGGTGGGCGTTAACACAGGCATTATGGTTATAATTGTTTTATAAAGTATCATGCGCAAATAAATGTTTCTTAACAAAATGTTATAAAATGTATATAAAAATGTTTATTATATAAATAGATTATCCATGTTGAAGGGTCAATCAAAGATAAATATAAATTATATCTTATTCATCTTAGCTAGCTAGTACAAGTAGGATGTCGAACCATAATGAATTAAAAGTCAGTGTTAGAGGAACATTTGATTCATAAATTTGATATCAATTGATATCCATATCCACAGTCTTTTCCTCTAGTTGCTGTTTGGGAATGAAACATTAGTGAACTTGGTCTTTGTTGTGGTCGGGCCATCTAACACTTCTTGTCAGTCACACCACCATTCGATTCAGCTCACCTAGTGCTAGTCACCACCGCCATTGCCATCGCCTTCTATCTCACATCCACCACCATCCTTCACCATTGCCACCACCAAGCCGCACACCTCCACTATCATTTATCGTTGAATCGTCTTAATACTCAAACTCTTTAGAAGGTTGAAATTACAAGCATTAAACTTGTTACTAAATAAGGTTAGTATCCAAACCTAGGATCCACCCTAAACCACAAGGATTATTTGTATGATTAACTCTTATTTTATATAGCATTTTTGTTTTCTTATTTGTTCTCCTTTACAACATTTCTCTCATGTTTGCTAGCACATATATATTGGTTGGTTGTTGGCTTGCTTTCCTCATCGTTTCTCTTGTCTAACGACTTCTTTTTTCTCTTTTTCATCCTTTCTTTTGCCTTGGGATCACGCTTTATAAATCTATTGAATAGGTTTTCTATATTTCAAATCAAGACTTGTCGAGCTTGAAGTGTGGGACAGACGTGTGAAGGGAGAGAAAACGGCCACATCATAAAAAATATGTATTACAATAAATTTTATCTATAAAGAAAAGTATAAAGAAAATTAAATCTAATTATAACTTTTAAGTATGATAAACATAACTACAACAAAGTTTTTTAAGTATAAGTAATTAATTATAACTAACTAGTTTTAGTAAACTCGTGTAATACACGGGTTAAAAATATAAAAACTATATAATTCATAGAGGTATAAATATTCCGTATGATTAATTTATGTATCACTATAACAATGAAAAATAAAAAGTTACATTTATATGTTATAATATTTGAATATTTTTTTACTAATATAACTCAATTGTCTTAAAATATATTAATATATCAATAAATACTTTTTGTTTTTTATATTTTTTAAATTGAATCTTATTTGGCAATAAAAATATGTAAAGTTCAATACAATATAAATACACAGTTATGTTGATAATATAAAAAATTAAATTCAAAACTGTAACACCCGGATCTTTCATTTATTTAAATAAAGAGAGAATAAAGTGAAGAAAAAGGGGGAAAAGATATTTTACCCAAGTTGAAGGGTAAAAAGTGCCAAAAGGACAAAAAGGGTTGAAAAGTTGGTGTAAAGTGGGCATGGCCGCCCACTACTTTCCCACAACTCTCAATTCAGCAGAATTCTAGAGAGAAAGTGCAGAATACGAATTTTGGAAGAAACAGGGCTGAAGAAGTGAATTCAAGTGAGTTTTTAGGCGGTTGAACTCAAATTCAGACGAGTTGGAAGAAGTCCTGCTCAAGAGCTGTTAAAGTGAGTTCTAGAACCCCTCATTTACATGTTTTCAAACGATTTTGGGGCTGGAAATACAAATCTATATGTTTTACTGATCTGGGTCTTGGACCCGTATGTTTTTCATGCGTGTTTGACGATGTTATGATGTTATGTGTGTTCATGTTCTTGTTATATGTTGAATCCGAGGGCTTAGAAGGTAAGATCTAAGCTTAGAGCATGAAAATAGTGGTTATAGTATGATTCTGCAGTTTCAGTTCCGATTGGGTTAAGTTCAAAATTGGCCTAAGTGTTAGAAACCAATGCGGATGAGTAATAGTCAATGCGGGTGAGCATTTGACCAAGTCCGGACCAATGCGGATGGGAAGAGTCAATGCGGATGAGCATTTGACTAAGTCTGGACAAATGCGGCGACCCAATGCGGATGACTGTACCAATGCGGATGAGCATTTGGCTAAGTATAGCCAATGCGGATGAACAAAGTAAGTCAATATGGACGACTGTAACCAATGCGGATGAGTACAACCAATGCGGATGAGCATTTTGCCTAAGTGTTGGCAAATGCGGATGAGTATTAGACAAATGCGGATGAACAGTAACCAATGCGGATGAACAGTAACCAATGCGGATGAACACTTAGAATAATTTCAGGTTTTGAAGGAAAGGTGGAGATGTAAGCCTTGACTTGGGTGGTTCCCGAGGGTTAGGAATATGGACTTTTAAGGTCCTAGATGTTATGTTGGGCATGTATGATGTTGATGATATTGCATGATTATGCATGATGTATGTTATAAATGTATGATGCAATGTATGATGATGCATGAGTGTATGTTTATGTTCCTTATTGTGATGTATGCATGTCTTCCCATGGCTTTACGTATGAATGAATGTATGAAAGTATTATATAACGTAAAGTGGAAGATAAAGAAAGAGGAACATAATGAATGAAAGAATAAATGCATGCATTATTGAATGACGAATGAATGAAGGAAAGGCTTGCAAGCATACAATGAGGTGAGCAACGTGTGGTTGCAAAAGACTCGGATCACAGGCAATCATGGAGATTGCCAATGAGGTGAGCAACGTGTGGTTGCAAAAGACTCGGATCAAAGGCATCATTGAGATGGCCAGAAAGGAGGTGAGCAACGTGTGGTTGCAAAAGACTCGGATCACAGGCAATCATGGAGATTGCCAATGGGGTGAGCAACGTGCGGTTGCAAAAGACTCAGATCATAGGCATCATTAAGATGGCCAGAGAAAGGAGGTGAGCAACTCAGTTGTTGCAAAAGACTCGGACAATGAGCAGTCAATGAGATTGCCAAAGAGGTGAGCACCTGGTTGTCGTAAAAGACTCGGAGGAACGAACGTACCTAATGAACCTAAGGCAGTATGAAAGAATGCAAAAGAAAGAATGAGTACGTTAATAAAAAGTTTGCATATACTATGAATGATGATTACTATGGGAAGAGGAATGAATGTGTATGCTTATGTTAATGATTATATCTTCTGTGTATACGTATGATGCATGAGTGCATGATAGTAATGTACGGTTTTAACGAAAGAATAATGTATGTTTTACGAAAACTAGAACTCACTCAGCAAAGCTGACTTTTATGTATTTCCAGTTGGCAGGTAAGGTTGCTGAGGATGGCACGGGGCGGCTGCTTAGTTATTTTTGGAGGGCATCTAGTTAGTTAAAGGCTTTTGTGGTGTAATACAAGAATGTATTCTGAATTAATCAACAATGTATTATTTTGCAAAAGTTAATATAAATTTAATGAATGACAGTTGAATGTTTCCGCTGCTATGATTTTGGTAATGATGGATAAAAATTTTATGTTACATGCGATGATTGACCAGCTGTAAGTGTCCCGGGAACGGGGCCTTACAAAAACAAAATGAATTATTACTATTAATAGTTTCTTAAATAAAAACTTGATTAAAATAATATATTAATTTAGGCGGGAAAAATTTTTCAAATATAACATGAGAGCGTCATGTGATATTTTAATTACTTTTTTATTATATATGTATATATATAGGGGAGAGTTATTTTAAAAATAATGTTGTGTCTAAAAAGACTAGGAAGCACTTTCAATCATTAGATTAACATTGTATATTGTTAAGATGGATTTGACCTTTAAACAAAAAACTACCTTAATGACACGTGTCATCACTAAAACTTTTCTTATACTTTTTAGGATATATGACATTATTAACGGAACCCATACCTATACACACACACACACACACACACACACACACATATATATATATATATATATATATATATAGGGGATGGATCAATTGAAAACATGAAAATCAATTTCTACCAATCAAATAATTTTTATTTATTTTATTTTCTAATTTTTTCAAAGGGCAATATAGTAAACATAAACATAGTTAATTTAAGAAACTATTATAATCGATATAACTCATTTCGTTATTTGAATTTTGAATTTCTATTCATATTTGTAACCACTTTACACTAACTAATTCACAAATCATTTTTATTACTTTTTCATTTGATTCATATATTCATTCTTTCATGTTTTATCTTTAAATCATTGATTATAACATGGGTTCAGTAAATGTATTTTATCTTGAGAATGTTATGTATACGTAACAGGTGTTTCTACATATACCTAACAAATGTTGTTACATATAACTATTACATATACATAACAACTGTCGTTGTGTAAATGTATATGATATATGTAACATCTACTGTTACGTATATATAACATTTGTTGTAACATATATGGGGGGTTCGGTAATGGTATATGTAACAAGTGTTGTTAAGTATACGTAACAATTGTTGTTATGTATACCTAACAAGTGTTGTTACGTATAGGTGTTTCGTATACGTAACATATGTTGTTGCGTGTATGTAACTTTTGTTGTTACGTTGTAACATATACATATGTAATACTCTTTATTTTTTTCAAATTTATATTTTTCTGTATGTAACTGCTAAGTTTCATGTCAATAACATAATTTGTTTAATTTTTATAGTTGATAGGAAAGATAAAAGAAAAGAGATGATTAAAAGAAATTAGAAAGAATAATAAATTAGAAAATATGAGAGAGAAACATGAATTTTATTTTGCTTAAAATGCCCCTAATTATTAAAATCTTACCATTTAAACTTCATTATATTTACAATAATAACACTATTAATATAAGCCATTGATTGAATGTGATTAATGGTTAGATATTGGTTTTATGGTTTTTAATTATAATGTGGTTTTCAATGAATCCCTATATCATATATATATACATATATATACATATATATATATACATATATATATACATATATATATATACACATATATATATATAACATGTCCCTTAAGCTACACGTTGGTTTTAATTTGATGTTAATCTTAAAAATTGATAACGGAAACTATAAAAGTTACAATTAGAGTAACTCGTTGTCATCGATTTTTGCTATTACTAATGGGTTTGCCACCATTCTGATTAGCAACCCATCTATGCAAACAAAGCCTATTCTGCAATTGAATAATTCAAAAATTAGTTTACGATTGCTTTTGGGGCAGAAAAACATTATTAGATTTTACAAGTGAAATTATTAAGGGCGTCACAAAACATTGCTTTTGACAATTGTCGTTGGAAAAGCTTTTCAATCGGATAAAATCCTTCAAAAAATCCGTGCGAAGGGTTAGCGATGAGAATATATTGACAATGCTACATTGGAAACTGTCCATAAGTGAAAGCTTTGTTGCATATGGTTACAAAATGTGCACGTGTGCATGTGGAGTATCATGTGCAAGTGGATGGGTCTCACATATCTATATTTTAGTTGCTTAAAATAAGGGTTTGCATACCACGTAGGAGTCAGTTCACTTTACATGGTCATGTTTGTCCTTTTCTTTTGGTAGGTTAGCTAGTAGTGGTAGAGTGGAGAAGTGGTCCAGTAAGTTTCTATTTTTCGTTCAGATCGTTGTTTTGTAAGCCTATTATAGGCATGCTAGTTTGTTCTTTGGAATGATTGAATTTGAAGTGATTTGTTCCTCCGATTTACTCATACCACCTTACAAGTGGTATCAGAGCAAACACACTTTATCATTCATTCTCAAAAAAAAAACAAGCATTCCATGGCGGCTGAAGGTAGCAGTTCTCAAGCACCCATCGTCCCGAAGTTTGATGGTGATTACGATCATGGAGTCTCGTGATGGAGAACTTGTTGCGTTCCAAAGAGTACTGGGGTGTCATCGACCCGGGTTTCACTGAACCTGCGCCGTCGACAGAACTTACTGATGCGCAACGACAGACTCTGGCTGATCTCCGGCTGAAGGATTTGAAAGCTCGAAATTTCTTGTTTTACTCCATTGACAAGAACATTTTGAGAACAATCACACAGAAGGCCACTGCAAAACAACTGTGGGATGCGATGAAGGTTAAGTATCAAGGGAATGCACGGGTGAAGAAAGCACAGTTGCAGCGCCTGCGGAGAGAGAGAGAATATGAACTGCGGAGATGAAGACTGGTGAGTCGGTTACCGACTATTTTGGACGCGTGATGACTGTCTCCAATGCGATGAGTTCGGTTGGGGAGGACATGCCGGAGGTCAAGAATGTTGAGAAGGTTCTGCGAACCTTGACTGAGAATTTCAATTATGTGGTTTGTTCGATCGAGGAGTCCCAAGACATTGATACACTCTCTGTTGACGAGTTGCAAAGTTCGTTGATCGTTCACGAACAGAAGTTGAAGCCTCGATCCACCGATGAACAAGTCTTGAAGGTTGAGAATGACCTCGGTTCGGGAAGAGGCCGTGGTAGGGGTCGTGGGTCCTCTTATCGAGGTCGTGGCCGAGGTCGGGGGAGGGGACGTGAGGAGTCCACCGTTGAGTGTTAACGATGTCACACAAATCGGCCATTTTCAGTATGATTGCCCGGAGAATGAACGAGCCGCAAAACTATGCCGAGTTTGATGACTCCGAAGAATTGGTTCTCATGGCTCAGGTTGAAGAAGTGGACCGTCCTCTCAACGGGACATGGTTCCTTGATTCGGCTGCTCCAACCACATGACGGGAATGAAAGGGTGGTTCGTCCAACTTGATGAAAGCTATCAGAACACGGTACGTTTGGGTAATGATTACGTTTGGAGGTGAAAGGGCTTGGTGATATACGGTTTGAGGTTGGTGGACGGGTGCATGTTGTGAAAGTGTGTACTACGTACCCGCTCTAACCTCGAATCTTCTCAGTATCGGGCAGTTGCAAGAGAAGGGTCTCACCGTGACCGTGCAACATGGGGAGTGCAGGCTTTATCATCCAACCCATGGTTTGATCCTTACGTCCCTTATGACGAAGAATCGCATGTTTCTTGTTCGTGCAAGCATGCAACCATTCCAACCAGGGTGTTTCAAAGTTGAAGAGGAGAATTCTACCCAGTTGTGGCATCGACGTTATGGACATGTGAATGCTAAAGCCATCCGCACCATGCAGTACAAGAAAATGGTGCACGGCCTACCTTTCGTAACTGGGAAGACAAAGGTTTGTGAGGTTTGCAATCTTGGGAAACAACAACGGGACGTCATCCCAAAACGAAGCACCTGGCGGGCACAAGAACCTCTCGAGCTTATTCACACTGATTTATGCGGGCCCATCGATCCACCTTCCAGAGGAGGTAAGAGATATGTACTGGTTTTTATCGATGACTATTCTCGCAAGTCATGGCTGTATTTTCTTGCTGAGAAAGGGCACTCTTTCGAGTTTTTCAAGAAGTTCAAGGCTCTCGTTGAAAATGAAAGTGGGAAACGAATTAAGTCTATGCGAAGCGATAGGGGAGGGGAGTTTACATTGAATCGTTTTAATGAATTTTGTGAGGGGAATGGTATTCGAAGACAACTTACAGCGGCATACACGCCGCAACAGAATGGAACCGCTGAACGACGAAACCGAACCGTAATGAACATGGTTCGAAGTTTGCTCATGGAGAAGAGATTACCAAAGGATTTTGGGCAGAGGTGGCAACTTGGGCTTGTCATATTTTAAACCGATGCATCACCAAGGCACTAGATGAAGGTGTTCCAGAAGAGAAGTGGTCAGGTAACAAACCTAATGTTGATTATTTTCGTGTATTTGGATGTATGGGCATGTACACATACCCTCACAATTCAGATCAAAGCTTGATAAGAGATCCCACAAGTGTATTTTTCTGGTATAAGTGTTGAATCCAAGGCCTATAAAATGTACGACCCTATTTCAAGAAAGGTGGTGATAAGTAGGGATGTAATTTGAGGAGGAAAGAAAGTATATGGGATTGGTCAGAAAAGGAGGTACAAGGGGAGCTCCTAATTCCAGATGATGGTGACCATTCAAGCCAAAATGCAGTCCATGAGGGGCCCACTTTAACGCAGGAAGGTACTTTTTGGAACCACAAAATATTGAGCCATGTGATAATGTGCAGGAGGTATCACGTGAAAGTGATAACTCAACCACAAATGAGAATGAAGTGACGGTTCGAAAGTCCTCTCGCACTATAAGACCACCGGTTTGGATGGAAGATTACCACATAGACGAGGAATCTTTGGAAGAAATAGAAGAGGAGGCTGGGTTTGCACTCTATAGTTCATCGAATGACCCAACCACTTATGAAGAAGCTAAGGGTGATCAACGATGGGTGAAGGCAATGGTTCAAGAGTGGATTCCATTGAAGAAAATCATACATGGGAGTTGGTTAAGGCGCCAACTGATGCGAAGCCGATCGGTTTGAAATGGGTTTTCAAGACGAAATATAATGAAGACGGGAAGGTTGACAAGTACAAAGCTCGGCTCGTAGTAAAGGTTATGCTCAGCGAAAGGGTTAGACTACGAGAAGTTTTGCCCGGTGGCTCGGTGGGACACGATTCGATCTATGATGGCATTAATGGCTCAAAAGAGATGGGTCATATACCAACTTGACGTCAAGAGTGCGTTTCTCTATGGCGAACTGAATGAGTTGGTATATGTGAAGCAGCCGAAGGTTTTGAGAAGAGGGGGAGGGGAGGAAGACAAAGTTTACAAGTTAACCGTGCTCTCTACGGATTAAAACAAGCGTCGAGAGCATGGTTTATACGTTTGGAAAATTATTTCATCAAAGAAGGGTTCACCAAGAGCCAATATGACCACACTTTGTTCATTAAAAAAAGAGGCGATGGAATGTTCTTGTAAGTGTTACGTTGATGACCTTATATATGCAGGAAATGATGGAGTTTTGTGTGAGGATTTTAAAAGATCCATGCAACAAGAATTTAAGATGACAGACCTAGGGAAGATGCACTATTTTCTGGGAGTGGAAGTGCACCAAAGGAAGATGGTATTTTTGTTAGCCAAAGGAAGTATGCAAAGGAAGTTCTTGAGCGGTTCAATATGTGGGAATGCAAGCCTGTGAAGAATCCCATAGTCCCGGGTACGGTTTTGACAAAGGAAGGTATGGGAAAGGAAGTTGAAGCTAGAATGTACAAGAGGTTAGTTGGGAGCTTGATGTATCTCACGGTAACAAGACCAGATATCGCCTACTCGGTGTCACTTATCTCTCGTTACATGTCAAGCCCAAGAGAACAACACTTGCTGGTGGCTAAAAGAATTTTGAGGTATTTGAGAGGTACGTACGATTACGGTTTGATGTATAAGAATGGGTTCGGTGATGGGTTACAAGTATTCACGGATAGTGATTACGCTCGTGACTTGGAAGATCGTAGGTGTACATCTGGGTATGTTTGTTTGTTAGGGGGGGCTGCTGTGTGTTGGAGCTCGAGGAAACAAGACATAGTTACGTTATCGTCGACCGAAGCCGAGTACGTAGGAGCTACTGCATGTGCACAACATTGTGTATGGTTAAATGGGTTGCTTAATGATCTCGGGTGTGAGAAGGAGGTTCCAATAGAAGTGTTTTGTGACAACAGCTCTACTATCAAGTTATCAAAAAAACCAGTGATGCATAGAAGAACTAAACATATCGACGTACGTTTTCACTACCTTCGAGAACTGTTACAAACGGGTTGATCAAGCTTGTGTTTTGTGGGACAAAGGATCAGTTGGCCGATGCAATGACGAAGCCAATGAAGTTGGATGATTTTCTCAGGTTCAGGAAGATGTTTGGAATTGATAAATGGAAGTGTGATACTGTCCAGTTTAGGGGAGTGTTTGTTGCATATGGTTACAAAATGTGCACGTGTGCATGTGGAGTATCATGTGCAAGTGGATGGGTCTCACATATCTATCTTTAGTTGCTTAAAATAAGGGTTTGCATACCCACGTAGGAGTCAGTTCACTTTACATGGTCATGTTTGTCCTTTTCTTTTGGTAGGTTAGCTAGTAGTGGTAGAGTGGAGAAGTGGTCCAGTAAGTTTCTATTTTTCGTTCAGATCATTGTTTTGTAAGCCTATTTATAGGCATGCTAGTTTGTTCTTTGGAATGATTGAATTTGAAGTGATTTGTTCCTCCGATTTACTCATACCACCTTACAAGCTTTTCCTACGACACATTATCAGTAATACGCCAACAGAATTCCGCCGTAAGAATTACTGACTCACATCAAAATTCAAATAAAATTAATTTAGTCAACAACATTTTTCATTGATTCTCTGTGGTTCTTTGTGGAGAGAACAAATGATTAAACTTAAAAGGAAGGGCTTTAGTGTTGATATGTAAAATGGTTTAACTGGTCAGAATATATTAATTTCTAGTTACATGTAGAGTCATGTGTAAACATAGAAAGATAGAACTGTAAATACGTACGTGGGTAATCACAAAGCAACCTTATTATGTCAATCAAATTGTTTAAATAGGGATTGTCAAGAACGATTTAAATGTGTATAGGTGTCGATCATTTTTAAATGTAGTAGATTCAACTTTATACTCTTAGTTTAGATTGATTAATATTTATACTCTTTTAAAACAAAATTAAAAGGTTCAAAATTTTTTTGAATCACTCAAATCTACTAGTAATTTCTTGCACTATCTGTCAATTAAAGAGAATTTAAATTCTTGACCTCAAGTATAAAAAACAAAACGTCCTTCTCACTACGACCATTTTAATTATATTATTGTCATTTAAGGAACAATTAAACTAACCTTTGATTATCTAACTTAAGCATCATGTTCACTCTTTCTTTAGTCGAAAACCTACAATTAATTATAATCTTACAAGTACGAAATTGAATAAATCAATGTTTGATGGCAAAAGTTTATCAATAGAACAACATGACCCTCGAATTCATACAAGGTTTAATTTTATAGCCATAAGAAGCATTAAAATATGGGAAAATTCTTAGAAAAATGCACAAACCATTAATCTTGGAATTAGAATCACGTGATGCGATTAAGACAAAACCCCTTCACCAAGTACTTATTTAACTAGAGTATAAAACATTATATTTTTAAAGATAAAGGTAATTTTAACGATTTATTAATAAAGGGTAACTATAACAATTTATTAATAAAGGACAAACACAATGTAAGAGTCTGTTTTCACAACTCGAATTATAATTTTTATGCTACATATCAACAACTTACTAGTGATTTGATAAAATTACTGAGTAAAAAAATCTAAAATTGCAAAGGAAATTACCTTAGATTTTGATTTATTAAATAGAGTATAAAACATTATATTTGTAGAGATAAAGATAACTATAATGATTTATTAATAAAGTACAAACCCAATATAAGTCTGTTTTCACAACTCGAATTTATGATTTTCATGTCCTATATCAGCAACTTACTATTTCCTCAAAGCTCGTCCTCATAATGATTTGATAAAATTACTGAGTAAAAAAATTAAAAATAACAAAAAAGTACCTTAGATTATGAATATTCTCTCATACTTCAGCACATTGGTGATCTATGAGGTATGCCCTTTCTTCTACTCATGTTTGAAGTCATATCCTCGTTAGAATGAACCTTATTAGAAGATCTTCCACAATTGTATAATCCACTTCTCTTCTTTCGGCTAACAAACTCAGTGCACATCATACTCATGTTATCTGAACCCGATGAGCTTGAGCATGCGCTCATCGGGTCATCAGTGATGGTTGATTGATGTGTTTTATTTTCATGTCGTCCTCTCCGTTGTCATTGGAATGAAAAAATCCGGACCAAGTTGTAAGGAAGTGCATACCCTTAGGAATGGTGTGAGATCTCTATAATGTTTGAGTATAAAATCCACCTACAATATTTCAATGGCAATTTAGTTAGTATATATATAATTCAATTTGCATTTAGTGGTACAATCAAATTTCTATGCAGGGTATTCTTTGTATGGCGCATACACTAATCAAATATTCTATATATTAAATAGGTATTAAATAATTGATTGTTACAGAATTTGAAAAAAAAATTAGGTGCTCGAATATATCATGATGTCAAACATAATGTAAAACATAACAACCTAAACATGACTTGTTTATTTATGAGATTGGCTTGACCTAGTTTTTTATTTTATTTATCATATTAATTACTTCTCAAAAATACAAATTCTTATCCAAACATACAAATTTTATTTAAACTACCATCGTGTGTAAACTAATTTTTTTCAATATTTATGTCTTAATAAACTTAAAATACGACAAGTTATGTTATAATGTAAAATACCTTTTAGAGAGACATAGTTGATGAGGCGGATCCAGAACGTTTTGCTAAACATATTCATGGATTTGATATTATTAACTTACTGTATAGGTTCGGAAGTTAAATCCAAACCTGTAAATATCATGTTAGATTTGCGGGTTCAAGTAAGTTCACCCATTAGGTGTATGGTCCTATGTTTGGCACTACCCTCCCTGAAATTGGGGCGGAAGAGTGCTAAATATGAACAAACAAAAAATATAGAGTAAATTGTTATTTTCGTCTTTGAGGTTTGTTGTATATTTTCGTTGACCTCGATTATTTATCTGTTAGGTAGTCATCACGTGCACCTCATGGGGAGAGGCATATATGTACTTTACATCTCACTAGGAAAAAGGAAAATCCAGATAAACATTGTTCAATTGCGTCGAACATTCAAACATTATTCGATTGTAATTAATATCAAAGTTGATGTCCACTTAACGGGTAAAATAAACGACGTTAACAGAAGTGAATGAAAATGATAAGTTTTTAGAATGTAAGAGACACATAGGAAAAAAAATAAAGTTTTTACGATGAAAACAATAAAATGCACCAAACCTTTAGGAAGAAAATGATAACTAACTCAAATTATTAGTATAATTTGTCAACCACCTCGATCATTTGGTCAAACATGTTTCCTTTACTTGAGAACTAATACTTTGGTCAACAAGATAAATGATATATGTATTTGTTGTTTAAAGGAGAAACATTGGGATAGAGCACTTCATAACGTCTCTTGTTCTAAGAGCATGAGCATTGCTATTTTTGTGGGGTTGTCTGAAACAATCTTCTTACAGAATGCATTGCATGGCTATGTCGTTAGTGGGTTGTTTTTAGCTTCTTTAATATATTTATTTTGTGACAAACACTCATGGAAGAGGCAAGGGTGGCAGCTTAAAAAATAATTTTTCATCACTTTCTTATAAATTATAAATAATAATGTCTTTAAATAGTTATAAGTTTTCATTTCTTTTATAATTTAGTCTATAAACCTATCAAAATTAAGAATTTTGTAAAATAAGAATTTGAAGCATTTGGTAACATTTACATTTACAGGTTTAATTATATGTGACTAGAGCGAAACTCAAACAACTGTTTTGATGTACAATTTCATTTTCTTATAAATTACTAATATTTAACTTCTTTCTTTCTTGAAAATAGGTGGATCATAGCTTTCTTCTTCTTAAGAGCAGAAAGTTATAACTTATTTCAATATATTCAATTATGAAATCATGGTCATGTGTGTTTAGAAACAATATTAATTAGTTAGTTAGGGTTTATTGTAATAATTTATAATTACAAATATAATTTGAGTATGTTTATTGTAATAATTTATAATTACAAATATAATTTGAGTATGTTTACTTTGTAATTATCATTGTACTGCTATAAGTATTTAACCAGTAATACATAACATAAAATGAGATTTTAATATTACTTTATGCGCGTCATGTTATGATAATTAAACTAGAGGATCGAATTGAAAGTGGAATTGAATTACCTTACACCCTAGAGAGCAATGGATGAAGGGCTCTTGGAGGCTCCTATCACAAGAAGTACAATAGTTTCCAGAGCCCTTAAATTGCCTGTTTTGAGGTCTCTTCTTGATGAACACAACTTTCCCACTATTGATGGTATAAGCCTGATAGAATTGTAAGCCAATTCAGCAAACAATTTCTAACTGAATTATGCTAATATTAATAAATAAATAAAAGATACATAATACTTGTGTACTAAGCCTTTCAATTTAGTATAAAGGCCTTGATTCTTTTAACTTGAACTTTACCTGAATATTTGAGCAGTCGATAAGCCGTTCTAAGTCATCCAAACTAACACATCATGGTATACGTAACGACGAACTTGAAGGAGCCTATGGAATCTATGGACGTGCACACAGTGTGGACAAATACTAATGCAACAATCCAAACAACATATATTCTTCTCATTCTTCTTTGAGTTCTCATGAGTTGAACATGCCGTGAAGAAATTTTGCACATAGAGGGCTTCTAACCAATCTGGCTTTCGATTACCCTATAATTAGACGGTATATATGATCGTCAATTCTCTGAAATATTTGACTTATGAATCTAAAGAAACACATATATAATAAAGGATTTGAGAATTTATGAAATTATAGATAGAATTGAGAATTTGATATACATATCCATACCATGATCACATAAACTCTAGCTCTTTGAATAGCGAGATAGTGGAGTGATTTGAGGGTGAGTGTGTTTGGGAGGATCACAAGCAAAATAAAGGGTATGCATAAACAATTATATATCACTCCTTGGGTTGATAAACAATTAACATCGTCAAAAGTAAAGTATGTCTAATGTAGCTCATGCTAGATGTGTTTTATGTTAGAATTAACAATGTGAACATTATTATTACGAAGTAATTAAATTTGTACTATTTTACTCTAAGTTTAAATTTTCAAGTACGAAAGAAACTAGTATAAACGGACAAACAAATTTACTAGTAATATTTCACTCATAACATAGAGTGTATATATTATATATATATATAAGTATATATATGTATATATAAGTATGTATGTATGTATGTATGTATGTATGTATGTGTATATATATATATATATATTATATATATATATATATATATATATATATATATATATATAGGGAAGAGTTAGGCTAAAAATGGTTGGTTGTATAAAAAGTCTAGGAAGCATTTCTAGCCATTGGATATGTTTGATAAATGGATGAGATTTAATGTGGCGATTTTGTTAATTGCGTTTTAAGGATTTTAGGTTTCTTTGAATTCAAGGGGCAAATCTGTCATTTAATTAAAAACTATAGAAGGTAATTAATCGTCGAACCAATTAAGGGTATTGACAACTGAAACCCAAGATTGCATGGGATATTGGAGAAGAAATAGGACAAACAAAATCAATGGAACGTGATAAATACTTAAACGCAATATGACAATGCGTGTTAAGCTATTCATATGTTTTATAAGGATATCAATATTGAGTATTTAACGGCCAACTGTGCGTACTTAGATGTTAACTATGCGTATTAAGTATTATAACTATGCGTATTAAGTATTATAATTGTGCGTATGTAGTGGTCAAGTGTGCGTATTATAACTGTGCGTATGTAGTGGCCAACTGTCCAATTCTTCTCACAGCCATTGCCTCACGATTTAGATAAAATATGTTTATCAGGATTAATCGATTGAAATATGTTTACCGTATTCAAATCAATGGATATATATAACTTCCTTTTTAAACACAAATGCTAATACAAATATACTCTTTCATTTAATATATATATAAATCCACTTGTCACTACAACAAATCTTCCTAGACTTTTTAAGTAAAATTGACTTTTAATAGAACCCACACATCTATATATATATATATATATATAAAAAAGATGATAGTTAAATTTACCTGTAGAAGATAGAAAGGTGGCTTCCAGTAAAATCCAATTCAACCGTGGGGATAAAAATTAAGGTTGATAGGGATAAAATGAATTTACCCAATTCAGTAAAAATTAACCTAGGACAGAATTGAAGTAGCAACCAATGGTTTGTTATATAGAATGAAAAGCAAAACCCTAGAACTGTAGATGAAAGTAAATATATAAATTAAAAGGTAGATTACGTACGATAGACAGAACGTGGGTGTTGTTACCATGTCTCCCAATACTAGCTTGGTTTCCTAAAACCACATTTTTAAAATTAATAAAGAAATAATTTCATGGCCTTGGCTAGAGAGCTCTCTTAACCCTAAACTAGCCATATATGCTTCTCTCCTTGGAACAGATGCTCTCTCTCTCTCTCTCTCTCTCTCTCTCTCACTTGTGGGTGTTAATTAATATATGAAACTTTCACTTGGTGGCAGCTGGCTGTAAAGTTAGAATAATAATGTGTCTTAGGTCAATTAGGAGATATGTAGGAAGAAAATTTGTTTAACCATCATTAAGGAGAAGATGATTTCATGTTTTTTTTGGGTGGGGGTGTATTCTTAAAGTCACTTGCAATCTAATTTCATACGCTTTGTAGCAACGGTTTGGAAACACTTATAACATCTGTTTGGTAGATAAGTCCAACGTCATCTAACTAACAAGGGCGATCATTAAGTTTCTATAACTAACAACATTTAAGACAAGGGCTAGTGCCAAATACAACAAATGGTTGTTACAGTTGAAGCAAACGACCTTTTATTAAGCGGTATAAATCTATGTAACCTGCTATTAATTACCAACTTCTCTCGTGCATATGATTATCCGAAGACCATAACAACATTAATTTCCCCTTCATTTGCTTATACCACATCTTCTCGTATGGTTCTAGGTCGCTTATAGTTAAATACTCACCTAAAAATATGTAAACTTATGGAATCTAATCTCACATGCATTCTTTAAAGCAATGGTTTGGAAACACTTATAACATCCGTTGTGGATAGATAAGTCTAATGTCATATAACTAACAAGTGTCGGATGAGTGTTTCTATAACTAACGGCAATTAAGACAAGGTCTAGTGCCAACATTTTTACTATTACAACATTACGGTTGTTACAATTGGAGCAAATGATCATTTATTAAGTTTTTGTAATTATTTTTTATATGTGGTATAAATCTATGTAACCTGCTATTAATTACCATCTTCTCTCGCGCATATGATTTTTCGAAGACCATAACACATTAATCTCCCCTTCATTTGCTTATACTACATCTTCTCGTATGGTTCTTAGATCGCTTATAGTTAAATAATCACCTAATTTTCTAGGTTTGTAGTATTTTCTCAAAATATGTAAACTTACATGATCTAATGTTTCTAGTTTCAATTTCTTTTGTTAGTAAAGCTAATCATAATATTTGTATATTTAAAATTCTTTAAATCATGGTATCCACTAACCACAACCAAAATTCATAACTCTATA
Source organism: Flaveria trinervia (assembly GCA_025506515.1). Lineage (NCBI taxonomy): Eukaryota > Viridiplantae > Streptophyta > Magnoliopsida > Asterales > Asteraceae > Flaveria > Flaveria trinervia. The sequence goes on from CM046453.1 coordinate 3,653,156, forward strand.
TAGACTAGTCCACGACACTATCACCCATTGTATAATAATAACCAGTCCTCTCTCTAATCTATTTGTATTTTCTCAACTTGTGCATACTTAAAAACTTTCACGTTTCTGGTTTCAAAATCTCTCTTGTTTAACTCTGAAACAAAACCGAGTATTTTTTGTTTAAATGTGAAAATAAGAATGTGTTTTTAATTTTTATTTATAAAAAGGTTTAGGATACTTTTGGGTACCACCCCCTCCACCCTAGGATTATATATAATAATCACGTTTTAATTTTGTTTTAATAGAATAGCTCATGACATATTTTTCAAATAAAAACCATTCAAGTTTCAATAATGTAATAATCTTTTAAAATATTATATATATGGAACAACTACATATATATCATCCACAAACATTTGTCATATTTTCTAACTAGTATATATTACCGATGGTTTTACATCAGTGATTGCATCCATAGATGAATTTCGTACGACACCTACAATAATACTTGTTCGTTCTATAGTAGTAACGTTGCCTCTCTCTTAATGCTTGGGAACATGTAATCTCAAAACAACTTAATTAACAAGAAAATTTTGATGTTGTAACCTTCATGTGATCATGTAATAAGCAGTCACGTGAAAGGGGATCCAATGACGACCTGAGCTCATCATCTGACTCTTTGATTCATATATCCAATTTGTCCCTCTCGATCTTAATAAGAACCGTCTTTCTTGAACTTGCAAATATTCCTCCTTTAACTGTTCTCCAACTTGTTATTTTAAGCTTCATGTGTGCTGCCATACAACTTAATAATTAATCATATATAGTTTCAGATATTAACTCACATTTATCAACTTCATAGTTTTATATTATATCATTTACTGTCTAGAAAACCATAATCTCCAAATTTTACAGTTCTTTTAGATTCTTTTATGCTTTTTGTTATATCTATATAATAACAATTAAGAACAGTTGTATTAATAGTTAGATTGATTATATGTATGGTATTGAAATCTAAATTTGAGCAAATTAAGTGCGATAATACAACAGGATATATACATCGCAAGTTTTGATAGTTACTTTATATATCCATACATATATTCCCAACACCATCACATTGGCATGAAACATTCGAGGTTTTAATAGATAATAGATATACGAGAGGTGTTTTTCAAATACGTTAGTCACTACGTAGTCGTGATGAATTAGCATGATTGATAACTTGATGATATAATTTTGTATACTTAGTGAGTTGATCTTAGGTAAGAAACAATTTAAGTTGAACACGTAGGGACTTCATGTGATTAAATTCTAATAAAGCAATTCATACTGTTGTTACTTATTTTTAACATAGTGGGTAACCCGCGTTTCGCGGCGGGATACGGTTTCTACTCGCTTGTGCCTATATACATGTATATTATTATTATTAATACTGTTGTAAAACCAATCGAGAATACGAACGCGGAATATCAACAATACAAAGATGATACAAACAAGAATTAAAGCTATGAACAAGAACTTTCAAATAATTCTAATGAATTGAATGATTTCGGATGCTTCACCGATTACAACTCTCCTGTATTTATAATGTGTAACTAACTATAACTAACACTCAACAAATATTGAGAATTTACACTAAGCACCCTACACTAAATCTTCCGAACAGAAATGACCCTTCGGAAGATACACATACTTCGGAAGATATCCAAAGTAAATTTCAACCTTCTTCCGAAGCAAACATAATCTTCGGAAGAAATCAACTTTGCTTCGGAAGACTATATTAAGCTTCGGAAGAAACTTAACATTCGGAAGTTCCACTTGTTTTGACTTTTAATACTTCACAATCTCCACCTTAAATCCAAAACAAGATTTTAACCAACTCCCAATGCATCCAAGCAAAACTTGAACTTCACACCAGGTAGAGACTTTATAAACACATCTGCTGGATTCTCCAAACTAGACACACCTTTCACTTTTACTTTACCAGCATTCACCACATCCCTTAAAAAGTGTAACTTCACATTAATGTGCTTTGTCCTCTCATGAAACATGTCATTCTTTGACAATTGAACTGCACCTTAGTTATCACAGAACACCACTGAGTTTGTAACTTTGATTCCCAATTCAGAAACAAAACCATGCAACCACATAGCTTCCTTGACTCCCTCAGTCAATGCTATGTACTCAGCCTTTGTTGTAGATAATGCCACCACATGCTGCAACTGAGCTTTCCAACTAACCAAGTTACCCAGTACCTGAAATGCATACCCTGTTATAGATCTACCTCTATCCAGGTCCTTGGCAAAATCAGAATCCACATAACCAACAATCCTGTCAACCTTCTCATGTTCATGATGCTCAAACACTAAACCATAATGCTTAGTATCCCTGAGATATCTCATGATCCATTTCACAGCAACCCAATGAGCTTTACCCGGATTTGATAAATATCTGCTGACTAAACTCACAGCATACCCAATATCCGGCCTTGTACAAACCATCAAGTACATCAAGCTCCCAACGACATTGGCATAAGGTACTTTTTCCATATATCTAACTTCAGAATCTGACTTAGGACAATCAGAGCTTGAGAGTTTAATATGAGCACCTATAGAACTGTTATTGGCTTCATATCAGTCATCCTATAGTTACTAAGCACCTTTTCCAAGTAAGACTTTTAAGACAGCTTCAACACCCTGTGCTCTCTATCCCTTGTAATCTCCATGCCTAATATCTTCTTTGCTTCACCTAGATCTTTCATCTCAAACTCTAACATCAACATTTTCTTAGTAGCTTCAACTTCCTCCAAGTCTGAACAAGCCACCAACATGTCATCAACATACACAACAAATAAACAAATTTGTTCTTATTGTATTCCTTAAAATACACACAACTATCATAGCTGCTCCTTTTAAACCTATTAGTCACCATATGCTCATCAAACCTTTTATACCACTGTCTAGGGGATTGCTTCAGCCCATATAAAGACTTCTTAAGGAGACATACCTTTTCTTCCTGCCCTTAACCTCAACCCCTCTGGTTGCTTCATATAGATAGTTTTATCCAGCTTCCTATACAAAAATGCAGTCTTCACATCCAACTGATGTAACTCCATATCCATAGAAGCAGTCAATGATAGCATAACCCTGATAGATGAATGTTTAACCACAAGAGAGATTATTTCATTATAATCCACACCTGGGTTTTGTGTAAACCCTTTAACTACCAGTCTAGCCTTGTACCTAGGAGGTTCACCTTTAGAAATCCCATCTTTTAGTTTGAACAGTCATTTACATGACACAGGCTTGTGACCCTCAAGTTTATCAACCGGCTCCCATGTGCCATTCTTGTACAAAGATTCCATCTCCTCTTCTATGGCTTTGCACCATTTTGCACTTTCTTTCACAGAAATTGCCTCAGAGTATGACAATGGTTCATAATTGCTTTCTTCTTCAGCAACAACAAAAGCCAGTGTAGACAAATCCATCCCTCTCTAAACCTGAGAGGAGGTATCACTTGTCTCCTTTGTCTATCCCTAGCCAACTGGTAATCATCTATACCATCTCCCTGGCTACCAGAGGTACCTTGATAATTCCTTGATCATTCACACTTTGCTGCTCCACCTCAATTTGAACCCCACTCTGATCTTCAACCTTTGACTTCTCTTTTTCTTGAATATCCTTATACATGACATTCTCTTGAAAAATAACATCTCTGCTCACTATCACCTTAGTTATGTCCCCTTCTAGCCTCCATAATCTATACCCTTTAACACCCTCAGGGTATCCTAAAAAGACACATTTACAAGCCCTAGGTTCCAACTTCCCTTGGATAACATGAGCATAAGCCAACGATCCAAACACCTTAAGTTCTCCATAGTCACCCTTTCTCCCTGACCATGTCTCCATAGGTGTCTTCATGTCTAAAGCTGATGATAGAGACATGTTGACCAAATATGCTGCAGTTAAAACAGCTTCAGCCCAGAATATCTTGGGTAAACCAGAACTAGCCAACATACACCTTACCTTTTCAAGTAAAGTTTTATTTATCCTCTCAGCCAACCCATTCTGTTGAGGAGTCCCTGGCACAGTTCTATGTCTAGCATACCATGAGTTTTACAAAACTGATTAAACTCATGACTGCAGAACTCTAACCTATTATCAGTTCTTAACTTCTTCACTTTCCTTTCAGTTTGAGTTTCCACAAGGACTTTCCATTCCTTGAATTTACGGAATGCATCACTCTTATTCTTCAGTACAACAACCCAAACTATTCTAGAAAATTCATCAATCAAGGTCATAAAGTATCTAGCACCACCCAAAGAATCAACCTTAGCAGGACCCCATAAATCAGAATGAATGTAGTCTAATACCCCACTTGTGACATGCCTAGCCTTTGTAAACTTTACTCTCTTGTGTTTACCAAAAATACAAGTTTCACAAAAATCAAAATCACAACTGCTCAACTCAGTCATTAACTGTTGCTTATGCAACTCCACCAGTCCCTAATGACTGATGTGACCAAGCCTCCTATGCCATAACATAGCCTTAGAACTACTATCACTTGAGGCAGATGCCACCTGAGATTCTACTACACCAGCACTATCTAACAAGTAGATATTATTCTCTCTTCTACTCCTAAACAATACTACCATTGATCCCTTTATCACCTTAGCCTTACCATCCCTAAGACTAACATGGTAACCAGAACTCTCCAACAGCCCTAAAGATAACAAACTTCGTTTAAGACTAGGAATATACCTTACATCATGAAGACCCACTTCCATACCACTCTTCATTTTTAGAGTCACTATCCCATGACCCATAATCTTGCAAAGTCTGTCATCCTCTAGCTTAACTGATCCAAGATCTTCAATCTTCAGCTCTTTAAAGAACTTCTTCATAGGTGTCATATGATATGAGCATCCTGAATCCATAATCCACTCATCCTCCTTGCCACTGCTTGTGACAGCCAACACATCTGCACTTTCATATCCATCAGACTGATCATCATGTGCATTGTGTCCAGAATGAGTCTTTGATCCACTTAATTCACCCTTCTTTCTTTTCAAGTCAGGACAATCTTTCTTGAAATGCTTTTTTGATCCACACACATAACATCTCCTCTTGTACTTAGACCTGGACTTTGAGACACTTCTTTGCTTGAAGTTTCTTTGATCAGACCTCCCCCTGACTACCAAGCCCTCTCCACCATCTTCTTTATAATCAGTTCTCTTCTTCAATTCCTTTGAATTGAGAGCTGCCAATACTTCTTCCATGGTAAGAGTGTCCCTACCATACATCAAAGTATCCACAAAGTGCTCCTAAGATGATGGCAAGGATGTCAAGAATATGATTGCTTGGTCTTCATCATCTAATTCAACTTCGATGTTCTCAAGATCCAACACCAACTTGTTGAATTCATCAGTATGATCTTCAATTGACTTCCCAGGAGCCATTTGGAATGTGTACAACCATTTCTTGAGATACAATCTGTTTGCAAGAGACTTTGTCATGTACAGACTTTCCAATTTTGCCCAAACCCCTACAGCAGACGTCTCCTTCGATACTTTTCTGAGTACTCGATCCCCCAAGTTCAAGATGATTGAACTTTGTGCCTGTTCCAGCACCTCTTTCTTCTCCTTGTCTGACATTGTGTTCGGCAACTTGGACTCTCCGGCCACGGCATCCACCACTCGTTGGTGAACGAGTAATGCCTTCATCTTCAACCGCCATAACCCGAAGTCGTTCTTCCCGTCGAATTTCTCAACTTCAAACTTCGTAGACACCATTATTGCCGCCGATCGATCTTTGATTGAATCTTGATTCTCAATTGAGCCACAAACCAGGCTCTGATACCAATCGTTGTAAAACCAATCGAGAATACGAACGCGGAATATCAACAATACAAAGATGATACAAACAAGAATTAAAGTTGTGAACAAGAACTTTCAAATGATTATAATGAATTGAATGATTTCGGATGCTTCACCGATTACAACTCTTATGTATTTATAATGTGTAACTAACTTTAACTAACACTCAACAAATATTGAGAATTTACACTAAGCACCCTACACTAAATCTTTTGAACAGAAATAACCCTTCGAAAGATTTCCTTCGTAAGATATCCAAAGTACATTTCAACCTTCTTCCTAAGCAAACATAATCTATGGAAGAAATCAACTTTGCTTCGGAAGACTATATTAAGTTTCGGAAGAAACTTAACATTCGGAAGTTCCATTTGTTTTGACTTTTATACTTTACAAATACTTAAATACATGTATATTATTGAAGGAATATAAGTAATAAAATCATCCCACACAAGGAATATACAAGATGACAAACACCATTTTGTAACAAAACATCACACAAAGAATCTAAGTAATAAAATCATCCACACGGCCACACTTCCCACAAAACCATGAAAACATATATTTCATCAACTTATTAGATAGTAATTTCAATATATTTGATCATTTTGAAAAATACATCACTAAAAACTTAAAAGACTCCTCCTACCTATACATTTAGATTATTTTACTTGACCTGAAAGTCAGACTTCTTTTTTTAGAAGCAACTTGGTAGAGAGTAGTAAAAATATCCGCTAAAACAACATCATGTTTCCCTGTAATTTTCTTGCATCGATAGTTGATGAACATTCCACAAGCAATGAGCCATGATATGATACTATAAAAATATGGTTTATTAATATAATCCATAGCCTTTAGTTGCTTTATATTCCTTTTAAAAAGACAAGTTTTATAATAGAAAAATCACTGGAAAATAAAAATTTTATGAAATACGGTGGTGACAGACTGCCACATGGAAGCTTAGCGGTCCGCTAAGGAATCTGTATTAAAAACAAAGTCGGTAGCAGACCGTCACCGTTCTCGTAACAATTCGTGAAGGACTTGATTAAGCAACCTCTGTGCAGTATCATCACCCAATTGAAATTTCTAAAGTGCACTTAAATTTTTTCAATACGAGAGTGAGATTACTAAATTTAAAGAGATGTTCGGCATATTCAAGGTATAAAACCTAGAAAAAAGTATACCGTAAAATGAATCTATTAAACAAAAATCATGCATTATATAATACAACTAATATTTAATATTGAGCTGACACTAAAAATTTTAACACTGCACATTTTAAGCTTATAAAAAAACACTACTCAAATAATATATATTTCCATACATGTTCCCTCAACAGATATAGAAAGACATCCATCTTATTCAATATGTCTTATTATACATGACACAACATGTTATCAACAAAATCTATCCATTCTAGTCTAGCGGGGTCATATGACCAACACCCATGAGTCCCCATGGTCCCTTGACACAAGACCAAAGTTCATCTTCACGACATCATAATCAAGAGCATGCATGATTATAAATGACCAAACCAAATGGTAACAGCCCATGTGAATAACAACTCAAGAACTGGACGGATTCGATAAGTGAACCTTGTTATATATAGAGATCACATCTAGCTACGTTAGAAGTTTGTATAAAAGATGGTAAAGATAGAAATAAATATAAACATGTTATTTTCAAGACATGACTATAGAAGTAATCTAAAATTTAACTAGTTAAACCCTATGACGACAACACAGCAATGTTTTAGACGTTGGAAATCATAATAATAACTAAAAAAATAATATATATATATATATGTATGTATATATATTTATTTATTTATTTATTTATTTATGGCGATGACACATATACGCTATAAGCTAATTATATGTTTTTCTTATATTCTAATTCTTGTTAAAAGAAAATAAAAAAGATAATGAAATAATTTGGGCTCCAACAAGTTGTTGATATAGTCTGTTTTTTTAGTTTTCTATACATTTTCTTATAATCTTTGTATATATAATTGGAGCTAAGTAGGTGTATGTAATATATATGTATGTATTGTGTATGTATATGTATGTGCATTCGTGTGTGTATGTATATGTAGGATATGATTCCGGTACAAACTATTTTCTTATAAAAATATAAAAATTATGAAAAACAATTGTTACTATAAATAACTCAGTGTTATTATAAGATTTTTATAGTACTATGTTTGTATGTAAACACATAATTTCATGCTACTATTAAAATAACCTGAGTTATTTTAGAATAACAATTTAATTGTTACGTTGTTACAAAAACTAAGATTTATATCTGATCTTACTCTTGTATGTGTATGTTTATGTATGCATGCGTGTGTGTATGTATATGTATGTATTTTTTATTTATTTTAATTTACCCTATAAGCATGCATGTGTGTAAGTATATGTATGTATTTTTTATTTATTAACTGAAACAATAATAATAATAATAATAATAATAGTAATAAAAATAATAATAGTAATAATAATAATAATAATAATATAAAAATATAAATTAACTCCATAGCTCATTATAAAAATAGGATATGCTTTGTTTTAGTTTTTTTATATATTATTTGATATCCTGCTAAAATAATATATATATATATATATATATATATATATATATATATATATATATATATATATGTATGTGTGTGTGTGTGTATTCACTTATAGCATGATATGTTACCACTAAAAGGTTTCAAAGTAGAGCAATAATTTTCACTACTTCCTTGTAAGCTATCAGAACAACGTGTGGTTGCCATTTGGTACCAAACTTAAAAACCTGAAGTAACTATAGCCATAAAGCAACCCATGTCGATGACTGTGTCATAGCTACATACAACCATCATCTACATAGACTTAAATTCTTGTAGTGATGATCGTTAACTTCTTCAAGAGCACAGAGTTTTTGAACAATAATTGTTCAAGTGCGGTTGGATTATGTCCCCTGCAATATGCTTATTAGCCCTAATGATATGCTTCAACTATTAGCTAAAGTTCTATGGCCCAAAGTATTTCAAGAGCATGGAGTCGATATGGCTTAAAAAGAAACCTTCCATGATGTAACCAGTAGTTTGCCAATTTATGATGTATTTATTTTAAAACAATCTCTTGAAAATTTACTATTTCACTTAAATGTTAACTTCTTGTTTGCTTATGTTAATTTTCAACTTTATACACTGATTTTTCATTATAGACATACCTACCGTTCATCGCATTATGTTAATATCATTTTCCTTAATAAAACCATGGTTTTCATGACACTAGTATATATGGTATATCTAATTGAGGTCATCGTGTGTCTATCAAAAGAAGTTGGGGGTTATATCTTTTTGCTCTAGTTCTATTTTGGAATAAAGATGATATTGATGAACTTATTGTTGGTATAATAAATGCTCAGTTTACAACTTTACATGGAGATGATAGTGACGAGATAATGACAAACCTAGAAAAATTTTAGAGTACTTACGCATTTATGTACAGGCTTTGACCATTTTGAAATATATTCATAGTATGGTATATGGTTATATATTTTTAAATTTACCTCAATGACAATGTACCCTAAAAAATTTATAAGAAATACTAGATGGAATAAAAATGCCAATCAACTACCTTATATATTGTTGTGTCGCCTATTTTCAGGATATTTAAAACTCTCAAACTTATTTGAATAATTAGTATAATTTTTTATTTTATTATAAATTATAAGTCGTGTGTAATATGTAACCATCATTTGTCAAGTTCAATGGTTGTAATATTTGGTTTTATATTTGATTGTCAACAATTATACGGTCTTAATAATATTTTTGTCTTGATCTATCTAGTAGCTTTTATGTTTAGATTATTATGTATAAAATCTTTTGCATTCACTTTATCCGACAACATCACAAGACTCGCAAAACATGTCCATTGCTATAATTCAAAATGTATCTTAATAGATGACTGAAAATATAAATAAGTGAGCTTTGAGAGAAGGGGCCCTTAATAACTTATATTTATTTATTATTATTGTTGTTATTATTTTGTAGAGTAGCCTTTTCCATTTACTTAAGTGCATGTATATAGAAGAAAATTATGAATTAGTGAGGTGTTGGATTATTAAGTGGAACACCTCTAAATACGTAAGATGTGATTCTATCAAGACTTAATTAAAAATGTTTATTAATCTCTAGTACTAGTATAAGAGTTGTTAACTAGCTGGTTATGACATGTATATATTCTTATGTAATTGAAGACATGATTTTCTGTTTCTGTACGTATATCTGTATAATATATTGTAAGAGCATTGTCTTTGTGTTTTCATGCTAAGAGGTGTGTATTTTTGACGGATCACGTTGAAATTTACATGTTTGCAGCTAGTGTAAACTAGTATTAAGCATCTCGCGTTGCGAGAATGTCTAAAACCGTACCAAGTAACACAAATATCATATCACGGTCAAGATCACCAACACCAGAAAAGTTCACATTAAAAAAGAAATAAAATCGAATGAAAAAATAGACATAAAAACGTTAAAACACACACGCATAATGTAAGACATTAAAAACAATAAATAAATTGATCTAGAACTCATACGTTGCGATTGAGCTGTTAAATGAAAAAATAGACATAACAATTTTGAACCACACGCATACGTTACGGCGTATTAACTCTCAAAATTTAGACCAAAAGTATAAAATGAAAAAACTATAAAAAATTATAGAGGAGCAAAGTAAAAATTAAAAAATTATAAAGGTTAAATAGTAAAAGATGTAAAAATATTAGGTTTAATATAAAACATTAAAGAAATTAAAAAAAAACATATGTCACCTTCAATGCTTATTGTATAACAACTAATCCAAATTTTTATTAGTAATTAGTAATATTTAAATGAGTTGGGGTTACTTTTAGGTTGAACCTATGAACATGTTTAGTAGGTTCGGCTAGAAACCAACAAAACTACTAGTTTAGCACACCTAGTACTAACAACAAATCATAATGTTGTTTTAATAGTGAATTCACAAACTCATTATACTTCTAATTTTACATCATTTGCTTATAATAGGACTTTAATCCTCATTATATGAGAGATACATCATTTTAGCATCCTGATATTATTAGTAGACCATATAGTTATATGTTTTATTAAGCCCGTCTAGAGAAAAGTATGTTTTGTTATTGTTTGGTTTAGAGTTTAGATTTCTGTTTTATTTTCGTTTTAAATTGTTGTCCACGCAGGTGGGTGACAGACGCCTCTACGTCGTCATTGCTACCCAATTGATTGGCGATCTCCTTTCTCTTCTCTTCATGGCTGGCTCTCCTCCCTCGGATATATCTATTATTTCTCTCTTTCCCTCTCACAGACTCCTTCCACTCCCACGAGCACCCCTCCTCTTTTCCATGGGTGACTCTATGCAAATGGTCTTATTGTTTTTCAATAAGAAACAATTTCAGAATAGGAATAAAAAAGAGAAAAAGAAAAAAAACAAGTAAATTAAAGTTGTTGAAATGACTGTATTTCTTACTCGCACTTGGAACCGATAGCTCAACAACGAAATGTTGAAACATTCAAAAGAATTTTAGAAGTTTTTTGACTTGATACATAAAGTGTAATCATATTCAGAATTACCATAAATTTGAAGATGAAAAACAAAAAGATGAAACGTTTAGAGTGAGGGGGTCCTGTCTCAAAGACATAGAAACAAATGCCAGTAATATTCCATTAACTAGACATCCCATGGATCATAGTACTTCTATATGATTATTAGCATCATATTTTAGTTGTCAACGCAAACAGTATTGTTATTGAATTGGAGGAGATCGAAGTGATGGTATTTTCTTACTTTTTTTATGGTGGCATTTGATTAGTGCAGAATTGTGTTAACTCCATTAGGAGATATTTCTTGATTTAAACATAAATCCTAAAGTCTGATTACATGTAACATCAGTTCCCTCATACCATCAATGATCAATATTGTTCATTTTATTCACGAAAAGCTTATGGATTTATTTTTGGTTGTTTGGATAAAAACTTTTTAGAAAGATCACCCATCCTTGAATTGTTTGTCATGCAAACATGTTTGATTGTAAGTTCTCTTATCCATGTACAATCAAATTGTCAAAAATATGTTGGTGATATTAGAGGCAAATTATTACTTATAAACCTAGCATCTCTCATGTCCATGTCACGGTTGATGTGGGATTGCCTAGGGTTTACATTATAGATGATGGTTTTAGTTAATAATTGTTGCTACAAGAACCCATCGAGAGGAGCCAAATGACTACTTATAACTAGACCTGACACACCAAAGGTCACAAAGATTACCAGACGTGTTAGAGACGAACATGACACGATAGCTAGTCATGTCATTTTTTTCAAACATGAACACGAAGAACTTGTTTAGAAACATATTACATAATGCAACCTGTTTAGGAGGCACGATCAATATCATGTATTTAGTGTAACAAATGTTGTCAAAGTCCAATTTATCAATTCATAATCCTTGAAATCATTAAAACAAAAATCTATACAAGTCTCTATTAATATATAACATACTAGTTTAAAGTTTCTGAGACGTATATTATCCAATTAAAAAAAATAAATGCAAACAGGTTATTAACAAGTTAACATAAACAAATTTAACTATTTAAACAATTTAATCTGCATCCACAACAGAATGCAACTCCTAAGTGATTATTTCGAACTATAGTACTATACATATAACATAAAGTATGGTTGGTTTTAACTATTAATAAAAAGTTCATCAAGTGTAATCTATACAATAGGTCAAACACAAACATATGCAAACCTATACCTTTTGTATGGACCCTTTTGTCCCCTACTTCCACATTTACCTTTTTCATTAGAAACCCGAAAGTCATTCAATAATCAAATTAATAGAGCACAAAACTTTCAACCCATTAAAGAAATAAACAAAACAGCATAGAGATCCAATAGCTGTTTAATTAGCAACATGACTATGGGCCCCTAATCTTGTCGCTATAAATAAGTTGAGATCGATGATGCTCACATTACAAGCCATTCGATCTCAGTTGATTTATCTCCTTCATTGAGTTAAGTTCGACCCACAAAGTATGAAGTTTTATTATCTGATGTTTATTGTGTTTCTTCTGTCAAGCTTGCATAGCTGTGAAGTTGAAGGTACGTGAAAAATTAAACACAAATTTGCGACACGAATTTCAGTCGCAAAGGTAGCACTTGGATCTGAACGTGACATTTTGTGCGACTAAACTTGTTTCGTAATGTTTAGATTGAATTTGCAACCGATTTGCCAACAGCAATTGCGACCAAAAACTATTATTTTTCTAATTAAGTGCTTCTTTGTGTCTAAAACCAAATTCACAATCAGTTTTGTGACAAAACTTTAGCGACGAAATTTACTCACTAGTTGTCTATTAATTTATATGCAGGAGTACCCAGAAAACTTATGTCAAAAATTGCATCTTCTAGCAATATTACCATTATTTCTAAGGTTGGTTTCTATTTCCAGTTATTTACATATTATTTTTCTTTTTTTTGGTGGTTTAAAATTATAAATATGGTTTCTAGGTGATTAACCTCTTTAACTGACGATAAAAACATATAATTTTTAAGGTATCCGCTAGTCAAACTAACAGATGTACTGCAGATTTCATTTGTAAAAAGATAAGCCCGAATATAAATACTAGCTATGTTAATCTATTTTGTTGATGTACACAATCACAAGAATCATGAAGACCACACAAATGACCAAAAATCGGAGATCAAATCTGCTAACACACCAGAAGCATACAAAGATGATTTTGTGTTGCCGGAAAGTTTTCAACACGTAAAGGATGTTGCAAGCGAGCCATACTCAAACGAGATAGATGTTGTCGATTATAGTCCTGCAAGGAAGAAGTCGCCGATACACAACTAAAAATCAAACATATTTTAGGAGGAATTTGAAGTAGTTAAAGCATATGGATACTCAATCATATGATTAGAGATATGAAAAGTACGTTATGTAATGAAAATAGGAATCATAAGTCTCTTGTTGAGCTTTGTGGTTTTTTTTGTCATTAATGACACATGCTACATGCATAAAATATGGCATGCAAGTTATGAAGAAAATAAGAATAAGTTATTTAATTTGTCTCTTCAATAATAGTGAAAATTTGGTTAAATGCTAATAAAATGTGCTTGTGTTCTTATCTATATTTCTAAGTTTTATTTACAATTATGGGAATTAATGAAGCACATTATTTATTTTCTAACAGTTGTATCAACGTGCATCTCAACTCCCTGTTTTATTATTATTCAAATAAGTTCATTGTTAAAATGTAAACTAAACAAACATACCTCATAAATCTTAAACATAGCATACAATTGATGGGTCAAAGAAGAGTGAACTAAGGGTAAATCTTGTTAATTGCCATATTATTGGCATCTCGACAACAGGTGTTAATAGTATTATGTAAAATGTATCGTAATCTAACGTCCAAGTCAATGAAATCATATGTGCCATTCGCGGGTTATAAAGCAATTATACCCCGTGGTTAGCGTCAAAATTAACTGTCAATAACCGCCAAGTTGTTGGCTATAATAGTCATGAATGTTGTCATTTAAATGATTGTAATGCAAGTGTATTTATGTGTTAATGTTCTTTGGAATTTAAGTGTGTGTCTACTAATTAAAAGTGACATCATTTCAATATCTTAACACGAATGGGTGGCATATAAGAAGAAGTGCTTAAAACTAAATAAAAAGGTGCGCACCTTTAACATAACATTGGTGATATTGTAGATCATACAGTGTGGGTTGAAGATGAAACATTTAGCGTGGGGAACTTGCCTTGAAGATATAGAAACAAATGCCATGATATAATATTCCATTAACTATATATCCCTTTGGATCCTACTTCTATATGATTACTAGCATCATATTTCAGTTGTCAACCGCAAACAGTGATGCTAGTGAATTACAGGAGAAGTGCTATTTTCTTACTTTTTATGGTGGAATTTGATTAGTGCATCATTAAGTAAACTATGCTAGGAGATACTGCGTGTCCCCGATGTCACATCCTGCAGGTGGTAAGATGCATCACCTCTATCTAAAAGGTCAAGTGTTTAAATTCTACAAGATACAGATATAAGTGGATAACAATAGTAGATTATATATAAGTTTAAAAAGACTGGTTGATTTAAACAGAAATCATAGAGTCTGATTATATAGATGATCATGACTTAAGTGAATAGTTGTTGCTACAAGAACCCAACGAGAACGAGGAGCCAAACGACTACATCTTAAACATAAACTCTAATGAACACAAGCATGCATGTATTTTTTTAACAACTTCTCATCTACTTCACAACTTGTCATTTGTAGTATCTAAGCCACTTAAAGATTTAAACTTTTGACACCCTACTAGTGTATACGTACTTAACCATTAATTAAAAGGTTATCAACTATTAATCAATACAATAGGTCAAACACAAGCATATGGAAAGTGGAAACCGTTATCTTTCTGTATGAACTCTTTTGACCCCATTTACCTTTTCATTTGAAACCCCTAATTAAGTCATTTAATAATCAATTTATAGTGTAACACAAAACTTGCATCCATTATTAAAGAAATAGAACAAAACATCATTGAGATCCAATAGCTGTTTAACAACATCTTTAACCTTGACTGTATAAATAAGTTGAGATCGATGATGTTTATTGTGTTTCTTCGATCTTTCAATAGCCTGTTACCTTTAGTTTGCCTCACAAAGTATGAAGCTTTATTATCTGATGTTTATTGTGTTTCTTCTGTCAAGCTTGTATAGCTATGAAGCTGAAGGTACGTCAAAAAACAAACACAACTTTTAGTCTTTTACTACTACTTAAAAACGACCATATGCAGACGTAAAACGGTCGCAATTGCCCTTTGTGATTTACTACTGGTTTTTCCATCGATTTTACGAGTTATGACAACAATTTCGGATCGTTGTGACCGTCACTGTAACCCTCATGGCTTTCATCCGACGGAATAGTTTTGCAACCAGAATTTACGTCGTAAATTTTAGCAATCGGATTTGCAACCACTTTTGCAACAGCAAGTGCGACCAAAACCATTTTAACGTGCTTCTTTGTGACTGAAACCGAATTTAGGACCAATTTTGTGACCAAACTTTCAAAAACCGAGGTTGTAATTTAACATTTTCGCGACTGAGCTGATAGCGATGACAATTGCAACCAAACATATTCGAATCCAATGTTATTTTGGCATAAGATAAGAGTACATAGTTACCTTTAAAAAATTAATAAACTGCAAGTGTTACGTATATTTTTATGGACATATGCCTCTATTAATATTCTCAAGGTATAAGATTGGGGAAAATGCTCACTTTATCAGCAAGCAGCAATCAAGAAATCATCAAGGTTAGTATCATATCTTAATCCTCATTATCTGCAAAAACATTTACAGCTTTATAAAATATGATTATAGCTCATGATCTTTGGCTCATTATTTATAGAATCATAAAGCAAAATCGGAGTTCAAATCTGCTGACGTACCAGTGGTATACGAAGCGTATAATTTGTTTCCGGAGAGTTTCCAACACGAAAAGGATGTTGCAAACGAGCCATACTCGAACGACATAGATGTTGTCGATTATAGTCCTGCAAGGAAGAAGTCTCCGATACATGACTGAGAATTGGAAGTATTTAAAGAGCAAATTGAAATAGTTAAAAGCATGTAGATACTCTTATGGTTAAGGAATTGAGAAGTTATGTTAATGAAAATAGGAATCATTAATCTCTTGTTGAGCTTTGTGGTTTTTTTTGTCATGAATTTATGCTACATGCATAAAATATGACATGCAAGTTATACAGAAATTAAATAAGAATGAATTCATGAATTCAGGAATTCAAGTGTGGGTTCTTTCTCTAAAAAAATATACTTTCTATGAGATCATTCATCCTTATATTAGTTTGTTCTCTCATTCACATCCAAAAAGCTCAAAACATATTAATGGTGTATGAGTTCTTATGAATCTAACGATCTCGATCTCTTGTCAATTAAAAATGTGGGATGTGCCTGAGATGCTAAAAACACACAACCCTTCCCTCTAATTTGTCGCACCATCCCGAATCACGCTAGAATGACCCTCATTAACCGAAAAAGGTTTCAGTTAAACTTGATGCAAGAAATCTAAGTTTTTATCAGAATCCATGTGACCATATATAGCACAAGTTTATATTTCTTTAAATTTGTTTCGATGGCTTAATTAATGGATATGTATGCATGTAGACATCACATGCATGATCAAAGTGTTGCAATCCTACAAGTTTTGATTTTACACGTTAATATATCACCTATAATTTGGAAACGTTAATCAATATCAATAATAAGTATACCTTTTTGTTTAAAATGCTGCTACAAAAATTGCATTTATGTGACACTTTCAGCTAATTATTGATATGTAGTGTTTTTAATATATAAATTTCAACTTCAACTAACGGAAAGCTGGAATAGCTCAGTTGGCTAGAGCGTGTGGCTGTTAACCACAAGGTCAGAGGTTCAAGCCCTCCTTCTAGCGGTTTTTATGTGTTGTTAAAGGTTTTGATCAAATTTTATATTGTTTGAAGAATGATTTTAAATGCTGTAAACATATTTCAAAGACTCGAATTGAAAAGAGAGACTAGATGATGATTGGTGAATAATATTTTTCCATATACTAAGTGATTAATCAACCTCGAGAAATTTGGTGTGAGACTTTATGGTATAGGATTTGTAGCAATTTTTAGCAAAGAGAACAGTGAAGTTTCCAAAGGACCCATTACCACCTTCCATACAAAGATCCATCTCATTCTTTCCATTCTTTTCTTTTCTTTTTCTTTTTCTGTTGATATGGCATTAAGTCGGCTATCATTCTGTTTGTTGAATAACCATGTCATTGTCACATCAGCATAAAAAAAGCCAAAGGGTTTACATATAGGGTTAATAAAACTTCAAGAGGCTAATTACTCCAAAAGGTCAGAGGCTTTGCGGTCACAAGGAACATAAACAGATCAATCTTTAGCTGGGTTTGTTAAAGATGGATACTTGAATGGTCGATTAGGCGTGACAGGGGCAACAGATAACTAGCACATCAAGGCCTGAAAGAAAGTGGTGACCAGATTGGCCCGTTTGGTGCTGAACCCGAGCTTAAACTGGTCACTTTAACCCAAGAAGATGAGTTGTTTATTCATAAATGGAAGCGAAGGGATTTGGGATGTTTTAAAGAATCAATATGCAGTTAATTTCATCCAGAGGAGGAGATTGCAGGATCATCATTTATAACAATTGATAAGTAATAGAAGTATAATATGTATGGCTTAAAGCCTTGAACTGTGTTTTTTACATGATACATGTATATCGTAAATTTACAGTCGATCCATAACAAATCACATATTATCTTCGGATCTATGCATAAAAAGAATATGCAAAAAAATAATGTGGTTGAAACTACTCAAGACAAAGAACTAATACCTCATTAGCAATTTCAGATGCAGAGTCAGAACATCCTGAACTGCACCAAAAACAGCTTCCAACTAGCAAAATCTGACTCTACAACAACTTCAATTTCAATCAATGAGCAATCCCACTAAACCAAAGCCATTTTCCTCCATTTACTTTCCCTTTAACTTCACTTCGTACAACTCGAACCAATAACAAACCAGCGATAGATAAAGATAATATAAGCATAAAGAACACACTATTCCACCCTCTTGTAGAAATATATCCAGCTAAAAGTGGACCCAGGGCTGCACCAACTGACCCGGTACCATCTATGATCGCACTCACTGTAGCTAAGGCTCGAGAATTAGCCTTAATTGAGCTTTGAGTACCAAGATCAGCTGCAACAGCTGTTGTAATAAGTGCATATGGCCCGTTCACAAGTAACCCAGACAAGAACATTAAGAAAATGTTGCTGAACATAGAAATGCTTCCATATAAACGGTAGAGAACAAGAACAGGAATTGATAGTGTCAAAAATATGATTGAAGTGACTGCACGAGCATCAATTAGATCAGATATATACCCCGCCAAAATTCCACCAACAACACCTCCAATATCAAATATTGTTGACAGTATTCCAGCTGTTTTGTGAGATAGATGCACTCCGGCCACATCTTCAAATAAAAATGAAAACTTGATATTAACATAAGATGATTTCAAGAAATCTTGAAATTATAACAATGGTCTCAAAACTCAAGTGTGATCCAAGTGGATCACTAATTCACTATATCAATTCAACTATTAGTTGGTCAATGATGTATATAACAGATTGTAACATCAAAAGATCTTGAAATGATGTATTTCTGTCAAGAAAGTGATGGATTAAAACCATACCTGTGTTCCTTATGTAAAAGGGTAACCAATACAAGAAAGTGTAAGCAACAAGCTTCGAAAAGAACAAGCAAAACGCATATGGAGCAACACCAGGCAACTTCCAAGCTTCTACAAACCCGATTGCAGTCAAAGAAGACTGAGACGCGCGTTCACCATCACCATCATCTTCATATTCCACCTTCTGCAACTCAACCAACGCCATTCCCTCAGTATTCATTCCACTCACAGACTCGTCTTCTTCATCATCATCAACAGGCAACTCAAGACCAATACTCTCAGGACTCACAACAAGAAACCCGAAAACAAAAACAGACACGACCACAATCATAACTCCAGGCAACACAAACGCCCAACCCCAACCGAAACCCAAAACCGACGATGCAACAACAGATCCAATGATATTACCAACAGAAGTATGTGAATTCCACACACCCATGATCAACCCTCTTTTAGATTTCCCAAACCAATTCCCCATCACAGCCACAACACACGGCCACCCAATCGACTGAAAAACGCCACAACAGATCTGCACAGTTATAAAATACCCCAACAAATGCACATCAAACCAAAACCCTAATCCAAAAGCCACAGTAAACACACCACTACCAATCATCCCAATTGTCAAGAACATCCTAAGATCAATCCGATCGCCTACATGACCCGAGAAGTACATACCGATGGCATAAGCCGATAAGAACGCGAGATCTAGTTCACCGAGGCGGTGGGTGCCACCGGCGGAGTTGAACGGCGGCCATCCGTCGTTGGGTGCGGTGGCGTTCGGCGGACCTATGACGGACTTGACGATGCTGGGGGGCTTCCGGGAGGCGTGGAAGGCGGCGTAGGCGGTGAATGTGATGATTAGGGTGGAGAATTGGTGGAAAGTGATTGTCTTTTGTGGTGGATTGAGGGATGGGAAGAGGGTGAAGGCTGGTGGTGGATCTAGGGTTAGGGTTTGTGGGTCTTTCATTGAATTGAATTGAATTGGTTGTTGAAAGCATGAAGTTGCAGAGGGATGAGGTGGGAGATGATGGTGGTTGTTGTGGGTTGGATTCGATTTGAAGCTTTTGGTAGATGGGAGGGAAAGATGAGTGTGATTCTTGATTTGCAGGTTTCTTGGAATGTAAGGTTGACTTTTCGTTTTGACAAATTTTGACTTTGCTTCAATTAGTTGTTTTTGTGTTTGAAAATAATGAAGGTGAGAGTAGTAAGTTTTGATTTTGATTTCTTTCATCGTTTTTGAAAAAGTTAATGCTTTATCATCGAGCATTATGTCATTTCTCTCGTCTTTTAAAATTCACCAACGTCTTGTCTAAAAGATCGTTCGAATCACTTCTTTGTGTTTAGTTGGTTTTGCAATAGAATTGGATGCTGTCGGAGACTCCTTCAATGTATCAATATGTGAAAAGCTCCGCACACCATGAGTAAACTTTGGTCCATATTGATCTCGCAAAGGAAGAAGAAATCAATATGTGATTAGTCTATTCGGATGTGCTTTCATAATTTATGCATAGTAACGAATCAACCTTCAGGCCATGTTTTGCCAATGGCTATTGTGTTAATATCTTGTGTAGTGTCATTCGTCATGTAAAAAAAATAACCTTCAGTGAGAGCATGGGACCCACTTGTTTCAAAACAAATGTAGTTATATTTATTGAACATGCTTTTTTATAAGTTTGAGAGTATTGACATATTAATCGGTTCACAGTAAGGTAAACTTAGGGCCAAGTCATGTGTAGATGAACTTGGAAGGATCAATATTGACAAAGTAGTCAAGTTGGTTTTGAATATTACAATCTGACTTTGGTTTTATCTATTAGAAAAAGATATTCATTTTCTAAATATTCTATTGTTTAGAGTGAGTATTAATCATATTATGAGGTTGGAATAGAATTTAGAATGGTTGAGAGAAGATGCATCATCGTGACTTATTCCTTAAGAGATGAATCTCAAAATTTCTAACTACAAAGCCATCAAAACAAACCTCCTAGCTTTTAATTTGCAATTATTTACATCAAAGGGTTTTCAAAAAGAACATCGTTAGTTGTAAATGACCAAAAAACATAAAATACAATAAAAAAGAAAGCCATCAATAAAGGGTAAGGGTGTAATGTTGCTGACATGGTTGGTGGGTTATGAGTTTTCTTGTGAGTTGGTAATTTAATATCGAAATTGTACATACAAATCATAAATACGACAAGACCTCGAATGTTATGATTTTTAAATATTAAAGTATGTTTTTTAAGTGACTTATTAAACTTAAGTTGCAAAATTAATTTTAATCTGAAACAAAGTTAAATTAATCAAAATTGAAGTTGCAAAGTGAAACAAAATATATATAGTTAATTAAATAATGCACAATTTAAAATGCTTCAAGTAACTTTTTTTAAACGTATATTATTAAAACATGTTTGCGATCAAATTGAACCAGCTTTTTATTTAACTGGTCAACTAATCCCGACCTATATGTGTTTTGTCGTCCAACCCAAACCTTGTTTTCTTTTTATGTCGGGTTCGGGTTCGTGTCAGGAATTATCACCTACGAGTGTTCAATCAAATGAATGTAAAAACAAGTGTCAAACTACTTATTAAAGAAGTGAAGAAGGACTGGATCACCCAATTTCTAAAGATAGACCATAAGTTTCTTGAACTTTCAATTCTCAAGGAGTGTTCTAAAGTGAAACTAAACAAAAAGAGGCTCAAATGCTTCACACGTAAGACGTTTAAGCTTCATTTAAAAATATCGATGAACACAGGTGTCCCCTATAGCCCATCTGTTAAATGTAACTAGGTAGTAGGTACCAAGCTAAATACATGAGCTAGAAATTGTATATATGTAATTGTGTTTCCTCAAGATTGTTCAATTCGTTTTTCTTAGAATTAAAAACCTAATTCGATTCAGTTGAAAACCAAATACGTATTTGGGTTAGTTTTATAGGCATTGTTCCGGTTTATTTTCAGTTTAGTCAACTTATATCTGAATATTAAACACCTTTAATTTTATCGCTTCTCATCTAATTACAAAAACTTATGAGTGAATAAAATCAAGAGTCATCCCAAACGTTAGATATCAAAGTCAAGTAACACTAAACCAATTTTTAAACTATCTTTTTCTCTAAAACCATCACGAATCATCTATCTACATGTTACATATCATAATAGCGTAAAACGACCCTACTTTAACCGAAACAATCTAACTCGATCCAAACGAAAAAGTTGACTTATAATATTATTTAACATCAAACAAGACAAAAACACACATTCTTTCATTCTAACATCTTATTAGTTTCTCTTGTTATCATCTTCCCATCATTCAAAATCATCACACACTTCCCGTTAACGGTTCGGATATCCTCATCCGATTCGACTCTTGATCATCAACTGATCCGATGATCACGTGTCCCTTCTCGGACACTGATATCCTTAACTTTGGCGTCTTCTTCCTCGGACCCATTCGGCGATTCCTATGCATCTTATCATCGATTCCTCAAGCGACCCTTTTTATAATACTCCAGTGGAATCTCATCATTCGGCAGAACGGAATCAAAAGTGGGTTCATTTCAGATTGTGGGTCGCACTTTTGTCGTCGATTAATCATACATCATGTTATAAAGACTCGATTGGAAGAGCTTCCGTTGAAGTTTCCTATGCATCGATGGATTATTGGGGATCAATTGAATGATCTTGAAGAACTTACAGACATCAAAGAAGGTTAATCTGAGTGTATTGAGTGATAATTTGAGGGTTTTTCTTTGGGGCATTTCGTCGAATGGCTGGTAAGCTACCTGGAGTTGAATGTGCTCGGAGAAGAAGGTTCCCTGGGAGTAGTGGATGGTGTGATTCTCCGTTTAATGTCAATTCTGCATTTGGGTCAACGAGAAGTTGGAGATTATACGAAAGTCATTTAGCATCATCTTCGTTTTCGGTAAAGATTGACATCATTTTTGGTTAACATGAGCTTCTGAAGTTGAATTGCATCAGATAATGATATGTATATTGTATCTGATCTTAGCTCTGAAATTGTATCAAGATGGTAGCTTTTTAAACGAAGCTCACACGTTCATTTAACTTACTTTTAATTCTACACCACAATTGATTTGTATCACTTGTAATAGACGAGACTCGAACCTTGACTTAAAGAGATATTTACTAGTTTAACTATAAAGTAAATGACTTTGTTAGTTTGTTAATAGGCCCAACCCTATTCAAGATAGTAGATACCTACATGAATCTACAAGTAATCTATCAAATTTATGTTGTTGTGTTTGAATTTTGATGTGATTATTCCTTCAAGTAATAAGTTTGTCATGTTTGAAAACAGGAAAGAAGCATGGTGAACCAACTAGACCAAGATGAGAAGCTTGATGGTGTAGCTAGAAAAGCTAAAGAAAGACTAGATGGGAAGCTTAAAAATCAGAGGAAATCAGAGATCAACAGGTATTATGCTATTAACAAATGGTCAAGGCGCATGTTAGAAAAAATCACATCTCTTGCTAACATGCGCATGTGCATCCTCAAATCTCAAGAAAGTTGACATCTTTGGTTACCATTTTTCCATTTTCTGATATGGGTTTCCATCTTTTTCACCGATTTTGTATCCAAATTAGCAAAGAAAGATCTAGGGGTCAAAGTCTTGTAGATGAAACCGGGAGAAAGGCGAATAGTTCTTCGACTGCAGGAGATTTGCAATCGGGGGTTTCTGGTTCGAAAAAAAGTGGATCAAAGATGTTATGTTGGGGGAAAATGGGACTGAATCATAGATCATCGGATCAAGAAGAGTGTGTTGTTTGTTTGGAGAATTTTAAAGCCGGCGAGAAGCTAGATCGTTTGCCTTGCGCGCACCGGTTCCATTCGACGTGCTTGTTACCCTGGTTAAAGGGCCATGCACACTGCCCTTGTTGTAGGAAGAGCGTTTTAGGTTCACATTGACTTGTTTGTTGTAATTATCAAGGTTGTAGTTTATTCTTGTAATGTTTGTGACATATATCTGTTTCATGTTAACATCGACATAAAAAATAAAATGTAGTCTAAGAGAAAACAATTATCATATGGTATTAATTATCATGATGAAAATATAGAAAAGTGGGTCGGTAAAACTAGATTTGTATTGGAGCTATTGGGCTATTGGCGTATTGCTCGAATGTTTGGTAAAATGATTGGGCCTAGATGGGGTTTGGCCCGTTTACCTAATTCAACCCATTTCTCCCTCCCACAACTAGAGGTGAACAAAATAACCGGGTCCATACCCGACCCAGCATACCCGAACTGGACCCGGGTCCGGGTACAACCCGATACCGGGTGTACCCGGTTCGTGCCCGGAAAAAACCGGTGGGTTGTACCCGGTTTGGGGTTTTTGGAATTTATAAGAACCGTACCCGACCCGGAACCGGACCCGAACCGGTTGAACCAGGGTTGGACCCGGTTTCGACCGTTTTTTTTAAGTAGCCGTTTTTAATGGCTATATAGCTGTTGGGGACCAAATTTGACCGTTTTTTTTGTTCTTTTTGCCTCTAAAATAAGTATAATAGCTGTGGGTTGATATGGTAAGGTACCCAAGCTTCAAACACAAAAACATACGCAAAAAACGCAAACAATACTCTCGTTTATTCTCAAATCTCAATATGGCTCACTCTCAATCTTCCGTTGGTCAAGGTTCATCGAACTCTCCAACCGTCGTTCGTGTTTTTCCACACAATCGTAACATGGATGTTTGGTGCAATTGGGATATGGTTGAGTTGAGTGGCAGATCTGTAAAGGCTCGTTGCAAGTTTTGTGGAGCTTTACTTGCTAAAGATTCTAACACGACTTTAAACAAACACATCAGCAAGAAGTTTTGTAAGTCGTTGAAAAATAATCTGGATTCGCAACAAACACAATTGAGTGGAGACGGTGGAATCTTTAATTACAACGTTAATGAGGTTCGAGATCGAATGGCAAAGTTCGTAATTCAAGAAGCTTTGTCTTTCAATCACTTCGACAACCTCGGTTAACCAACTTAATCCGAGAGGCGCTTCAACCTCATTACACTCACGTAAGTCGTACTACACTTAGACGTTCTTGTTTAAAATTATGGAAGCAAGCAAAAAATGATTTAATTGTATTATTTGAAAATATAAATACCGGTGTAAACTTAACTAGTGACGTTTGATCGGCGCCACACGGTTTGCCCGAATCGTACCTTTGCGTCACTGCTCATTGGGTAGATCACGGTTCATGGCAAATGATGAAATGTAAGATTGCATTTGATCTATTTCCGTATCCACAAACCGGAGAGTTTTTATTTTACTTTTTGGATAATGTAATAACTACTTTTAATTTACAAAATAAAATATTTTCAATGGCATTTGATAACGCTTCCAACAACACAACCGCGGTTGAAAAATTAAAATTAAAATATCTTCCGATTGCAAACAGTGATTTTTCGTTGTGTGCACATATTATTAATTTAGTATTACAAGATGGTCTATCCGTACCATTTATTGATAGCTTTATAAAAGCTTTTCGATTTATGTTACACGACGTTTTTAAAAAAATTAGAAAAAGATATCAAGATTATAAACAACTTTGTAAAGATACAGAATCTAGATTTTTAGGGCCTAATTGAGATGTACCTACTAGGTGAAATTCGACTTGTCATATGTTTGATTGTGCTTTAAAACAAAAAGGCACTTTAAAAGCTTTTCATAATAGTCTTTCGGATAATTGCGAAGCCGACCTGTTTCCGGATTTGTGTTGGAAAAATATTGAACATTTATCCGAATTTCTTGAGGTGTTTAAAAACTCAACTACAAAATTATCGGGAGTTTATTATCCCACTAGTTATTCGGTGCTTCAAGAATTATATTTCATGGCTTTGAATTTTAAAAAATTTCAAAATAAAAATAGTATGTTTAGAGAAATGATAGAACCAATGAAAGACAAGTTTAAAAAAAAATTTCTTGAGTTACCACTTGTTTTTACTTGTGCCGCTGCTTTAAATCCTTTTTTAAATGTTGCGGGGGTAGAATGTTTAATAGACGAGATAAATGATAATTTGGATATACATGACGAAAACCCCAATTTTTCAACCGAGGCAAAAGAAGTTTTTAATAAAAGTTTGAAAATATCTATACTTTTTATTTAAATATATATGGGCCTAACGTAAATATAAGTACGCCAAGAAAATCAACCTCAAGTGTCAGTACCTCGTTTAAAGACCCCGTTATGACTATGTTGAATGTTGTTCGGGATGTGACGACTAAACGTTAAAGGGGTAACGCCCCAACAAGCGAACTTAGTATATATAGTACGACGAATTTTATTTCAACTATGAGTACTCAAGATTATCATGCATTTGATATTTTGGCTTGGTGGAAAGGAAAGGAATCCCAATTTCCAATTCTTTCCGCTATGGCCCGTGATTTACTAAGCGTCCAAGTTTCTATGGTAGCTTCGGAGTCTGCGTTTTCTCTTAGTGGTAGGGTAATATCATTACGGAGAACAAGATTAACTCTGGAAGCGGTGGAGATGTGCATTTGTTTAAAATACCACTTAGACGCGATGGATCGTATACAAGACAAAACAAATCTTGAAGATGAAATTGTAATCGAATCTAAAGTACACGATGAAGAGGTAGAAGAAGGAGTATCTTCTGGTATATCCGACGAAGAATAAGCATTTGATGAAGCCTCTCGAAGAAAATAGTCGATTAGTTAAATAAAATTTTATATTATTTTTTATTTATTCGTTAATGTATTTTTTAAGTTATTTTAATAAATAAATAATAAATTAATGAGTTATAGATGTTTTTTAATGTTGTTATAATAATAATAATAATAATAATAATAACTATAATAATAATAATAATAATAATAACGGTTGTACCCGGTTTTGGACCCGACCCTAACCGGGTAGGCGGGTAGGGTTTTAAGGGTGACCAACCCGACTCGTACCCGAACCCGGGTTCATCAATACCCGGGTCCCAAACAAAACCGGCCGGCCCGTACCCGGTTTCGGGTCCGGCCCAATACCCGGTTTGTGCATATCTACCCACAACCACCCAACACAGTCTCTTTCTAACGTCTATACATTTATGTATTCGTATACATATGTATATTATCGTATACGATACGGGCCTAATTGTCAAAGTTGGTCTCAAGGCTACGGCCATGGTCTAGGTTTTCTTCATCTCGCAACTCCGTCTCAAGCTTTGAGAAGAAAGATCTGGTCCACATACCCCCGAGACCCGACATGATAATCGTTGCTTCATCATTCGATGTCATGTTGGAAATTGACAATTTTAGTCATTTTATCATTAATTGTAGTTATTATGGTATCAGTCTTAAGGGACAACGGAGGTGGTTAGCGGTCTACGCCAGCCAAGAGGCAGGGTTCGAGATTTGGGGGTGCCCACTTGAGGATGGAATGTAACATCTAATCAGTAGAAAAAAGTTAATGTTAGGTATATGTTTATGAACTTGTTTAGGGAAATAGCATTTTTAGTCCTTAATTTTTTTTTATATTTGTCATAAGACATTTAAGTATAAGAAATATATTCATCATTGTTCTATCAAAGATAAGCCACCAAGTTTTGTTATTTTGTCTTGATTGTTAGAACTTTAACCGGTTACAAATTTATTTATTAAAAACCATGTTCTAAGTTTCCCATATTACATTCAACATGTTCGATGAAATGCTTCATTTACAACCTTGATAATTTCTTCTTCTAATTATATCTAGTCGATTAAGGTTTTTCATGATTTTGACCGCATAATATACAAATCAAATTGATAATTTAAACATGATTCACTTCGATTATAATATACGAATACATCGTAGAAAGAAAATACAACAAAAGTAGATGATTCTATTAAAACCGAAAGTCTTGAAGCGGATGATTTTTAGTTATTGATAAGAAGGTACAACATAAAGCGAAAAGCATCAACAAACATTACTTCATTGGTATATATGAAATAAAAACTTCATAACTTGATGCAAAACACTCACTCAAACATCCTTAACTTGTGCCTCCTTAGCCACATCAACTTGTGCAACATCTTCTTCACCTCCTCACCTCCAACATCTTTCTTAACATCCTCAATTTGAAAAGCCGACACCGGAAAGGTCCTATAAAGGCCAGAAGTGGCCGTAAAAGTGATCTTTCCGGTGGGTGGATCATCAACACTGATCTCACTCAATGTGATCCACATCAAAAGCTCCTTACTTTTAACACCAGTGAGTTTCTTGATCTTGAACTTCTCTATGACCGCGGTTACCTCAGTCGCGTATGACACGAGTTTCCCAATCTTTTCAAACTTATGCACCTTTGATTTCTTTTGTTTAAGCCACACAAAGCCAGTGTCTTTGACATATCCACACTCCTCAATGTCCTCCAAAGGCAAAAGGCCATTGGGTAGTCCCATTTCTGTCAGCAAAAACTTAGACTTTTCTTGACAGATTGCATCCCCATGGTAAACTTCTGATGCACTTGCTTTGATTTCTTCTGTCACTAAAGACATTTTGGTTTGGTTTGAATTGGTATTTTGAGTTTGTAGATCTTGACTTTTTATAGTTGTGGTGTTGGATGAATGGGTGATGTTGTGATGGATGAGGAGGTATATGCTACTTATATAATTTGTTACATATATTATTGGGCAAGATTCTTGTGGTAATTACCAATTATGCCATTTTCTAAGATTTTGTATTATTGAAATTTATAAAGTATTGTTGGTGTAACATGTACATCCCTTTTAAATGTTTGATGGGATTTACTTTCCAATGTCATCATAAAAATGACACGTCCCAAAGATACGCACCATTCAAATATGCAATGAGGATTTTAATTGTTTAACTTACAAAATAGTTCTTGAAGAAAATCCAAAGGCATCCTCTCTTTCTATACATATATTTTAGTCGGTTCTTGAAGAAAAGCTTTTGTTTAACGGGTAAAAACGATATGAACATGTAAACACGAATTTTTATGTGGGTTTTATGTATAAGTTTTAGACAATCATTCACCCATAACAATTGTGTTGACACGCATCTCACACGATGTGTTAGACCCATTTACATGTAAGTAGATTCATTTACATCTGTTAGACGCACGTTTTTTTCTGATTATGATATACTTTTCGTTATTGTGTTAGACTTTAAAGACAAAAGTTATTTTTTACGTATACCATGTACTCAAATTAGAAGTATAAAATTTTAAATTTTGTGGTATATCTTTAAATTGTACTATATAAAGGTGTTTGGAGTTAAACAAAAAAATTAGAGTTAAGTTTGGTTTTGCTTCCGGAAGTTTGACAAAAATAATTATTTTCTTTCAAAAGATTTAAAACATAAATTTATCTTCAAAAATTTTATAATGAAACTTTTGGACTGAAATAAAATATGAAACTTTTGAAGGTAAATTGATATTTTTTAATCTTTTGAAGAACATAATTAATTTTATTAAACCTTATGGAGTAAAATTGAAATTTACTCAAAAAATTAATTACACTAAATTAAAACAAAATGTCAACATTTGTGTCCGATTCTTTCATGTTAGACGCTTTTAACTCTTTATTAAACATGTTATAAGAGGATTCTAATAAAATTAAACATGTTGTCCTGTTATTCCCTTTAAAGTTGGAATAAATTTTAAAAATATATAATCTTTAAGTTTAATATCACCAACTATTTTAACCCGGTCACAACTTTATTGTAACTATCGCCATTTTATATGACGCAATTTTACTTTTAGTAATATTTTTATAAATACATAAACAATAAACGTGAGAAAAAAAATACTAGGACATTTAATTTCAGGATTTTTTTCACAGTTACATAATTCAACAATATATTTGGTTGATGCGAACAATTGGTTTCTTTTTCCTTTCAAGATAAATCCAACAATTTTTTATGTTTTATTGTTTTAAAGTGCCAAACAATATATTAATTTTAATATTTTTCATTTTTATTTACTTTCCGCTCATTAATAATCAGAAGAGATTGCAATACCGACCCTGGGTTACAAATCAACTTTTTATTGTATTTAAATATTAAAATATTAATTAAATTTTAAACATTTTTAATCTACTTTTATCAACCGTCTGTTCTAGTTATATTATGTGAACTCTTGATAGTTTAGATGTTTTTGAGAACGTATAAATATCCAGTTAGTATTCAAAGTTTTGTACTTATCTTGTGACAAAAGTGTATAATTGTTTTTAATCTTTCTTTTATTTTGATGAATTGTCATGCCAATGTTGGCCTAACTTAGATTTAAATCCATATCCATAACAAACTTAGCTTGGTAGGACGTTGATACCATCCTAACAGATTAACTGTTATTTTACCTTAATAAAACTAATAATATTTACATGTTACTAAACTTTACCCTAATAATTTTAAAATATACGAAAAAAGTTCACGTATACATTGTATGTTCATGAATCGTTAAAAAGTATTAAGAAATGAAATGAGCAACATAACGCGCTTTATATGTTTAAGAAATCACACATTCTTTTAAAAACATCAATATTATCGAAAAAGTCCACATACTTGAAAAAGATGACATTATTACTTTCTAAAGGGGTCCAATAAATGGTAAAATTAAAAAAAAATAACTCATGAAGTTGTTCAGGTATTTTATAACAATGAAAAGGAAATATCGAGTGACATGAATTTATGATTATATATATGAAAATAAAACATATAACACATATATTGTTCTTATGTAAAAAAGTAAAAGTGATTGAAGTATATATAAGGGTTAAAGTCCTTGTTTATGGGAGAAGATTGTAGTACAAAGCGGTGTTCGTCTTTAAATAAAACACAAAATTCTAACACATGTTTATCTCATGGAAGTTGGAACTATTAGATAATTTTTTGAAATGCACGGAACTATAAGATATGATTAGTGAAATAAATAAGTGAACATGCTTATGAGCAACTCAAAGCGAAAAACTCAAATAGAGTCGATATAAATGATCTAGCCTGAACACCTTAAATTGGAAATTATTTAATTAACAAGTCAATGAGTTCTAGATCAACTGGTTTAGGTGGAGGCGGACATATGATTTTATAAAGTGAATGTCATGAGTTGAAGTTTCACTATGTGTAATATGTTTCAAATAAGTCAATGGTTTTAACACAATGGACCTTTGGGTGGTGGGTTTTCCTTGAAATAGTGAGTGAGCTAGGTTACCAGCACTGTGCGTGTTCGCGGGTGGAGGTGACATTTCGCCGATGAGTTTACCCGGGTGTCCGGGCTTAAAAATTATTCATTGAACGTTTAAAAAAATAATTAACAAGATTGACCGTTTGCTAAGTTTTATTAGGCTCCTCAATCTAAACATCCCTATTATTTATATTAATATAATAACTTTATTTAGTAGAATACATCATATATTTACTAACTTTGATAACTTGTATATTACACTAATGAATAAATAAAATATTAAATACAATTATAATTTATTAATTATAAAGTAATATTCTAATATAAGATATCATTGAAATTTCGTACGAGTGATGACTATAATTAATAAAAAACGACATCATATTTTTTAAATCTTTTTGGTTTTGTTTAAAAAATAAATATTTTGTTTCAAAACAAACCATTTAAAAGAATGTCACTTTTTTAAATTCCTTATTTTAAATCTCAACTTTAGTTATTTTTGGTTTATAAATCTTTTAATTTATAAAAACATCAATTTTAAATATGTCGTACTTTTAAAAAATTTTGGTGTCTTATAAATTTTTTTATTTGATAAAAGAAATATTTTTTTAAAGAAAACTCCTTCTTAATTAAGTAAAATACTATTTATAATAAAAAAAGAATTAGATAATATATTAGCAATTAATGTAATTATTTAGAACGAGAAAGAAACAGAAAAACTTTAGTGAAGAGACGTGTGGTGTTGACATGTCTGTTTTAATTATTGTTTTACTAAAATATTCTATACATTAATTTTGTATATGTATTTACAAGAATAACGGAAAGAGAGCTCTTTGAAATTGAAAACAGTATTCCCCAATTAAAAATGTTTAAAACACTACAAGTATATAATATAACAAATAGTAATCAAAATGAATTCGAATTTATAAAAGGACTCACGAGTTGATCTCAATGTTAACCTTAGAGATTGAAACAAAACAAGATTATATCTTCTCACTTAAATAAGTCGACTTTGACTCAACTCGTTTATACTTGCATAGATACATATCATACATATAAATGTATGCGTACATAAATATCACTTTTTTATATATTATTAATGCCACTTTATGGCTCTACCCAACCCAATGTAGAGACGAGATGTATGAATTTAAGCCATCTGGCAAAGAAGGGTAGATGGGTAATAATAAATATATGATAATACAGTTGGGACCATAAAGTCATAAATTTAAGAGTTAGGGAAAGTAGGTGTGAGAGGCAACCAATAACCACCCTTGTCATTCAATATAGTTGGGGAACTCAACAATTTAATGGCTTTTTATGTTTTAATATTGATCTAAACATATCTTACTTAAGAAAACGATGAAAAACATGAGTGTTAGATGGAATTAATTTTTTATTATTTAATACTTCATGAATTATTAATAATTTGTCCGGTTTCAATTTGGGACTAGTACAAACTTAAACCTTAATTGATAAATTAATAAGATGATATTTTTTTTGAAACTCAATGTAAATATATTGGACTCAGTGAAACTATAAATTATTAATCATTAAAATATTTTAAACTTCTAGTGTTGTCTAGTAAAAATGAATTTATAGTCATTTTTTTGTGAACTTCAAATTGTATTGAGATCATCTTTAAATCTCCCCGCTGCACTTAAGAATTGAGACACTGTATTCTCGTATTGTAGCAAAAAGTTGTGGTTGCCGCTTGCAATGCTTTCTTTCCAAATGAGAGGTTCATTAATGTGTGAATGTACATGATAATTTTGAAGGTCCTTGTTTTTGTTTTATTTATATATGTAAGCGAACGAACATGAAAAGTTTGAAGGTCTATGTATTAATTGAGAGTTGCTCTTGAATACAGTCAACTTTTAAAATTAATAATTTATTAATTTATTGATATAATAATATCTCACTAAATTAATAAAATAACCATGTCCCAACATTATTAATAATAAAGGTTTTACTGTATAAAGTTCCTATGATGAGGAAATTAATAATATATAAAACTTTGTATTAAAAATGAAACATTGATGTAAACCCACACGTTGTGGTAGGGGTGTTGAAATTTATAAAACTTGGATTTAACAATTTGCACGTCCATATTCACTCTACGATTTCAATTAAAATATGCATCTACAATTAACTTTTGAGAAAACTTTACATTGGGATGTTGATAAACATAAGCATGTATTAATGATAAATTTGGATTTTATAAACATCATCTCTTAAAATTGTAAAAGAATTAAAAGAAAGAAAGAAAGAAAGTTGTGAGTGGTAATATGTTTAAAGGTGGTTGTGCATAAATAATAAAACAAAAGAAACGCAAAATTTGTAAACTTGTACATATCGAATGGATGTTATGATTAACAACTTTGTGAGTGCATCGACTATTTAATTGTAACGTACACACATAAATGTAGCCACCAAGGTAAATATGACAATAATAGTTTACGGTTTTTTGGTGCACTAAATGATCAAAGTTGATGTGAGGTATTTTGTCTGGTCTAATAACAAGGATGTCAACAAGTCTAAGATGAGATCATCAACAAACTTCTTTTTCTATCATGTAATCTACATTTGTACCTTGTTGCGTATGTCGCCATCGTTTGTAGTTTTGTTGTATTTAATGTTAGAACTTTTTATCAAACGTTCAAGTAATCAACAACGTAAGGTTGTGTGTCTAAACTCTAAAAATACAAATGTGATGGATTTTAAAGTAGAATCTGTGTGTAGTACAAAGCATGTATATTAGTCTGTTAAATACAAAATAATCAAACCGACCACAACTTGGATATATTCTCTGGGTCGTGCTGAAGACGTTTTTAAATGGTGTTTTAACCCTATGATGATTCAAGTTTGCGTGGAATTTAAAATGGGATAGTTCATAAAACACATGTTTTGACACATGTTTTTTGTTGGGTTAAAAATCCATTTGTTTCATACATATGTGTATTAGTGTATGTATTTCGCACCTCCTAACACTCGTATTAATTAGGAGATAAATCCACAATCCCATTGACCCACACCATTAAAATCACCAAGATCTAGCATGCCTTTAGTTTAAGTTTAATTTATAGGTAATCACAATGTAACAATATCATACATTACAAACAATGTATTGCATATTGTTAATATATATTATCATCCCTTTTTGTAAAAATATCACGCCTTGGTATTATGCATGTAGGCCGAAATGACATAACATCCAACGTAAAATTTGTTTATTTCTTATACAAGTTACGTCGGATGTTTTAGAAAACGCAAACAAAATGTTATGGATGATGTCATAACCTCAAAAGAGATTAAAAGAAGTACAAATGAAAGTTTTAAGTGAAAGACCACATTAATTGTCTATTTGTATCAAGTTAGATACTTAGATGAGATGATAATGATATGTAACAATGCAATTTAATGCAGGACCTACAACCACACATCATTTGTGAGTAATTTCGTTTGGGTGAATTTTATTTTGTATGAAGTTTTAAGTTGGTTCGGTACCAGGTCATGTCATCATTTTAATTATTTATTTTTCATTTGATCTAGTAATCTATGTATTATAATAAAAAAGATTTTGAGCTGTCATTTGTCATGATTTTAGATATTCTAAACTTATTTTTCTTGTTTTTCTCTCTTATTATATATTTACATTAACTACCAACTATATTATTTAATTATTTTTTAGATTAAAATAGTTTTTATTAAATTAAGAAATAGGTTTTTTTTATAAATGCAATATCTAAAGAAATATTTTTTTGCATAACATAAGTAATTTTTTTAAAATACAAAATATTTTAAAGGCAATGTTTTTAGAAAATAATTTTTTATGAACCATAATAATTAAAATTCGGAATTTAAGATTTTTTTTATAAATATACATTTTCTTAAAACGATTTGATTTAGAACAAAATGTTTCAATTTTTCAATAAAAGAAACTAAAGTACAAATGTTTAAAGAAATTATATAATTATTTTATTACTTATAGTCATTATTATATGTAATTTTAATTTATCTCTTATCTTAAAATGTGATTTTATAATTAATAATTTTCATCACTAACTATTTAATATTTATTTTATTCAACCCATGTAATATATAAAATACTAACTTATTAAACAATATATACGGGTATATTTAATCATTAAGTATTATAAAATTTGAGAAAGTGATATGAGTGTGACATGTGTCTTGGGTTATGAAGGTGTTTATATATATAGAACGTGTACTTACTTTATGTAAGGTGGCATAAATAGTTAAATCATTTTACAATCGAATGTACATGATAGTATTATCTTACATTTTGTGTTGAACATTATTTCTTACATTTTAAACTCATGACCTTCAGTTTACAAAACAATACATTACTAGTTATTACATGAATAATCAATATGAATTTAAAAATATACACATTTGAAAAAGAATTAAGTTTAATTTTAATATAACTTAATATATTCAAAAGAAAGATCCATTTTAATGCACCGACCTTTCTAAAATGTTCAAGTTCTTGAAATAAATATAGCTTACCAATATCTTAACCACTATCTTGTTTGAGTGAATTTTCGAACGTGATAGAATGTAATCATCTTGGTCTACTACATAAAATAAAGTAAGTAATTAATTTGAAACCTAAACTTTTCAAAAGTACTTATTGTAATTACATAGTCAATATCCTCATCAAATCATAAATCATATATTTTTATATAGGTAATAAGTATAATTATGAAAGTGTTCGGGTGGGATGTGATTGAACCTAACGATAAAATCATTTAAAGTTAGAGTGATAAAGCTCCCTTGAGATTAAAGGCTCAAACCCTACCTATGACGGGTTTATATAAAGTAGTTATGGCGTAGAAATAAGAATATGTTATATTGCTTTTTGGATTGTTGTTCTAGAAAAAGAATACTTATTTAGTTCTTTCAAGTTTAAGTTCTAAATCTTTATATCTATATGATTACACGATTGTCATCTTCATCTTTCACCATAGTTATCATCCAATCGCACCACTACCATCACACCCCACTATCATTGGCTTCTTCTCTCTCCTTGGTAGTTTCATCTCTTTCGTGATCTCCATCGAATTATTGTGTTAATAGATCAATTGAACCGTTACTCGCAAACTGATCTAAGTTTTTCAGCTTGTAGGCTATCCATTTGAAATTTTGTAATTTGAATTGAACAAATGTGGATGAGACATTCAAAGCATTCTTGATTCGATCAATTAAAAGTATAACACGATATAAATACTCAGAACATATTTTATAAGGTCTCCGGTGATGATTTATTCATTTGTAGTCATCATATGCGGTATATATTTGACTTTATGTGATAGTTTTTAAATTATAATACATCAGAGTAGTTTTCTTATCATCTCTTATATTTAATAATAAATTATTATTTCTTAAAACTTTAATTTATTAATTAAAATTCTCTTACATTAGCTTTTTTATTATATATTTTTTCAATCAAATAATATTACTTATATTTTTCTCACTTTTGTTATAACTTATTTTTCTCTTTCTTTTAGTTACAATCACTCATAAAAAATATGAAATAATAAATATGAGGCATTAATAGTGAACCCCAAATATAGATGAAGACGGGAATTTAAAAACTTGATGCAAGAGTAAAATTACATAATTTTTTATATTTACCTTATAATTTAGAAATAACCGTAAAGATTAGAAGTTATGTGAATGCTTTTAATCAGTCTATAAATGTTCCCCCTTTTAGTCAACGGTGACTTCATATCTTCATGTGAAAATCTTTAATTTGACAAACTTCCAATACAAATCAAATTTTTAGATCTATAAACAAATTTAACAATCAACAATTTATAATACACCTTATTCAAGTTTTCTTTAATTGGACATGAATTGTATAGAACATATAATAATCAAGATATTATAAGATTTTACACTCTTTAACTCAAACTCACCTATTAGAATATACGTTTCGTTTCCAATGTACTTCTAGTACCAAATTAAGTTACAAAATAGCTTTTAGACACATGCTAAACTGTAATTAACCAAATTTTAAGACTCTATAAGAAGTGGTTGTTTATTTGAAGTTGTTAGGCCTACGGGTATTCACTGAATCTGATTTCAGATTATTCGGATTTGAAATTTTCATAACCTATCCGAAATCCGACCCAATTCGAATATGAATATCTCTATCCGATCCGAATCTATCCAAATTCAATTCAGATCGGATTCGGGTATCCGAATTTATCCAAATAATCCGAATAAACCAAATAACAAAATTTCCTATTTTTTTCTTTGCTATTTTTTTATTCTTAACATTTTATAAGTTTAAAATTACAATAAAATATATAAAATCAAAATATACAAATTTGACTTGAACACAAATTCAAAAGTAAAACATAATAGATACTTGTATAAACCCGAATATTAGAATCACTAATTTAGAATCACTAATTTAGAATAACAATCAATTATTATATAATTGTTTAGGATTAGAATACTAAAATGTGTCAAGTTTTTTTAGTATTGAGTTATAAACATAATAAGTAGTTGACTAATAAGTATAAGCTAAAAACATAGTTGAATTTTTATTCGCATAAATTGGACATCCGAATAATCCGAATAAAAAATTTTGTAATATCCAAATTCCGATCTAAAATCCGAATAATAAATTCAAAATCGAATTGGTTTATTCGGATTCAAATAGGGATCAGATCAGCTTTTTTAACACCCCTAGTTAGGTCATCATATCGTTTCATGTCGTCTATCAAAATATGTGTTCGCTATAGTCGTCAAGAGGCAAGAGTTGCGAGTTACGAGTTGCATTGCCTTATTATGGGATAGAGGTGCACATGGGACCGGAGTTTAGAACCCTACCTGACCCAATTTTAACCTGGTTTGGACCCGCTACAACCCGCAAGGTTTAAATTGGGTTCCTCCTTCCAGTTGCCAACATGGGTTCTCCCCAACCCAGCCCAATATTAAAATTAGGCGCCGCTAGCCTAATAGTAGATGTCTATATATCTTGATGGAAAGTCCCGGGTTTAATCCTGGGCATGCTAATGGTTTTGAGAAAATATGTATAACATTGGATCAGTGTAGTTTGTCTTTAAAAAACCTAAAATCAATCGAGCTTTGGAAACAAACTCTTTGTTTTCGAGTCATGCTTATTTTCGCCTTCTATTGAATTTGTTCAAAACTGTGTTTTATTAAAAAAAATGTGTATGTGTATGAATTGTTTTCGTAGATAACTTTACAAACTCTTTGTAAAGAAACATCAAAACAACTTTAATCATAATGACAACAGTATAACACCCATTGTACAATCCATCTCATACAACTCCTATATTAACAAAATAATAATTACAAACAATACATAATCCAAATCAATAACTAAAAAAATCACGAGTTTACTAAAGAATTTGAACCATCTAAAAAGACTAATACCGTTATGGATAATTATGAATGTTGTTACCACCAAAATCAACAAGTGATCTCTCATGACATATTACTTTCGTTCTTATCTTTGTTGCCATAGACGAAGAACCATTACTTGAAAGCGTTATGGATAGAGTCCGTCCATTGTTACCGGCCGATATGAAACATTAGTTATGTGAGATGTACGAGGGTTATACTCACGCACCATCTTATGTAGAGGACAATTGCAGTTACGATGGTAGGGTCTTCTAGAGGCTCCCTTATCGTCAAAATCAATGCATCCTTCAAACACACCACCCTGAAAAAACTCATGGCCAGTTGCAACTCCAGTAGCCATTAATTTCTTGTCGATTTTGTATGAATTTTCGCTTTTAAGTTTTGCTTGTTTAACAATACCAATTGTGCAAATGAAACTAATTGTGCATCAAAATGAAGATGTAAGGTTGACAAATGTATGCAAGAGCTATGATCATGATATATATAAAGAAGAGGCGTGACAATGGTAGTTGGTAGGTAACTTTTTATTTAATTCGTACTCAAACATGATAAACTATTATATCATAATAAAAAAAGGTGAAGGTTAGTGACCTACATTGTAGTTATTGTTTTTGAGGTTACTGATATTGGCAATTAGGAGCCTTGTCATCGATGGTTGGTGACTATATCTAGAAGTCTAGAACTAGCTAGACATACAACATAAATTAAAATAAATGAAGAGTTTGTAGTTGAATTTAAAGGTTTTCATTTTGGTTATTACTTTTTATAATTCGATTACAGTAGGGGTGTTTAAAATCGGATATTCGAATTTAGATATCCGAAAAATTTCGGATACTGGTTTTCTATATCTAGATCCGAAATTCATATTTGAATTTTTTAAAAATAAATATACTTTAACAATTTTGAAAAAAATAACTTTTTTATCAAAAAAACTTTAGGATATCCAATTTTTTTATATAAAAGTATTCAAAATATCTGAAAATATCCAAAATTCTAATTAATGATTGTTTATTATTTATTTCTTTTATAAAACTATATATCAAATGAACATTCAAACATTTTCAAAAACGCCATCTAAATACGAAAACCAAATTTTTGGATATTCAAAAATTTGGATTTTTCGAATTCAGATATTTTTACACACCCTTATATTTGATACCAATTTTTTTCAAACCGGTGTCGAACAAACATATTGGTCATGTAGCTTAAATGATTTGAAAGTTCATTATGAATCTTATATTTAATTTTAGGACATACATATTTAATTAAAAGTATATATTTTTTCTAGTTGGTCTAGAATTGACATATGGTCACGTATCTTTACATGATTTGAAAATTGTTTTGAATTTTATATATAATTTTACAGCATGTATATTAGCTTCAAATATTATTATAAAAGTCCCTAAGTTTCAACTCCCAACCAACCACATCTACAAAGAGAACAAATGTCACAAGAAGCCTCAAGTTTGGCGATGCCTCAAAGCTCGCTTGAAGTTCGTTAAAAAAAAACTCGGCTCGAAAAAGGCTCGAAAAAGGCTCGAAAAAAGCTCGAATCTAAATGACTTGGCTCGGCTCGGCCCGGCTCGAATTCTAAACGAGCCGAACTCGAGCCAAGGTTAGCTTGGTTCGAGCTCGGCTCGTGGCTCGGTTCGTTGGCTCGGCTCGTGACTTGGTGCATATAATATATGTATATGTATATATATATATTTATATGGTATAATTATTACTATTATTACTACTACTATTACGATCATTATTTTTATATTAGGATTTTATAAATGTTTTCTTAAAAATAAAAATAAATTCTTTTTAGAAAAATTAAGTATTTTATTTAAAAAATATATAACTTGATAGTAAATTGTTTATATTCAAAATAATGATCTTTGTTCCCGTAAGTACGAAGTACCCAAAAAAATATAAAAGTCTTCATGAACAAGGCAACACGCTGTGTGATAAGTATTGTGTTTCATTAAAACTTAAAATTGATAGTTTTTTTAAAGTTAATTACGCAAATGGTCCTTGTGGTTTATACAAAATAACAAGTTTTGGTACTAAGGGTTTTTTATAACAGGTTGAGATATTGTGTTTCAATTTTGTAACGAGTTAAGGTATTAAAACTAACTGACATTAGTTTTTCTGTTAAATATAAGGGCATATTTGTCTTTTTAATTTACAAGGACTACTAGTGTAATTAAAGGGATTGTTGGTGCCATTTATTATAAATGAAGGTGTGTTTTTGTAATTTCATACACACACATATATATACTATACATATACACACATATATATAACCACCAGCGGTGCCACCACCGGCGGCCACCACAGCCGGCAACCCCCCACCAACGGCCACCACCACCGGCAGCCCCCACCACCAGCGGCAACCCCCACCACCAGCGGCCACCACCACCGGCAACCCCCACACCAGCGGCCACCATCACCGGCTCAAGCAATGGTCACAAGAAATCAGCTTACCTCCTACCCACCAACCACCACCAAACACCCACAAACATCCACAAACACCCCTAATTTAGATCTGAACCCTAATTGAGTATTGGTCACAAGAAATCAACTTGTCGCTCTTTCGTTCACAATAAATCGACAATGATCAGAAGAAATCTAAACCGTAATCGAGATCTGAACCACCACATGACCACAAACACCCACGAGCGACCATTGCACCATCCCAAATCAACCTACCTATAACAAGGGAAAGATAGAAGGGGATCTTGTGAGATGATGATGATAGTGTGGTGGGGATGGTCACAGGTGGTGGGGCGGTAGGTATATTCGCTGGCGGTGGGGGCGGCGGGATGGTCGCCGACGGTGTGGGCGACGAGGATGGTCGCAGGCGATGGGGGCGGCGGGATGGTCGCAGGCAGTGGGGGCGGCGGGATGGTCGCCGGCGGTGGGGGCGGCGAGAATGGTGGTGGTGGTTGAATTAGTTTCAAAACATGAGAAAAGTGTGTGTGTGTGTGAGTGCCTATGCATTCATATATCTATATGTATATATAAAGTTACACAAACAATCCATTTTATTTATTAATGACATAAATAGTCCATGTAAGGTAAAAAGACGAAAATGCCCTTAGATTTAACTGAAAAGTTAACGTCTGTTAGTGTTAATACCTTAACTTGTTACAATTTGAAAACACAATACCCATACTTGTTACAAAAAACCGTTAGTACCCAAACCTGTTATTTTCAGTAAACCACATGGACCATTTGCGTGATTAACTCTTTTTTTAAATAAAATATAGTAATACTATAATCATATTTAAAGATAATCAAATTCTTGATTTTATCATAAAGTTAAAAAAAGTGATGAAGTGCATATAAGTTAATTGAGTTTGCACATGTAGTAAAACTATATATAAACAGGAAAAAAACAAAGAAGGCTATTATTTATGTTTTAATTGTTTCAAGCACTTACTAATATATACGATCTCAATGCCGCATTAATCTTAATCAATGAAATACTAACACAAATTACTTCCTACTTTTACTATAGACTAATCACGTTTTAATTTGATATAATACATGATATACATTAAAGTATACTTGTGTTTACAAGATATAAACAGGATGATACATTGATACTATTCAAAGAAAATAGTGTCATTTGAATATTCGATCATCGTGGGTTATTATTAAGGAACTACTATAAATCGTTTAAGGCATAGTTTGTAATTACATTAATTTAGTTTTGTTTATGGGAAACAATAATTATAACCGTATATGCTCGTTAGGTTATGTTTCTTCACAAAAACTAAGCATGTTATGTGGGATACTTGCAAAGTCGGCTCAAGCTTTTTTGGGTCCTAAAGCAAGTAACGAAATTCGAGCTCTTTTGGTAAAACTAAAAATATTTTTGCTTTAAATCTGGTGATTCGTATTTCATTTTTATGTATGCATGATTATAAACCACAGACCCCATCACTAACATGCCTACACACAAAAATCATCATTTGACCACAACTCTCTTAAAGTGTAGTGATTTTGAAGAAAAGAATAAGAAAAATTAAAAAGATAAAGAGTTTCTAACATTATACAAGAAAATCCAAGATACATGATTTATGCAAAATAACATTCTAAACATTTAGATAAAAACAATCTATGTAAATGTGAGATAAAAATGTCACGTGGATCATAATCAACTAAAAATAATAATTAATATGAAACAAACTCAAGTAGTATTAAGTATAAGCATAATCTACGAAATTAAGCTTCAAATATATGCTAATATATATGTGAGAATTGGTATATACATATTAAATGCAGTAGTTTTTAACTCATTTCGTTCAGTACTTGTATTGTTCCCTCTGAGATTCATCTCTTGTTTAACAACCTAGATATAACTAACGGTAATTGACGAACAAAATTACAAACACTCAATGATACTAAAGTACGAAATCAAAAACTTAAAGACATAAAAAATAAATCTCATTAATTTATTAACAGATTGTATAACATTTAAAACATCAATCCACAATTAGTAATAACAAAAATCAATAATTAAGAACTCAAAAATTAACAATCAAGAAATAAGTTAACAAGTTCAGTTATTAACATACCATACTATTAAAGCAATTAGAACATAAGAAAAATTAGTGCAAATTAACATAAAGCAATCAAGAATTTAAAGGTGGAAGAACAAACCTAAATCAAAACTCGACCATGAAGAAATCAAACAAATAGCAGAAGCAGATTGATTAAAGATTAGGATGACCGCCGCTAATACTCGAGCTAAACAAAAATCAAAAGAACCGGAACAAATATCGATTGTTTCTCCAATAGTTGCTTCTCTTCCTTCTAAGTTCCAATCGTGATTGCCGCTACTCTCTCATCGATGGTTCAGTAGTCACAAAACCTAGGTCCAATATCAGTTTTATTATATAAAAGAATTAAAAAAATGGGAGGGCTAACTTTTTGAAAGTCCCTTGCTTCACCCCATTATTCATTTGGGCCGACCCTGGATACTTGAAGAATATATAGAAAGATTATAAAAAGTTTAGATTTAGTCGTGCATTTTGGATATTAGAATATTGGGGCCATGTATGGTTTACTTGGTGATCACGTTAGTTTTACTTAGGCACCAAGATTGGCATTACTTATATAAAATCAACAAAGCAAGTTAAGAGAATAAAATCTAAAGGACTTCCTCTTCGAGTACAAAAGAAGGTTCAAGGTGAGTTTTACTCTTTTTATATACGCAAAGTAGGACTTATGAATATGAGTTGATGAGTTGATATTAGGGTGTAAACGTTGTCGAACTCAAAGATATTTCGAGTCTAGCTAGTTTAAAGCTTTATTTATTAATTATTAACATATTTTGTTATATACATTTATAAATAATATTATCGTAATTTTATATACAACAATATATCAAAAAGTTTTATATAAAT
Source organism: Flaveria trinervia (assembly GCA_025506515.1). Classification (NCBI taxonomy): domain Eukaryota; kingdom Viridiplantae; phylum Streptophyta; class Magnoliopsida; order Asterales; family Asteraceae; genus Flaveria; species Flaveria trinervia. The sequence continues at coordinate 3,697,325 of CM046453.1, forward strand.
AGTAGACTCATCTAAACTTGTTTAGGGTTGTCAGCTAAATCAAACTTGATATATGATACTTAGACTTGATATTGCTTTTTCAATCAGCCTCAATATAAATATAAGCTCAGACTCAAGCTTGCTTAAATTTGCTCGATTTAAAGTTTTAATAAGTAATCTTGAGTAGGTCACGAGTGGTCCGGTTTGTTCACACATGTAGTTGATTCAAATGCGTTCACATGATCGTTATGCACATAGAAATTTTGAGAGCATGCATTACCGATTGTATGAAACATTTTCCATCTACGAGTCTGTTACGTGACTCAACAATTATATAAGAAAAGCCGCATGAATCAATGTTACCTTTATATTTGGAAGAGTTACCGTAGAAAGTCTCATTCTTACTTTATAATACTTTTAAAACATATAAACATAACTTGTATAAAACATTTACAATAAAATTCGAGTACCATGAGTCATTTCTATGTCAACATCTTAGTACACAAGTCATGTTTGATCATACGATTGATCGTGCACAATATTTAAATGAATTTTTTTTATGTTAGATAGATGATATTGTTTTGGAAACAAATAATGCATTTTGTCAAGGGGCTAACTATACCCATCTATCACAATTTTAATTTCACATCACCTACGACACAACTTTTTGAAACATTCAAAAATCCTAAACCAAGCCGACCCGTTCCTTTCTAAATACATACTATCTCATCTTCGGTCTTATGTTGGGAGATATCTCGGCCATCGTTTAGAGTCGGTCCGGTTCAAGTTTTACAATTCGGGCCAACTCGAGAAACACAACCCACAAACTTGAGACCAGACCAATCCGTCCCGCTCTGTATACATACACTTTGGTCTTCGGTAGTATGTTTGGAGATATTTCGGTCATTGCTTCAGGTCGATCCGGTTCGGGTTTTACCTAAATGTGAGCATACTTCAAGCGAACCCAAGAAACCTTAACACAAGCACCCAGGACCAACAAACCCGACCGGACCCATTCTACATACAAGTAATCCAGTCCTCGGTCCTAAGTTTGAAGCTATTTTGATTCGCAGGCCGGGTCGTTCGCCCCGGTTCGGTCGGGTTTTAACCCATTACACACCCCTGGTCCCTAACTTGTAGGTAAAGCGTACACGATACACCATCAATCAGAGCCACCGTAGTTAACCACATGTCACACACACAAACACACGGACCACGATAACAGCTACACCGCGCTGCACACAATCACAACCTCCTCATCGTCTTCCTCCCGATTTTCAGATCGTATTCTCAAACAACAACAATAACAATAACGATAATCCGTCATAATAATCCCACCGGAGATCCATATTCCGGTCAAAAATGGCCGGAGGCGGCAATAATAAGCAAAAGTCCGGCGAGTCGAAAACTCGAAAAGCGATGAAACAATCGCTGTTTGTGGAAGGCGGTTTGTTATCCGATTGGTCTCCGGTTGTTGATTCTCCACCTTCAAAAGGTAAATTCATTCATTACCTTGTGATTATGATTTATGTTGCTGTGTGATTTGTGATTTGATTGTGTTGTTGTAGGAAAAAGTAATAATGGTAAGAATAATTCGACTGGTTCGAAGAATAAATCTGAAACGCGAGTTGCGAGTGGTTCTGGTGGTAAATCGAAGGCTTCGAGTTCTAATTTGAGATTCGTTGAACCTCAGAAGCGGAAGCTGAATGCTGTCGGTTATAGCTATCCTCAAGTAATGGTTTGTTTTTGTTCTTGAGGTTTGAGATTGTTTCTGTTTTCTTATCGTTTGATTCGTTTTATGATTGGTTGAGATGTTTGAGGTCGTGATTTGATGATTTGTGCAAAGTTTCATGCGTGAATTGATATTGGAGTATGACAATTGTTTTTTTGTATTTTGACCTTAGGAACCAAATTGTGATGAAAATGGGATGATTTCCTTCGAGTTGTTGTGTTACTGTTGAAATTATGACAAACTAAACTGATATCAAACTTTAGTTAGTGAAGGTGATGAATTTGACATGAGAAACAAAGTGCTGCTACTTGCTGTCTTTATGGAATTGTAGGAGTAAGATATTGTGTGATATGAGATCATAAAATGAAGATGCTGATTTGCTCTGCTTTGCTTTGTTTTCAGTATAAGAATTGAATAAGCTGTTTTGAGTGAAAAAAATGGTTAGTGAAGTTAAAAGCAGACTTATTTGGTTATCTTGTTGTATTCAACTGTCCATATTAGCTTTTTTATGAAATGAAAATATTAACTTATTTTCAGGCAAGCTGAGAAGTTTATAGACTAAATGAAGTGTTGACCCTCAGATTTTCGTTGAAACAATTTCATTTGTTATGACTGGACAATCATATAGGCATTCATGTAGATTATTTGATGACATGTGTAATGTGTTGATCAGTGGTTCTAAAAACTAACACTGCTATCTTCTTACTATTATTTTCTAAATCTTGTTTCCTCAATGAAATTCATATCCTTAGTTTGACTCTTGTGATTCTTTGATCAAGTGTGGATATGGTGATTTAGCTCTACCAGATATTTGACTGGTTTGATGAAACTGATGTTTTTCAGATAGATCCTCTTCCAGATGAAGGTGGTGATGAACATAAAAGTTTAGATGAATCAGACCCTATTGTTTTGGTTGATACCAAGATTGTTGCTTTCGTTGATCAAACAAAAGTCGACAAATCTGAAACTGTCAAATACCCCAACGAGGTTGATGTGAACTCAGAAGTAGATGATAGTTTTCATAGAGGATTAGGGTTTCATGATCAAGAAGAAGACCTGTGTGTTACTGAAAAAAAAGAAGCTTTCATTTCCAGTTCATCATCATCAGAGGAAATAGAAACTGATCCCTTATCATCTCCAGAAGAAAATTCAGGATTTTTATCAATTGGAGGCATGAAATTATACACCCATGATATATCTGATGTGGAAGATAACGAGAATAAAGAAAGCTTAGAGTCTTCAGAATCCGAAGATTCTTCTAACTCATCTGACAGTGACACCTCATCTGATATAGATGATGAGATTGCTAAAGATTACATTGAAGGAATTGGTGGGAGTTATAAAGATTCAAATCTTGATGTTTCAGATGATGATGTTGATATTGATGATACTTTAATCAAGTTTGGAGGGATTGCACTTCAGGAGGCATCAAGGGAATACGGTATGAAGAAACCTCAGTCAAGAAAGAAAAGTCAAAGCCAACCGAAATCTATTAAATTCAGAGCTGATATGGATGATTGGTCTGCTATAGAAAATCTTATGCTAGTAAAAGACCCTCGAATTGTTTATGCACAAAAGAAGAATAAAAAAAGTAACCACTCCAGGAGGCTCCCAGGTAAATATATTTATCGAATTATCTCTTTTTTTTGGGTAAAGGGCTTTGCCCAGACCATATTCATAGAATTATCGTGGGTTAATCTAAAAACGAATCAACTGGTGGTGTAATGTTATTTCAGGTAAATATATACACCTCCACAGAGAAACAACTAAATTTTCAAGAATTTTGATAGAACTCTAAAACCTAAAACAAGTTCGATTAGAGGTAACCATTAACCAATATAGGCTATTAGGTGAAAGTATTAATGTGGCAGATGACATACCTGTAAGCGTGATCATGTTGACTACCTTTGATGATGTGGTGCTGAGAGAAGGGTTAATGTGTTGACAAGATCGAAGATTATCTTAAGTAGGAATTTTTGGATATTTGAAGGTATTTTGTGTTGAAAACTAAGATGACACTGACATTAGTTGCATTTTTATGCAGTTAGTACAGTTATTTATTACATCTTTTTGGCTCTTTAACGGGATCATTAACCCAAGTTTATGCAATAAATGTGATAGCAGCATAAGAACACAACATTCATCATGTTGAATCTTTTGGAATGCATTATTAAATTTAGTTACTTCCCTCCTATGTCCATTTAGGCAACCCATTGAAACAAACTTAAGCAGTTGCATGTAGTGCAGAATCTTAATTAAGTACTTGACCAAAGCTTGGTAATTTAATTGCTTTCCTTGAACTGTACTGCGTATGCTCCTCAGTGTATCATTTCAGGTGAGAAGAAAAAACAACGTCAAGATACAATTGCTTTGAAGCGTAGGGAGCGAATGATACGTCGAGGCGTTGATCTTAAAAAAATAAATATAGTAAGCATAAAATCAATTAAAAAAAGTGCATTACATGTAGTTCATGTATATATAGCGAGCTTGTTAAAATATCCAGACTTGTCAACGTACATTTTGCTCTTGAATGCAGAAATTAGAGCAGATGGTGCTGAATGAGGGTGATATTATGTCATTTCAGCTTATGCACTCTCGGGATTGTTCACAGGTATAATAATTCAGAAACATGAATATAGATGTATTTTGTATGCTCAAGTTTTTCTTATTATGGAATTGTAACTGATTACATCACTTCAGGTTCAAAGGTTGGCATCAATTTATCGTCTGAGAAGTGGCAGTCAAGGTTCAGGCAAAAGAAGGTAGTGTGTGTTTCTGTGATATCTTGAGGTGACAGAGTAGGCAGGTCGGGCGGGTTGGGTAAAAGGTCAAAATGGGTAATTTTTTGGAAGTTTAACTGTTTAAGCAAATGAAGCAGCATATGTTTCTGTGGTATCTTGAGGTGGCAAAGTTGGCATGTTGGTCGGGGCGGGTAAAAGGTCAAAATGGGTGATTTTTTGGTGCGGACTGAAATGAATCAGGTCCACCCCGAAACACTTTTTGTCCAATGCTTCTGAAAAGATGTTTAAATAATAAGTGTTACATACTATAACCAGAATAGTGTTATTTCAATAATAATCTAATGTTTTTAATAAAATGGTTTAGCTTTTGTATATACTCTTTTTCCTATTATCTGTAACTTACAATCTTTTTCCAATTTGTTTGAAAATTTAGAATCTTTTTCCAATTTTTGAAACATAAATCTACCATTTTGATGTATGACAGCTACTCAGCCATCACTCGCAGAATCTGAGCCTAATTGCTATCTTTCTTAATACATGTTATAATTCTTATATTTCCTTTTGTTTGAACACTTATCCCTTTTGATTTAATATTACTCTCTGAGTAATTAAAATTTGTTCACTTGGATCTTCTTTCCTTCAGGTTTGTAACAGTGACACGAACAGAACACACGGGATGCCGTCATCCAATGACAGGATCCGCCTTGAGAAGGCGAGTAAAATTCAGTTTATTTGGTTATTTCACATTATTCATACTGCGGATCACATTGATACAATGAAATACAGGAGTTAAGGAATTACATTTTCTATTTTACAGCTTTTAGGAGATGCTGATCTTACAGCTAACAATACACCACCAGGCAAAATGGCTACAAACAGTAGTAAAAAAGCTTCAAAAGGAACCACGGGCTTCAGCCCATTAGACTCGAGATTAACAAAAAGCAAAACTGGTGGTGAATCAAGCAACTCGAAAAGAAGAGAAAAAGACAAAACAGTCACTTATGCTACACAACCAGTTTCATTCATCTCACGTGGCCACATGGAACCTGAACCAGATGCGACCCCTTCACCCGTTGATGAATCAAAACCGAGAGACCAAACCGCCACCTCATCAAGCTATGGTGCTTTCGAGAACCACACAACCGGTTTTGGCTCAAGAATGATGGCAAAAATGGGGTATGTAGACGGAAATGGGCTAGGGAAAGACGGTACAGGAATAGCAGAGCCCATAGAAGTGATCCAACGGCCCAAATCACTCGGGTTAGGAGCAACGGCTCCTGAAGACGCAACCCCACCACAAAGGTTAAAGGGTCAAAGCTCTAGGAGCAGTGGAAGTCGAGGCGGGCTGGGCAACACACATGTCGGGTCGTTTGAAAAGCATACAAAAGGGTTCGGGTCAAAAATGATGGCCAAAATGGGGTATGTTGAAGGAACGGGTCTCGGGAGAGACTCGCAAGGCATCGTTGACCCGCTTGTGGCTACCAGGCTTCCTAAATCTAGAGGTTTGGGTGCAAATGGTTAGCTTTACTGACCCTATACAACTGGTGTAAGAAAATGAGCTTATGAAGCTCATGATTGATGTTGTCGTTGAATATGTTCTAACATATGTACCATGTAATTTCAAGTCACTTTAAATTAAATGCGAACGTGAAATAAGTTTATGTATTTTATAACTTCTCAGTAGTCAATTCTGAAGAGGTACTATCAAGCCTTATCTAAAATCTTTTATTTTCGTAAGTGGTTGTGCTAAATGTATTTCGCATTTTCGTCAATGTTTTTACACACTCATTATACCTTTTAAAATACGGATGTATATTGGTTCTTATATAATTGTATACATGTTCATAGTGGGCGTATACAACTGTTGAGACTGCATATACATGTACAAATACTCATATTATTAAGATATTAAATATATGTGTTTATGTAATATGTATCAACCATCTTTTTGTTATTAAAACCAAAATTTATACATGAAATCACAGTAACTTCTTTTATATGTTTCTAGTTATCTTTACTCATTTTGCCCTAAAATATGGTTGAATGTAACTATACAAGTTCTTATATGGCTGTATATGCATTCAAAACATGTGTCCATGTGCTTACACGGGCATATAAATGTTCACAATTTTATTCAAATTTTACATGTAAGTCGTGTAAGAGAAAAATACATCAATAAAAATAATCATAACCAGATCTATCAGTTCTTATTTGTCTAAAAAGGGAATTTGTTCAAATTTTACAAGTGACTTGAATGTTTAAACAATTTGACTTAATTTTTTTTATGTTTTTGCAAGTATATTATGTTAATAGTAATTGTCCTGAGTTTCTTGGTTTCTCAATGTCTATAATTTTTGGTTACTGACAACCAAGATTTGAGTTTGATAGTTAGTATTATGATGTGATTCAACTTTTATATACTTTTATATGTGATAAAAAGGTTACAGGTTGGATAATAAGGTTTTCTTACTAATAATGAGTTTTCTTCTTAGGATAATCTTAATTACGTAACTGAGGGGCTGTTTGTTTGAGGTTTTTAATGGTTTAGATGTCTGAATGGTTTAACACTTAATGGTTCAGACTGTTTATTTCACGAGCAAATATTTAAATTATTCAGACATTGTCTCTGAATAATTAAACATAATACTACTGCTGAATGTTAAGTCTTCTTATCTAAATTGATCAGACATTTACGTTTGAATTGTTAAATGATTTATTAGCTCTTAATGGTTCGGGACTCTTAATGGTTAATCACTAAATTATTCAAACTTATTATTAGTTCAGCATTTAATTATTCAAAAATTATCAAACAGCCACCGAATAACAAAGTTAATCGGTGGGCCAATAAGTGGTATTTTAGTTGATGAAAAAAAATGTTAAAAATATTAAATTGAATATTTAATAAACAATTTATTATGGTTTAAACTTCCAAGGGTTTATGGCGTGTTAAAAACTCCAAATACCACTTTTATACAATTTAAGTAAACCCTTTACCCCATATATCTCCAAGATCACCGACGAAATTCAAGATTCAAGATCGACAAATCGTCGAATTCCGATCTTATCTCCGCCACAAGCCAGAGGGAAGCTATTGTTCTTCCCTCAATCCAATAATCCTCTACAAATCTCATCATAAGGTCAGTTAAATCTAAACTCATTTCTTCCACATTACATTCATACGATAAATCATGTGTGTTCGTTCAATCCCACGTTTAATCTCATCATCAATTCACGTTTGATTACCAATTAAGATGAAATCATGATGTTCACATGACCCATTTCGTTATTCACACTTAATTCGATCAATTGTTCAAATCAGCATTGAAATTTTACTAATTCTTGCGTTATGCGATTTGGGTTTTCTTCAGATCTGACGAAAATGAAATCTTTTGAGAAATTCAAGATCTGGGGATTGTTGATCTGCTTGATCTTTCAATTGGGTCATGGGTATTATCTACCAGGTAGTTATCCTCACAAATATGTTGTAGGTGATACATTGTCTGTGAAAGTCAACTCTTTGACTTCAATCGATACCGAAATCCCCTATAGTTACTACAGTTTGCCCTTCTGTAAGCCCCAAGAAGGTGTTAAGGATAGTGCTGAGAATCTTGGTGAGCTTTTGATGGGCGATAGGATCGAAAACTCACCTTATAAGTTCAAGATGCAGACTAATGAAACTGAAATCTTTCTTTGTCAAACTAAACCGTTGTCTAGCGATGAGTTTAAGCTGTTAACGACTAGGATCGATGAATGTATCAAGTGAATGTGATTCTTGATAATCTGCCTGCCATTAGGTATACTAAGAAGGATAACTTTTTGGTGAGATGGACCGGGTATCCACTCGGGATCAAGGTTCAAGATACATATTATGTCTTCAATCACTTGAAGTTCACTGTTCTTGTTCATAAGTATGAAGAAACGAATGTGGCGAGTGTTATGGGTACCGGGGATGCAGCTGAAGTAATCCCTTCGGTTGAGAAGCCAGGGTCTGATATCCCCGGTTATATGGTTGTTGGATTTGAGGTTCAACCATGTAACTACCAGCACAATTCGGAGTCTTTGAAGAACTTGAAAATGTATGGAAGTACCCGTCTAAGATTACTTGTGAAACGAACACTGTGACAATGGGGATTAAAGAAAACGAGCCTGTGGCATTCACTTATGAAGTTGAGTTTGTTGAAAGTGATATCAAATGGCCATCAAGATGGGATGCATATTTGAAAATGGATGGAGCGAAAGTACACTGGTTTTCGATCCTGAATTCATTGATGGTCATCACTTTCTTGGCTGGAATCGTGCTCGTGATATTCTTGAGGACCGTAAGGCGGGATCTGACTCATTATGAAGAGTTAGACAAAGAGTCCCAAGCCCAAATGAACGAAGAGCTATCGGGCTGGAAACTAGTTGTGAGTGATGTCTTTCGTGTTCCTGATTATCCTGCACTTTTATGTGTTATGGTTGGGGACGGGGTTCAGATTCTTGGAATGGCGGTTGTCACGATCTTATTTGCTGCACTCGGGTTCATGTCTCCTGCTTCCCGTGGGACCCTCCTAACGGGTATGTTGTTTTTCTACATGATTCTTGGAATCTTGGCTGGTTATGTTGCTGTACGTATGTGGAGAACGATATTTTGTGGCGATCATAAGGGTTGGATGTCTGTTTGTTGGAAAGTTGCTTGCTTTTTCCCTGGTATCGCGTTCTTGATCCTTTTTGTGTTGAATTTCCTCCTATGGGGATCACATAGCACCGGTGCAATCCCCTTTTTGTTATTTGTTGTCCTCATTTTACTATGGTTTTGCGTATCTGTTCCTTTAACACTTGTCGGTGGTTATTTTGGAGCAAAGGCGCCCCATATTGAGTACCCGGTTAGAACCAACCAAATACCACGTGAAATCCCTCCTCAAAAGTACCCATCTTGGTTATTGGTTCTGGGTGCGGGCACACTTCCATTCGGGACACTTTTTATCGAGCTTTTCTTCATAATGTCTAGCATATGGATGGGTCGGGTCTACTATGTTTTCGGGTTCTTATTCATCGTCTTGATCCTTTTGGTGGTAGTTTGTGCCGAGGTGTCGTTAGTCTTGACCTACATGCATCTTTGTGTTGAGGATTATAAGTGGTGGTGGAAGTCATTCTTTGCATCAGGTTCAGTTGCAGTATACATTTTCTTGTACTCGGTTAACTATCTTGTTTTTGACCTCAAGAGCTTAAGCGGGCCTGTTTCGGCTACACTTTACTTGGGCTACTCGTTGTTCATGGTTCTAGCCGTTATGCTCGCAACTGGGACCGTTGGGTTCCTTTCATCTTTCTGGTTCGTGCACTACTTGTTCTCTTCGGTTAAACTTGATTGAAGCGTGAACGAAGGTTTAGATGAATGCGGAGAGAAATTGGAGTACGTTTGTATGAGTTTTTGTTCTTGTGTTTTTGATTTGTAATCTTGAATTTCTTGTTAGTTGATTGTATGAATTCATGAGCAATTATATTGATTTTATGGTGGCTATTTCATTCATACACTTTGAATTTAAATATTAATAGGATACTTAACTGTGTTCTTATGATTATATCAATATATATTCCGTAGGTTACACTATGTTATATATGATAGAATATGGTTGGAAGAAAAGGATCAACTAACTACTAACCCAAAAGTTTATTACTTTATAATTTTACTTTAATAAAAAGATATCTTGTGTTTACACTTGTTAACACTATAATCATAATCACCAAAATTTTTGTTTTTTTTATTAAATAACTACCTTAATTACTAATAATATTTTTTAATATTTTTTAATTTAATAAATTAACAAAGAGATCTATATATTATTGTTATTATTGAATAAATAATTTTTTAAAAAGTTGATATAATTGTTTTATTACTTATAGTTATTTTTCATACATAAATTTAATCATATTATATCTTAAAATATCATTTTATAATTAATAAATTTTATTATATTACTATTTACTTATTCAACTCGTGTAACGCACGAGTTTACTAAAGTTAGTTAGCTATATAACTATCCATTATTGTCTGTTTATGTTTTGTGTTGTATGTTTTTCAAAGGAAACATACATATCATGTTCAGGGCCAGCTTGATATTTTCGGGGCCTCAAGCGAACTCAAAAAATGAGGCTTTTGTGAATTTGTTGTCATCGACGTACCTTACGAATTTTACGTGTTTCGATTGTAATAGTTATCTATTTTGACCTATTATTCAACCCATCTAATATGCAATATTCTTTTTTATTATTCATGTATTCAAACACCTTCTAATAAGCTAGTCAAAACATACATTAAATGCATATTATTTAAACAAATACATCAACTTACTTTATATCTCCTTTTATCAATTACCTCCTTCACCACACTATACATTGTAAAATAAAATATCACCATTATAATAAAATGATTTGAAATCTTACTAAAGCCATGGTGTAAACTCATGATTTCATCACCTACTATGATGTTTAAGTAAGTTCAAACTATATACAAATTAGTTACGGAAACAAAATGAAACATTTTGGTGAAAGATAAAAGCAAAAGCAACGACCCCTTCTAGCTACAACTCTCGCATCTTATCTCGACTTATCTAGTCACGATGAAGATTTGTTAGCTTGGATCCACATAGCTGCTACTCTTGAGACCGCAAATTGCAAAAGCCATGTTAACAACGAAATCTTAAATCGAATTTGGGAGCGCTTTGAATGTGAGGGCCTGAAGCAAGATACTTCACAGGCAAAGGACGGCCTTGATCATGTTAGCATTGAGTTTTCGTATATTTTCTTTACGTATAAACTTATTTAGCTTTCGGGATCATGTTTTGGTCTTAACTCACACTGAATGCTTATGAAATTAAGACACCCGCTAAATAGTAGATATTCAAATTAGTTATTTTTTTACAACAAAAAATAGTTATTCTTGTTTTTAATCATTATTTACATGATTAGTCCCCTGATAATTGTTTATAAAATAAGACTTATGAAGGTAAAGATCATATATAGAGCAAGCTGAATAGATAATGCATAAAATTAAATTTTTTATCTATATTCTTGTAACTACAAACTTAGGGCACGTTTGGTTCGCAGAATATTTTTTTTCCAAAGAGAATTTGAATTAATTCCAAAGAAAAATTTTCTAATGTTTGGTTTGTACATTTGCGAAGGGAATTGGAATGTGTAAATTGGTAAATGGACTAATTTAATCCTTTTAGGGTTCATCTTCAACATCGTCGATTTCATCATCATATTCAATAGCATCGTCGAGTTCATCTTCAACAACATCGTCGAGTTCATCATCAGCATCATCGATTTCATCATCATTTGGAGCTTGATTTCATTATCATCATAATCATCATTGATTTCATCATCATCATCATCATCATCGGTTTCAGTATCATCATCATCACCGAAACCCTTCATGTAGGCTTCATCTTTAAGAATTTCATTATTGACATCATCTATTTCATCATCAGCATCATCGATTGTTTATATGGGGGTTACGTCGGAGATGATGAGTAGGAGGAGTATGACGGCGATGTGATGGATGGTGGTGGCGGTCGCAGGTGGTTTGGGTGGCATAAAGAGTGAAAATATGTTAGGGTATGTTAGTAAAAATTGATTAATTCCAATAGAATTTAAACATTCCATCCATCAAGGAAAGAGAAGTAACATTCCATCAATTGATGGAAAACATTCAAACTTTAACTTCATTTGTGTCAACTAAACATGATTTTCAATTAAAAAATCCCAATTCAAATTCAAATTTAAATTTCATAGGATTCAGGAGCTGTTTGGCCCGCAAAATATTTGCAAAGTAATTGGAATCTTGTTAAAAATGATAAATTGATCAATTTTGAGTGGAATTTAAATATGATAGTTTTAAACATTTCATTAAATTGTTAAATATTTCAGGGTAAGTGGAATAAATATGAATTCTCATGAATGTAAAAAATTTTATAATTTTAATTTTATCCGTTAACCAACCAAACAGTTCTAATTCTTGAGAATCCTGTGAACCAAACTAGAGTATTTCAATAATCTTCACGTCAAGCTTATTATTATACAATGTTACAATATTAAAATAATAATCTTTAGGTTTATTGATTTCGATCACAAAAGTTTTGAATATTAGAGTTTGGCTATCAAACTATTCATATTTTGCGTTTTGTTTGAACAAGTCCGCCCACTAAATTTTAATACTTTACAATTTGGTCACCTATTTAATTTGTAGTCTTTAACCACTAAAAGTTAGGATCTTAGAGTTCGGCCATATATTTATGATGAAGATTAATTTTTCTGACTTTGATCACTAAAGTTTAATATTTTAAATTTTTTTTCTGACTTTGATCACTAAAGTTTAATATTTTAAAAATTTGCCACCAAAGTTTGCTTTTTATGATTTCTAATGATCTGAACAATAATAACAACAAAAAACATGGTGTTGTGTGTGAAAAAACATCCAGCCTCCCGCCACGTATTTTCAAGTCTGACTACTATTTTACAATTTTGCCATAATATGGTTCCCCGGTGTAACATCCGGCCCCTCACACCAACAATATTGTTCGTTTTGTCCACGAGGAGCTCACGAATTTGTTTTTAGTTTTCCAGGTGAAAACTTCCCAGGAAGGTCACTTATCCCTAGATTGCTCCCACTTGAGCACTTAACTGTAGAGTTCTCCTCTCGTCATAGCCAATACACCCAAAACGTGTTGTTCATGTTAGAGACAGGACATTTCTTATGAACCAGGAATCTGTTATGTCCACAACCGATGTGAAGTTTATGTAGGGTGTCACACCCAGCAAGCCGGCCATCAAAGCAACGCGGCGTTTATTGTGTGTTGGAAATATAATTAGACTCCCATCTACGCGATGTTGATAAAAGGCGAGTTTATAAAGTTTACACCTTAATGTCAAAAGTGAAAGATAAATAATTAAATAGATGAAATCATACCGTTGGAACAATAGGTGTAAGAGGCAACCAATAACCGCCCTTATCGTTCCATATAGTTGGGAAATTCAACAATTTAATGATATTAAAAATAATTGAATCTATCTTTCATAAAATCAAATAAATTAAAATAACCGAATTTCTATCCCCATTGGGGTGGGCAAAAAGGTAACCATGACTAATGTTTATGATTTTCTTTACACTAAATAATAAACATGAACTATTTTATTTGATCTAGTTACAACTTACAAGTCACCAACAAGTCCGATATGAGATCAACAATCAATTATTGTTTATGTCATATAATCTATATTAGTGTCTAGCTACATATGTTATATCATTTGTATTTTTATGTATTTATCAGTGTTATAGATTTTAAAACTTTTAATCAGGAGTTAAAGATAATTAATTAACGACTGAGATGTATTGTTTCAATTGTGTAAAACAAATTCTAGGAGTTGTACCTAGCGTTCTTTTAGTCTTATGTAATTCAAACTCATGATTAATAACACTAACGCCATCAACATTTAACATGCCCTATGATCATGTTTCGTGTCACGTCTTGCCTATGATCCTTGTTTACTAACAAAATCTCATTTTCGTTCTAGGTTAAAAGTTTAACTCAAAATCCTCAAATATTTACAACATATTAATCAATAAACATAAAATATATATATATATATATATATATATATATATATATATATATATATATATATATATATATATATAAGAATCACAATTCACAAATATATCATGCAATATCCATAAAGGACATATGATCCGTCAAAATTATTAAAGGACACGATGAAATAATGTCCACAAACCTCGAAACCTTTATGTGCTACCAAAACAAGGTAACCACACATGCCAAATGATATGTTATTTATATATGACATTTATGATTCATGACGAATTCTTTCTAGAGATTTGAAACTTTTCGTTAAGAGGATAACATGGTTATTTTATAAGAATAGGGTAACTTTAGAGAATAAGGTTCTTGTGTTGGGTGGCAATAATTATTCAGTTAAATTCTATATATTGAAATTCATTATCTCTTTACTTTAATAAAGGGTAATCACAATGAACAAACGATAACATTATATTTTTTCATCAATTTTCTTTTGTTTTTCTGTCATGTTAAATAATCACATCAACTAGTAATAATATTATTTAATTATTTTTTAATTAAAATAGTATTTAATAAATAATAAAATGATGTTTTTGTTAATGTTATTTCCAAAAAAAATTAAATATTTATAAAATAAGAATTTTTTTAAAACATCAAACTTTTATAAATATATAAAATATTTTATAACTTTTGTTTTGAAAAAAATTCATTCTAATTCATAATAAAGAATATTTTAATCATAACTTACTTTAAAATATTATTTTATAATTAATAAAGTTTGATTTTATTTAATACTTTTTATTTAACACATGTAATACACGAGTTTACCATAAATAGTAATTTATATTAGGCTTTACAAGTGATTTTGCAGAGGTTTACATTATGCTCGTTATAGTATTAATCTTACTATAAGGAGCTCAGAGTTGAGTTAGTGAAGTTTTCTCAGCAATGGGTTTCCTCCAGAGGGGGTTGGGGGTGCGATCTTGACTTGGAAACGGATTAACATAATATTTATCTTCCAAAGCAAAGTTGTACATTCGTGGTTAAAAAAATAAATAATCTTCGAGGAAGGTCACTGGTGTTCATTGAATTTGATCAAACTTAAGCATAAACTTTTTATTAAAATTAGAATTTATACACACATATAAATCTATAAAAATCAACATATATACTTTTTGTTAAAAGCCCAAATTTTTTTAAATATTTCAGTTGGTTTGTAAAGTGTGTGAATTTTTTCTTTAACTCACTTTTATTTACATAGAAAGAATATCTAGTATCAATATGTACCACTACCATACACTCTTTTACGTTATCGACATTTTCTCTTAAATTATCACAAGAATCACATAATTAAACCTTCAATTGTCTACTTATTAACTCTCATTTCTTTCTAGAACACAAGATTGATGTTCTTCACATGTATTCTCATCTTACAATATAAACAAAAGTAGTTTTTATAAAATTTGAGGGCCTCTAAAATTTATAGGCCTAAGTCAATTGCTTCAACTGGTTGTATTGTAGAGACGCCTCTAAATTTTATTGATTATTTTCAATAATTTCTCGGTATTAATATTATCGGGTTTTATGATATGATGATTCTAGTGCGATGAGTTCATTTACTGTCATGTTGATAGTAAGTTGTGGTTAGTATACTACACAAAATAATTACATTTATTACGAAGAAACCTTACTTTTGTAATTCGTTTTAAACCTTGAAAATATTGATCCGACACCGTTAAAAAGATGCATGCATTTTCAACCATGACTCAAAAGGTGATTCAGTAAAGATATTTGAAACAAACTATGATGCTCTTTATTATCTAAGTAACTGTATAAGGAAAGAAATGTACATTGCATGGACTTTAATGTATGATAACAAAACCCTAAATATAAAAAATAAAAAAATAAAAAAATAAAAAATATTTTGATGATTATTTTAGTACATAGAACAATAATATGTGAAGAAAATAGACACGTTGCATCATTGAGCCAAACAAAAATGACATATTTCTTCATATATTTTTTGTATATTAAAAAATTTATATGATACAATAAGATAAATTTAAATTTGGGATATGGCTAGTGTATATATAGGACACCACTCATGATCAAATCCCATAACTTTAGAAAGTCGATGGATTCCTCACAAGGCCTCAAGACTCTTAAGCAAATCAAAACAACCACCAAAGATGGTTCAAAATTTATGGACCATGACCAACCTTTGAGCCCGATGGCTCGGTTGTTCCACGAACCCGGTTCCAACGTCTACATCATAACCATGATGGGGTGCAAGACCAAGATCAAACCTGATATTGTCAAACAAAACTTGGTTCATTCTCTACTCCGCCATCCTCGATTCTCGAGCTTGCAGGTAAACACTTATATTTGTGCTCCTCAAAACCTCAAACTCGCTCTAAATATCATCCAATGTTGTTACCGAAGAAATGTAAACAAAAATAAACTATTAGCAGTGATCGAAGATAATTGTGTTTTTACTGTATAACTGTGTTTTTTAAACTAAAGAAGAACACAATTATTTTTAACTTAGCGCGCATTACCAACTTCTTGGTAATTAACTACGTCGTGCTCCTTCAAACTAAACGTGGTAGTGGCGTTTAGTTTAAAATAAAAATGGAAAAAAAATAATCTTAGTTAGTTGGTTATTAAGACCCTAGTTCGAGATATATAGTTGTTGTTCGTAGTTGTTAGATATGTTTTTTTTTTCTAATTTTGTTCTTCAACTACTTATCTTCATCTTTTTTCTTTTGTTTTTTAATAAATAAGTTTTGCTTCATCTTCATTCTCTATCTCCGTTCTTCATCGTCATTCTTTTTTTTTTCTTATTATTATTATTATTATTTTTTTTGGCTTACTTCGATTTTTAAAGTTTAGGGTCCATGTTTGATTTCTAATATAAACTTGTTCTGGTTTTTAAATTGAGAATAGGTACCTAATTTGTAAGAACAAAAAAGATTTAAGATGAAAAGTGAAAAATGATTTGGTTCTCAAAATGTTATAAATGTTAAATGTTCTGATATCATATAAAAACATATCACCAAACAAAACCAATTACCATGATAGAAAATAATTATGTTCTTTTCTCTTAGGAACAAAATTTATAAGAAAATACAAACATATAGCGAAAGGTTTATAAAAAAACCACGTATATAAAAGTCAAAGAAAACCAATAAAACATATCACATAATAATATTTTTTTATCACTAGCCTTTATATGTGTGTGTAGACATGAGTAGTAATCAAATAAAAACTTAACATGATTTTATATATACGTCACACATAACTTACGTATATATAACAAGTTTTCATTCAACATAGTGTTAACGTAACACTATTCATTCTTTACCTTTGTTCAACATATAATAGATTCATACGTACTTTTTTAACTTCTAAAATAATAAAAAAATGTGTAAAACATGTCATTGGTTACCATATTTTCTTTGTTTTCACGTAATTATTGGTTCTTTAAAAAACATTCCACTATATACATAATGTTATTAACATTTATAAGTTGTACTTGAAGAGAGAAAAAGATAATAACATATTAATTAAGTTTTATAACATCTTACTCATACACGCATTAAATTTACTTTGAAATATACACTAGTATTTAACGTGCCACTAAAAGAAACACGTTTACTACACACAATGATACACCATGAGTAACTATAACCTTTTCGATACACATCAAATCAACTAAAACTAAAAAGAACAATAGTGTACTATTATGGATTTTTAGACGTTTTTATGTTTTCTAAACTCTTACATATTACATACAAATCAATATTTCAGGTTACCGATAAAGACACCGGAAACATCGTATGGGTTCCCACAAACGTTAACATTGACAACCACATTATAGTCCCACAACTAGACCCAAACATCAAGTGTCCCGAAAAGTTTGTCGAAGACTACATGTCGAATCTAAGCAAATCCCACATCGACGAATCTAAGCCTCTATGGGACCTCCATCTTCTCGACATCAAGACGAACGATGCCGAGGGGACGGGCGTTTTTCGCTTCCACCACTCTTTAGGCGACGGTTTGTCTTTAATGACGCTTTTTCTTGCGTGCACGCGCCAGTCGTCGGATATTGATGCTTTGCCGACGCTCCCCGTGAATAAAGACTCCGGGTACATCAAGGCTTCGGGCTTCGGGTCCGTTTTGAAAGTGCTTTGGAACTCTTTCGTGGCGGTGATGGTGTTTGTGCTGACGGTGTTGTTTGTTAAAGATAGTGAGACCCCGTTGAAAGGGTCAAAAGGCGTCGAGAATAGATCGAGGCGGTTTGTTCGTAAGAGCGTCGGGTTAGATGATATTAAGGCTGTGAAGAATGCTATGAATGTGGTAAGTTGGTTGATTCATTTTGTGGTTGTGTCGCGAAAAGGCGTACATAATTAAGCATGTTAAAAAAGATATTGTCGCTAATGTTAGCGACAGAAAAGTAGGATTTAACAGCGTAATAGCAACCATAAATAGCTTTTTGTGGCGGTAGTCTTGATCATGTTAATATATATGTAGTGACGATATTTGTGGTGTTGCAGACGTTGAACGACGTTGTTCTTGGAGTCACGCAGGCAGGTTTATCGCGCTACTTGAATCGTAGATACAGTGAGTGTTGTTGCATTCTCTTTATAGCTTTCTAGATTAACATTTAGAAGTGTCACAAAAGAGATCATTATTTCTAGTGTTTCCTTTTTGTCACACTACTTAATATGCACTAGAAATAAAGATCAGTCTTTTGGGGACACCCAATACTTACAGAAAGGATGACATCTCATCCGTCGCATAGTTCATTTTAGTGACCATGTAGCTTCTATGGCAGTCTTGCCCGTCGCGTAATCCTTTTGTGGTTTTGTTGGTCACAACCAGTCCTTTCGTAGCGAACGATTTTCCTATTTGTGTACTAATGTCACAATTTGAGTATCGTTTCAGGTGAAATCGAGAACGTCAAGAAAACAGATTGTCATGATAAAAAGGACTTTATTCCTAAAAACATTCGGCTTCGCGCTACGTTCTTTTTCAACCTAAGAGCAACCACCAAGATCGACGTAAGTTAATCTACAAATAACGGCCTAAATCTGTTGCTAAACAAAATTTGATCGTCGTTGATCATTGCTAGCAACAGAATTTGGTCGTTACTAATCCAAACCGAGCTAAAAACAAAATTTAGCGACAAAATTCACAACTTTCGTCGTGTGTCTACAAATAAAACATCTTAATCACTAATCAACCCTTTTTCGTCTATCTTTGGTGAATCACTAGACTCTAGTGGACTCAATGAAAAGCGGAACCTTGGGTCGATGGGGCAACCAGATCGGTTACGTGCTTCTCCCGTTTACAATGGGACTCAAAACCAACCCATTAGACTATGTGAAAGAAGCCAAGGCGGTTATAGATGAAAAGAAAGCGTCGCTAGAACCTCTCTTCTCTTATTTCGTCGTTGAAATGGTCCTCAAGTTGTTCGGGATTAAGGTATGCATGTTACTTTACGACGATATACTTATTCTCTTTCGCGACAGAACAAAAACCGCAAAATTATGTATGGTGAATTACTAAATTTGTATGGTTAATTTGGGGCTTGTGCAGGCTGTAGGGAAACTTAACCACAAGGTTTTCTTTAATACAACATTGTGGTTCAGTAATGTGCCTGGACCACAACAAGAAGTCACATTTTATGGGCATGATGTCACTTATATTGCTCCTAGTTGCTATGGACAACCAAATGTAAGTATCCGTGTAACTAACCGCGTACAAACACACATGTATATACGGTTACATAACTGAATATTTGCGACTGCACGCTAAAACTATACATGTACGCATTAAAGTGGCATAAAAGCATCGCTCGCATAACGAATATATACACGATTACAAAACTGAGTAAGTGACGAACTAAAAGTGGTCACTAAAATTAGCCATTGTGGTGGTTTTAACTGTCATTAATGATGGATTTTACAGTTTTTCCGGTTGAGAAATATGTATTTTGTAGTAGTGATATCATACATATATGTATAACTTTTTACAATAATCATCCAAAATGTTTATTTAGAAGATATGTGAACCTGAACATCTGGAGTTACATTTTACTACTAGGCTATCTTGTGATGGTTATCTTACCACTAGGCTATCTTGTGATGGTTATCTTACGTATATGTATTAAAGTGACATACCCTAGCATGATAGCCAACACGTGTGATTCTCATTAGCTTTTTTATGTATTGTGTAGGCACTGATGATCCATATAGTGAGTTATATCGACAAATTGACGTTTGTAATATCAGCAGACGAGGAAACTATACCAGACCCTCATAGGTTAGGTGACGATCTTGAGGAATCTCTTCACCTAATCAAGGCTTCGGCTTTAGCGAGTACTAAAAGCAAGTGATGAAAGGAGATAAGATAGATGGTGTTTGGTGCACATGGTTATAGTGTTTTGGTCGCTAATGATATCATAGTTTCGATATTTTGTTTGTTAAATCAAAGTGTTGTGTGGTGATTACATCGCCACGTACTATATCCAGATGGGCTTTATATATTGTTGATTTGTAACATTTTACTAAATAAATTATGTTTCTTTTTACAAAAGGAGAGAATATTGATATTGATCTCAAAAGTAATACAACTATGCCTTTTATGAAAGTAAAAGTGGCCTTAGAAATCTATGACTCGATATAGTTTTATGTTGAAACACACTACGAGAAATGAAAATAAAGCCAACGTTACATACACGTAAAATAATTTAACCCAAAGGTTTGAAAGGATAGAATGTTCAACTGCACAACAAACGTATTAGTTCGTTAGCTTTGAGTGAGACACGTATGCAATGCGCTTTTCTTAAAACATATTTCAGTTATCACCTAAAACAACTTGTATGTCCCCCACTACATAACATGCATGCAGTGTGTAATGTCGAAGATGACCGCACATCCAAGGTTGCACTAAGTTGATAGCGTTTTGTGTCTATGGAAAAAGAAAACAATAAAGCTTAGAAAAAAATAAAAGAACTGGTAGAAAATACTCCTCTCTAATTTCTTGTGTGTGACTAGAACAAACTCTATTTATCTTCACCGGTGAATTTAACCTTAGGGGCTGTTTGATTACACTGATTGGGTAAGATCTGACTGAGTCAGAAGCTGACCTAGTTAGAAGTTCAGACTAGGTATGCAACAAAACCCACCGGAGTCACACCACCGCTTGGAACCACCACCGCAAGGGGGCGGCGGCCTACGGGTCGGAGGGGGTGGCGGCCTGCGGGTCGCAAGGGGGTCGTGGCCTGTGGGTCAGCCGGTCAGTACATTTTCTTTTCAAGGTCTGGGTTAGCACTGGAGACCCGGTCAGTCGGGCTCGAAGCCGAAATCAAACGGGCTGACCCGCTGACCGAGTCAGCCGGTCAGCCCAGAAACAACCAGCCCTATTACTCACACAAGGTTGAAACTGAAAACTACTTTTTAATCTTGTGAATATAAAAACGTATTAAAATGATCAACCCCAAAATCGGCAATTTTATTCAAAACTTGGTTCGGTTTGGAACCCAGGAGAAGTAGCAGTGGCTTCTATCTCACTCACAACAATTACTAGTGAGTTGTAGTAGTGTATCGATTGTTACCATCTGAGCAACACCATTGGATTTCGGAATCAACAAACGCTATCCTCGCTACCAATCTGATTAGCATCGGTCACCAACAAACTCAGATGCCTTTAATGTCGCTATCGATCTTTAGTTGATGCCGAGCCTCACATCCATCTAATCATGTCCAGTGATACCGTAAAAGTTAGAGCAGAAACGTTAGGCATATCGTAAAAGTTAGAGGGTCTCTATGCAAATTTCTCCAAAAACAATAATCGTAATACTCGATACACATAAGTCCGCCATTGCTCCTCCGTCTAAACCTCTAAACCCTAGATTAATAATTTCCGGCGAAACTCCATTAACGTCATCAGCAGCAGATCCTTGAAATCAAAGGTATACATCCTCTTTAATTACATCTTCAGATTTCATTTATGTAATCATTTAATCGATTCGTCACAGTTACATCAATCACTTTACACAAGTTTAAAAATAGAGTCTTTATAGGCTTAATTCGTTCAATATTCGTGTTTATGTGTCGTATGTTGAGTCTGCAATGTGAAATCGATAAGGATTTATTGATAATTTTAAGAGCAATATATACAGTTTTGATTCATTGAGAAGAATGTGGATTAATTGGAGTTTGATGTGTGTTTTGTTGTATAATTCATGATGTGGTTTCAGAAAGGGGGAAAGGTGGAAGATGCCTCTGTATGATTGTATGCTGTTGTTGAAGCCTCATGTTAGGAAGGAATCACTTATCGAATTGGTTTCTCGCGTTGGGAAGCATGTGTATCGAAGAAATGGTGTTCTGACTGATCTGAAGTCGTTTGGGACGGTTCAGTTGGGTTATGGAATCAAGAAGCTTGATGGCAGATATTATCAGGTAAATTGTTTACAGCTTCTTTGTGATTACGGATGTTTGTTGCATGAGCTTTGGCACCATTTGTTGCTGTTGTTGATGATAATTTGTTTAGGAAATTTGTATGTAAATAGGACAGATTACTGAGAAGAGCATCACAATAATTTGTTCTAAAGTGTTAGATCATAGATAGAGTCTATTATATGATGGAGTCTGTATACCAAATTGTGCAAATATCTGTGTGTTTGTCATATGATACTCAGATACTGTTAGCATAGTAGCCAAAAGCGCACAAGGCACACACCTAGGTCGCTAGGCGCTCAAGTGAGGCAACTATGCCTCATTTAGGTAGAAGGCGTGGACCTTCTTCCAGGTGAAACAGATGCGCAAGCCTCTAGTTAGGGACAAGGGAGTTCTTTGTTTAGTTTATAAAAACACTAGAACTTATTTTAAAAAATAGTTCCTATGCCTGTTGTATGTATTATTTGTTTTTCCTATTCTGGATGTGCACTTTTTTTGCACCTTGTGCATAGGTTACCTTTGCGCCTTGAGGGTGTCATGCAGCTTTGACTACTATGAGGGTGTTTTAGGATATATATCTTATTTAGTTAGCTTATATGCTTATTGCGTTTTTTAAAATACTTAATTGTTTTAGATGTTTGGATGAAGAAAAGTTTCTATGCTTATTTGCTTATTATATGGCCATATAAGTTGTTTTTAATAAGTAGTTTGAGATCACGTGATAACCTTAGGTGCATTCAAAATTCAAGTTTACCCTTAGGGTGAATTAAACTGGTGGTTACTCTTTCTGAAACTTGTTCATGGTATAGGGTAAGCTAATGCAAATGACAATGATGACCCCACCAAGCTTCAACAGTGAGCTTCATTATTTAAACAAAGAAGACCGCCTCTTACGTTGGATTTTGGTCAAACACAGAGATGTTAAATTTGGTGGGGATTTTTCTAATGAAGATGATGGCGATTTGAGAATGATGAGAAGCAGTATTTATGATGTTGATAGCGAAGAAGATGAAGACAATGATGATGATGAAGAGGAGGAAGAGGAAAAGTAACTTCACCATTTTGCTCTTTTGAGTTTGGTTTAGAGAATGTCTCATTTAGTATATGTTAGATTAAAAGATGATTGGTAATGTTTCTATCATGTTGTTTAGTATGTTTGTGTTCTTCAGACTTGTGAGGCTATTATAAAATGGCACAAATAAAACCAAACCATTGCTGGAAGACATAATAAATTATAGAAGGGAAACCATCTTTTAGGGTTTTTGTGACGAATGGTAAAATGGGTGGACCGGGTTGGGTTGTGTAACATGTGAAAGGGTTTGGGACGGTGGATCAAAATGGGCGTCTTAGAAAACAAGTCAAATGAGTTCAGGTTGGGTCATAGCGGGTTTACTAGTTATATTTGTGTCTATGATGAATAGTGGCTATGAGAGTAGCACCGATAGGTGGTGGCAGTGACGGCATCAATGACTATGGTGGCAGTGACGGCATCAATGACTATGGTGGCGGTGATGGGTAGGTGGTGGCAAAGCAAGTGAACAGTTTAGTTCAATTTAACTTATTTTCAATTGTATTTAACCTGAGTATGGTCTGTAAGAAATATACATATAATTCAATTCGACTTAAAAAGTTGAATTATATATCCAAACTAAATTAAGTTTAGTTGTTTGGGTTCGTATTGCTACTTTTCTACATCTCACATTCTTTTTGTGTGTGGTTGTATGATGTTTTTTATAGTGAGTGAATTTATGTCATATAAATGTAGCATAACTCGTTTCTATTACTTACATTATAAACCATTTACGCCTTGTTTATTAAAAAATCTTAAATCTAATTAAACAAAGATTAAGCTATGTATTGGAAAAGCATATTACAATAAGTACATTATCATATTCAATATTTTACTTGTACTAAGTATTAATAATTTTTTGTTATAATAATTAAAAGTTCTTAAAAATATTTTGTTGGTAACTTATAACATAAAATATTTATACCCTATATAAATAAAACAAGTAAAGGAATA
This sequence comes from Flaveria trinervia, assembly GCA_025506515.1. Classification (NCBI taxonomy): domain Eukaryota; kingdom Viridiplantae; phylum Streptophyta; class Magnoliopsida; order Asterales; family Asteraceae; genus Flaveria; species Flaveria trinervia. Next base: position 3,721,846 of record CM046453.1, read on the forward strand.
GTTGATTTCTGGTTTATCTCATTTTGCCCACGGCTTCTTTGGTAATTTTCCTTTTGGTTCCTCCATCTTTGTTACAAATAAGAAGTGTGGGCAAATAGGGTCTGTGGCCTCTGAGTGAAAGAATGTTGAGGGTTACCGGTTTGTGGAGGCGGTAACCTCTCCGGCTTGCATGACTGCTGCCACTAACGTATTATGCATATGATGAATTCTGGTGTGTGGTAGTTGTTATCGTCATGTCATGTCGAAGTGTTAGCCTTTCCGACATGACCGACTTCCATCGATGGGTTGTCGATGATGATGCCTCTAAGGTCATCTAAGACGTTGTTTGCGATGGTTTAATCTATTTGGTGTTTGCTTAATGATGCTAAGACTGTTGATGATATACTATATATAGTTACAATCAAATAAAAAACTGGGCTATGTTTAGTTTCATGATTGTGATAATGTATTGATCATTCGCATATACCTTTCTAATATACCCATAGAATGTAAGCATATACAAGTTTTATTTGACCGTATCTATGTACATATACCTTTCTAATATACCCATAGAATGTGGGCGTATGCAAGTTTTATTTGACCGTATCTATGTACAAAACGAATGTATACAAATGCTTATATGGGTGTATATACGTTCAAAACCGGAAAGTATATAAATACTTAAATTTAAATTAGCGTATGTACATTTATAAAATTAAAGTGAATTAAATTAATTGGGACACGTGACTAATAAGAGAAAAATTAGAAGAAGAAGAAGAAGAGTCAAGTAACAACAAAAGTAAATTAATTAATATATTCGATAATGATATATACAATATATATATTCGCATGTTCAATATTTTATGTTGACTCTTGAGCTATCCAAGAATATTGGTATTTTTAATGTGTATCTACAAACTTTCAAAATCTCTTTTCAAGCGTTATATAGTGTAAAAACATAAATATTAATAACTGCTTCTAGTAAACAAGTGTACTACAATAAATAAAATTAAAATTTGCTAATAATAAAATGATAATTTAATTTAATATAAGATATGATTGAAATCTTCCTTGATATAAATAGAATAATAGATTTGCTTCAAAAAGAACATTTTAGAAAAATATCATTTTAAAAACTTTTTTATTATAACTCCTTAATTTAATTATTTTTGTTTATAAAACTTTTTAGAAAACACCAAATTTAAATATTACATATTTTTTAAAAAGTTTCACATTTTAGAAAAATTTTTATTTTATAAAAATTCGTTTCTTTATAAATAACATTAATAAAATAATATGTTTCTTATATTATAAACTATTTTAATATAAAAAAATTAAATAATATTATTAGTAATTAATGTGATTCTTTAATAGGAGAGATAAACGGAAACAAATTGATGGGGATGAACGTGATGATGACACGTGTTTTCTCTATACCCTTTTATTAGAGTAGAAAGATTTGAAATTTTAAAAAAATTTTTATCAAGTAATCCAATCAATAAACTTAAATTTACAATGAAAAAATAGAAAGAAAAATACATGTCGTAAAAGTTATTATCATTTCATAATATATTCTACTAGGTTAGTAACCCGTGTTTTACATGGGTTGAATAAATAAAATAATAAATAATTATTAATAAAAATTTATGAATTATAAAACTATATTTAAAGATAAAATATTATTATAATTGCATATAAATAGCTATTTCAAGTAAATAAATAATAGATAGGTTATAGATAGATAGATAGATATATAAATAAATAGATAGTCTAGAAACTCATTTATTAAACGGATTATAGTTAGTAAAAAACACGAAAAGTTACAGTATGATATTTTAATATAAGATATGCATAAAATTATATATACGTATTTGTTCAAGAGATAAAACAATTATACTATTTTTAACCACTTATTTAAATAGTTTTATTTTTTAAAATTTGTTTTAAGATTTTCTTATAAAAATTTATTGTTTATAAAAATATTGTTTATTAAAAACTCAAGGTTTTAATTATTTTGATTGTTTTAATAAAACTATTTTTAGAAAATTCCATATTTTTATAATTCTTTTAAAAAATAAGTGATTAAAATATTTTGTTTCAAAAAGTTCAATGTTTTAGAAAAGATATGAATTTTGATTTTCTTAATAAAAATTATTTTTAAAAACATAGTTTGATTTAAAAAAAAATAAAGATGAGAGAAAAAAATGTATCAATTGACCAAATTAATTTTAATACAGATAGAAAAATTGTTTGAGTGTTTAAATTACTTTAATACTCTTTTGTAGGGAAAAACAAATTGAGGATATTTAAAAGAATGAAAAATTTATGATTTAAAAAGATGACAAATGATAAAAGAAAACTTTTTTTATTAAATTCTATAGATTAAGAAAAGTCATGTCTTAAAAGCTAATATTATTTTGGGAAATTTATTAGATTTTGTAAATTTAAAATTGAATGAAAATTCAATGTTTAAAGGAGACGCGTTTTAAACCCAAAATCCAACCTAAAATCATGGCTTTCAGGTGCTTTTCGTCAAAAGCCGAATGCATGACTTTGGTCTCCTTTTGAAATACGAAACAAAGAACTCACATAGATTATAGATACATATTTAACCTTGTTAAACATGCAAGTCTATATATGATGATGGTCAAAAAGGGCGTGATAATAATAATAACATTAACATAAAAAAAACCTTTAAACATCATTACATGATAGTTAAAAAAACAATTCAAACTTATTAGGCGTTAAACACTTAACGAGTTCCAAACACAACTTGTCTATAATATTACATCAACAGAGCCCCAAACACTAGTTACTACAATTAATTTAAAAGAGACTTTGATAAAAAAATTATCTGCATGACATCTAGATGACACTTTAATTAAACAATCACTACATATAATATAACTATCATCAAAAAATTTTAATGAAAAATGCGTAACCCTGTTTCGAAGAAGAGACGTTATCTTAATCGAGCCCACCTATTTGTTTTCTAGCTGAGACCGTACTCCCAACCCACTAAAAAAGAAACGGTGCTGAAAAAATCTGTTAAACGAAGACTTTTAATTCTTCATATTTAGGTAACTTATTCACATTATATATACTTTACAATTTAGACCCTTCAACTCCATGACATCGTCAAACAACACCTCATATCAGTCATCATCCATACGAACCTTCAACCCCACCTCACGCAACTTCTAAAACCTCTTTATCTCTCTATATAACATCACTCTCTCTCTCTCTCTCTCTACAAACCTGATTGATTGCGAGCTACTTTCATCTTCTTCTTCTTCAGTGTTGAAGTGTATGGTCAACCGCAAGTCAACACATGGGGAACATAAACGAAGAAATCAATGTCGTCGGAGCACTTGAAGCTCTAGCGATCAGATACGGTGAAGAAGATGATGAAGAATCGAGTATGGTCGAAACCCAATTGAAGGATCCGAGGATAATCGCAAGAGGGTATGTTGGTTTTCGTGCGTTTGTGTGTGTGTTTGTTTATAGATTCTTGAAAGAAATGCATTTTGTACGTCTGATCAGTGATAGAATGTGGTGTTGATCGTTAAAAAGAATACATTGTTATTACTTTTCTTGTTGATTTTCTGGTTTTGATTCTTGATTTTTGATTTTGGAGTTAAGTGTTTTCTTTTGCATCTATTTGTGAGATTCTTGAGAATGGTATCTTGGTTATCTTTTTGATATGTAAGTTTTTTTATTTAAGTTTTATGGTTGTTTATACAGAGTCAATTATGCAAATTTCCTGTGTAAGAAAGGGGTTCTGTCATTTTACTTGTAATTCTTTGTATTTAATGTGTAATTTCAGACTATCAGAGAGACAGTTGTGTTTTTATTAGTTTTTTTTTAATATTTATACATATACTAATCTGATTGGGTTCTTGTTTATTTTATTGAACATACAAACATGTATTATTTTAATTGGTTCACATATGTATGGTTCTTGAGTTATACAGTGAGATTATTTCTAGTTATGTGTTAAAAGTTGATGATCGCAAGTTATTTTTGATATAATGTGACAAGAAGTGTTCAGATTGTGATCATAGTAAGAGGGATCTTACACTTATGCTATCTTTAATTTGTACATTTTTTTGCAGGTACCAAATTGAGTTATGTCAAAAGGCTTTAATGGAGAACATTATAGTGTACTTAGAAACAGGTTGTGGTAAAACCCACATTGCTGTTTTGCTTATTTATGAGACGATATGCCGAATGAAGGAGCCCAAAAAAGATATATGTATTTTTCTTGCTCCAACGGTAGCTCTGGTTGAACAAGTGAGCATCTTCATTTTCTTTATATTTTTGCTTTTTTATGTTATCTTACTTGATAAAATGGCTGTAGAGTATAATGTTTGGATGTGGCTATGTTGCTTTTTATTTTGAAAAAGTTTTTCACCTTTGCTAGTTGACCTTGTTGGTAATCAATTAATACACCAATAATCTTCTCACACTGAATGTTCAAATGTATACTTGATTGCGAATTTGCAAGTGCTTATGTATGTATCACAAACATAAAATTAAAACACAAATTTGCATAGTATAATTGATTCCGACAAGTTTTTCTTTGTTTAACATTATTTATTTTTGCAGCAAGCCAAGGTTATAAAAGATTCTATAGATGTAAATGTTGGAATCTATTGTGGTAGTTCAAATCATTTGAAGGGTCATCGTGATTGGGAGAAGGAAATGGAACAATTCGAGGTTTGTTACTTCATTGCTACAATTTAGATATTCATTTTGTCTGTTGAAACTTATGAAATTGTCCTTTTATTGAATATATAACAGTTTGAAAATTACATTGACCCGTATGCTCATTGTCATACTTAAGAAAACATGTAACCTTGATTCTAATCCACAAAATTTTTTTTTGTCACTACTGAGGAATTTCTCTTTTTATCATTGTTGTGCAGGTCTTTGTGATGACCCCTCAAATTCTATTACATAATTTATCACATTGCTTCATCAGGATTCACCATATTGCCCTTTTGATATTTGATGAGTGTCATTATGCACAAGTTGATAGCAGTCATCCTTACGCTGAAATTATGAAGGTAAATTACTAATGTGGGTCGAGCAAATTGGTTTGAAGCAGGTGGCTTTGCTCAAGTGGACCCACAAAACAAACAAACAAACAAACAAACGTACATACCCAGTAAAATCCTACTTAAATAACAATTTTTGTAAATAAGTAATCTGTTAATCATGATTACAACAACAATATAATTATAATGATAATCCAAAATTTTAATAGAAATAATTTCTGATGACTTTTTTTTATTTGATCCCTTAACACAATGTAAATCGACACACTTATAAGTAAATACATCGAAATTGCCACCTGTGATTGTTTTTCGTTTCTAACATTTTTTTCATGGTTAATAGATATGATGTTTACCAATAACACCTTTTTGCAACAATGCAGATATTTTACAAACCAGATGTCGCTAAACTCCCTCGTATATTTGGCATGACTGCATCACCAAAATTTGGGAAAGGTTTTGCGATCATGCTTCCTTTTTTCCATTGATGATTGATCAGTGGATATAAGAAACATTTAACCCATAGTCAAGCACTTCATTTGTTTTATGCTTATCATTTATTGTTTTAGGTGCTTCCATTAGTAGTCTTGAGACCTTACTTAATGCCAAGGTCTGTTCCCAAGATTCACAAATATATGTTTTTAAGACAAATACATAAGTGATGAAATAATTAAATTCTATTTTTTATATCATTAACTATTGGATGATTTACAGGTTTATACCGTTGACACAAGGGAAGAACTAGATCAATTTGTGTCATCTCCTAAAGTTAACTGTTATTATTACGGTACTGCCACAAACGACTCCCCTGATCCTCATGTTACTTATTTAGGAAGACTTGAAACAATAAAGGTGGAGGTAATTTATTATGTTGCCTTTTTTGACTAGGTATTTTGTTTGATTATATGACTGGTCCATTACTAATTATGTTATATAGTCACTGATTACATTTAGTCTTGTGGAAATAGAGTATGCTTACTTTGATCAAGAATATCGAGGATTTTTCTATTCTTAAAAACACCAAAAAGGCCCTCCAACGGCTTCATTGCAATGTAGAGTTTTGTCTCCAAAATCTTGGCGTCTGGGGAGCATTACAAGTAAGCTTTTATGGCATTTCTTACCTTTTTGTTGTATATACATGTGCATCATATCAAACATATGTAAAAGGTTCACTTTTTTAATAAGTTCTTGGATAAGTTAGTTATACGTCAACTTGTGAAGGCTTGTAGGATTCTATTGAAAGGTGATTATGTTGAGAGAAATGAGGTTATTGAGATAAATGAGCAATGCAGTGATGATCTTTTATGTGGCAGTTATCTATCACAAGTTTCCGCCTACTTTTCAGCTGAATGCAAAAAAGGTAGTGTAACAATTTTTAAGGGGTGTTTGGATGTGTGTTGTGAAATTTATCTGATCATTTTGACTTCAATTTGCAGTAATTAGTTTCTAGTGTTTGCATAGAGTGATTTTGATTATAATAATTTGAGGAAGAAACTAAAATTACTTGTTTATCCCTCTTTTTACACTTATCAAAAAGCTTTTTACTCACTTCTCTTATTTTCAAAAATTATATCAGGAAAAAGGATAATTGTTGAAATTATAGACGACGAATGTTTACAAAAAAGTTAAATAATGCTTTGTATAAAATATTACTTTAAATTTAAGTATTTCAAAAGTGCATTAAAATGTCCTTATCTATAATTTTTTAAACAATAAGAATTTGCCAACATTGATTACCCAATTATTACAACTTTAACCAGCAGAAGCACATCCAAACAGTTTCTCCTATCGAATGTTTTTTTACTGCTGGTTATCTGATTATGATTACTCAATGCTGTTTTCTAGAGTACCCTATTGAAGCAAATGGCACTCAAGCCTATTTAACATCTATGGATAATTTGAGGGTTCCCTTTTTCTCATTGAAGCTATTGCAACTCATAGGAATTCTTTCCAATTTTAGGTTTGTAATGCGTTTGAATAAATAACTACAAAGGTTTGAAACCTTTCACCATTGAACAATCTTTACGTGTTGATTATCTCAGGGCGCAAAAGGATATGAAATGTATCATATTTGTGAATAGAATCATAACCGCTAGATCATTGGCATATATCCTTCAACAAATTAGATTTTTGTCAGCATGGCGATGCAGTTACTTAGTAGGGGTCCACTCTGGGCTCAGGAATATGTCACGTAAAACGACAAATGCCATTCTCGAGAAATTTCGTTTGGGTGAGGTACGCAGTATGCTGCTTTATTTTACAGGGGGCAAAATGGGCAGGTTAGACGGGTTCAGTAATAGGTCAATCAGGTCTGTGTCAAACACATATTTTTGTCATATGGGTTAAAAGGTAAATGTTTGGTTGTGTTGGCCTAAAACACCTCTTTTGCAGTTTTTTGGTATTCAATTACTGCTTTCAAATATGATTATAACAGTTTGAAGAGATTTAGAAGGTGAAAATACCCTTTGGGTGAGTATTGAACCATTTGATCCATTTTGTGTTTGGCTAACTTTAAACTTTACCCGCATAACTCATTAAGTAAATCTGTAAAATTTCTCCTCTATTATATTTCACAAGCCATTCTTTATATAAAGATAATCCTCAAGGTGTTTTTACGTTCTATTCCTCTGTTCTGGCAGCTGAATTTGTTAGTAGCAACTAAAGTGGGAGAAGAAGGACTTGATATTCAAACATGTTGCCTTGTTATAAGATTTGATCTTCCAGAAACCGTTGCTAGTTTTATACAATCAAGAGGTCGTGCACGCATGCCACAATCTGAATATGCATTTCTGGTGGACAGGTGCTCAACTTTTTCCTTTAATATTTTCCATAATATAATTTCAACATATACTGCAACAGTCGTCCTTAATTTTACACAACCATATACTGCAGATGGAATCCAAAGGAGATGGAATTGATAAAGAACTTTCATAAGGATGAAGCCCAAATGAATAATGAAATATCTTCAAGAAGTAGTACTTCGGTGCATGTTGATTTTGAGGAGAAAACTTATAAAGTAGATGCAACGGGTGCCATTATTAGTTCTGGATCGAGTGTTTCATTACTTCATAGATATTGCTCAAAGCTTCCACATGATGAGTAAGATCTAGTTCCCAACATGGACATGTCAGACGGGTTGGTAAAGGGTCAGAATGGGTTCCTGTCAAAACGGGTCATTTTAGTTCATTTTGGGTTGACCCGTAAACCTTTTCTTGTCTACTTTTATAAATTGTTGATGTGCTTTATATGAATATGGAAATGGTATTATTATGATTTAGGGATGTTGTAAGCACTTTGTGACTTTCAACCTGTTCCCTTTTTGGTTAAGTTTATATATTTGACGCAATTGTTTATATGATTTTGCAGATTCTTTAACCCAAAGCCACACTTATTTTACTCTAAGATGGCTCTGATGCAGTGATTTGCTGCATAATTCTTCCTGCTAATGCTCCACTTCACCAAATCGTAAGTTCGCCTCAACCATCAAGGGAAGCAGCAAAAAAAGATGCTTGTTTAAAAGCATGCCAACAATTGCATGAACTGGGTGCTTTGACTCATTATCTCTTGCCTGATGATGAAGTTGATGAAAATCAAGATTCTTCCGACTCAGATTGTGATGATGGTAAGTTTGTTTTTTCGATTATTTTTATCAAGCGTGGCAATTGAGACTCATTTTCTTGCAAATGGGTTGATTTGAGTTTTGTGTTATCTCCAACCGGTTAGAAGGGTAAAGTAGAAAGATGAAGTAATTAACTAAATCAAATGGGTCAAAGGGTCGAAAGATGCCCAAAGTGTATTTTATGCATAAACCTCCTAAGTCATTTTATTCAAATTGTTATATTTATTTATGAAAATGATATAAATTTATAATCGTATATGCCACACTAGTTTTAATTTTTTTAAAGTTGGACAAAATTGTTTTGGGTGAGGCAAATAAACAAAAACCTCTTAAATATTTTTAAAGTTGAATTATTATGAAAATAATAAAACTGTCATTATCACAGTTGCCACAGTAATTAGTTATTGAAAGAGTTTAGATTTTTTGACAGAAGGTGTTGGGTTGAATGGGTGAAATAAAAACAAATAGCTAAATAAGAAATAGGGTCAAATAGGTCGAAAACCGCCCGAAGTGTATATTTAATAAATAAACCCCGTTCAAAAACAGATCCTCATACTTCTCATATGTGCCACACTAGTTATCTATTTAAAAATTAAAAAAAAGGATTTCAAATCAAACATAACCCAAACCCAATTTGTTTCAACACGTACAAAAAAGTTACCCATTCTAACCCATTACTAACTTCCCATTTGCTACCACGACATGTCTTGTTGTAATATATCTACAGATGATAGGTCACGCAGAGAGCTCCATGAAATGCTTGTACCGAAAGTTCTTCAAGAACCATGGGTTAAAGCGGAAAATATAACACTCTCTTTTAACTCATATTTCATCAAATTTAACCCTTTGCCTGCTGATAGATTATATAAAGCTTTTGGACTATTTTTAAAAAACCCATTACCACACGAGGCAGAAAGAATGGAACTTGATCTCCAATTGGCTCGTGGTCGATCTGTATTGACTAAGATTGTCCCTTGTGGTGCTTTAGAGTTTACGGACAATGAGGTATCAAACCTTGATGTTTTTTTTCTCATTCAATAAGATAAATTCTGGGGGCGTTAGAGTGTGCCTTTTGAAAATGATTATGTTTTTCTCAATCAATAAAAATTAATAAAATGAGCAGTAGGAAATATTGTTTTGATTTGCTTTTACCAATTAAAGTTCTAGTAGTTAGTTGTTTGAGTTTTTTCTTTAAAGTTATGACTTTTAAAAATAAAATGCTGAAAATGACATTTATACGGGGAAAGGGAGACCTTTTTTGTGAAACGAGAGTAAAAGTCTTTGAATTGGTTGTAGTTATTTTTTATACTTGAATAATACGAAGCTGCGTGTGTTTACCAAACATAAAAAACCAACAATTTATGCAGATTTTGCTAGCGGAAAGGTTTCAAAAAATGTGGCTGAAGGCGATTATAGACAAATCAGAACTTGTTAAAGATTTTGTTCAGTTAGGCAAAGATAATTTCAGCAACTCAGCTTTGACTTTTTACTTATTGTTACCCCTGAATGTGGATGAATACAGAGGATCAATGACTGTAGATTGGCAGATCATTACAAAATGTTTATCATCACCAATTTTCAGAAATCCAGAAGAGATTACTACTACATGTCATCACACGTCGAATACGAGTGATTATTTATATCTTGCCAATGGGCCCACACAAATCAAAGATGTATTGAATAGTTTGGTGTATGTCCCTTGCAAGGATACTTTTTACTTTGTCTCCGCTTATCTTCCTGAGAAGGATTCTTATAGTATTTTTAAAGAAGGAACAAGTTATGTTGACCATTATACGGCAGTGTAAGTTTATATTCTTCATATCTCATCAAGCCATAATTGATTTACATAATCTCCTCTTGCAAGAAGTTGATTTATCGGGTACTTTTTTCAAATTTAATGAACAGATTTGGAAACCAATTTGTGTACCCAAACCAGCCTCTTTTGAAAGCAAAACAACTCTTTCGTTTGGACAACCTTCTAAGGAAGAGAGGAAGTGGAGGTACGCTTATTTTTATCTATATATAAAAAAATAAACAGTTAATGTGTTATACATGATAATCTTGTTAGTTTAATTCTTTGTATTGTATAGTATCAATGTTTTGTTCTTGAGTTGTAGAAATAGCATAGTATAGGGATCATTTGTGTAAATAGTTAGTTAGTACTTCTAACTACTATAAATAAGTGATTTAGTGTGTAATTGAACCTAATTCATAATAATACTTGATGATCTTCATGTTCTGTTAATAACATTTGGTATCAGACTAAAGGCTCTCGATCCAACATCTCCTTCCTCGATTCTTGATCGAATCAATTCGATCGTTCGCTGACGGTGATTAACAACGATTCCCCACCCGCCTCTGTGCCTCGATTCACTACGATGGCCGACCAAAGCAGACAGGTGGTCCTGAAAGACATTAGCGATCCAATTTCGTTCAAGATCCCAATCCTTACACCGACGAATTACACCTCCTGGGCGATAAAGATGGAAGCGTTCATGGATGCCCAGGGGCTCTGGGATGCCATCAAACCACCCACCCCAGGCGCGGTGGATGCCAAGTTGGGCAAGAAGGCAAGAGCCTTCATCTTTCAGTCTTTGCTGGAGGATGTGCTAATGCAGGTGGCTGCATTCAAGTCTGCGAAAGAGATATGGGGAGCCTTGAAGAAGCGCTATGTCGGTGAGGATAGAGTGAAACAGGCGTGAATTCGAACTCTAGATCGCGAGTTTGAAATGTTGTCCATAGGGGAGTTTGAATCAATAGATGAGTTTGCGGGCAAGATGGGAGAACTGGTATCAGAGCGTATATGGCCCTAGGGACAACTGTTCTAGCCACCAAACAAGTGAGGAAGTTTTTGAAGGCAGCCCCAAAGAGATTCCTCCCAATTGTGGCAGCCATAGAGCAATTTGCCGATCTCGCTGTTATGACCTTTGAAGATCTAGTAGGGAGGCTGAAAGCGTATGAAGAGAGGTTAAAACCAGCCTCTCAAGCCAAGAACCCCTTAGGGCAGTTGCTCTTGACGAAGAGTGAATGGCACGAAAAAGCCAAAAGTGAATCCAAGGCTCAGAACCCACGACCAAATGGATGGGATAATAGAGGAAAAGGAAAGGGAAGGGGAAGGTATGCGTAGGGCAGGGGAAGCAGAACCAGCTTTGAAGGTGGTGACAAATGTGCAAATACCACCAAGAAGGACAAGAGAAACATAAGATGTTTCAACTGTGATAAATTGGGGCATTACTCAAGCGAGTGTCGGGCTCCAAGAAGGGGAGACCAGGAAGCACATTTGGCACAAACACAAGAGGATCAAGGACCAGCCTTGCTAATGGTGCAACAAGATATGGGCTTACTTGAGGAACAAAGTGTGTTCCCAAAGGATCTGCCACATGAAGGTGACTCTTGCACTTGGTACCTAGACAATGGGGGCAACAACCACATGACTGGCATCAAATTCCACTTCACTGAACTTGATGAAGCTATTAATGGCAAGGTGAAGTTTGGGGATGGGTTAGTGGTTGTAATCAGAGGCAGGGGATCCATATGCTTTCAATGTAGCAATGGTGAACACAGAGTAGTGACTAATGTCTACTACATACCTGCTCTGAGAAGCAACATTCTCAGTCTGGGTCAACTGGATGAAGTGGGTTGTAAAATCCTGATGAAAGAAGGCTACCTATGGGTCTATGAGAAAAGTGTTAGGACCCTGATGAAAGTAAAGAAGTCTGAAAACAGGCTGTACAAAATAAGACTCACTGCCACACACCCCATGTGTCTACTCACTGCCCTGCATGACCAAGCTTGGACATGGCATGCAAGATTGGGACATTAGAGTTTTGACTCCATAAACCTTATATCCAGGCACAACATGGTGAGGGGAATGCCCAAGATTAGCCACAAATCACAACTATGTGAGAGTTGTCTGGTGGGAAAGCAAAAGAGTCAAGCTTACCCTGGTATGAACAATTTCGGGGCTAGGACACCCTTTGAGTTGGTACATGCTGATCTGTGTGGGCCAATAGACCCACCTACACCTGTTGAAAACAGATACTTTATGCTCCTGGTGGATGATTATTCATGATTCATGTGGGTGTACTTGCTTAAGTCTAAAGATAAGGCACCAGAAGCATTTGAGATGTTTCAAGCCCAAGTCCAAACAGAAACAACTTGTAAAATCAAGGCCCTTAGAACAGATAGGGGGGAGAGTTTACTTCCAAAAGCTTTGATCAGCTGTGTAGCTTGGAGGGAATCAAGAAGTACCTGACGGCCCCCTACTCTCCACAACAGAATGGGGTAGTGGAGAGGAGAAATCAGACAGCGATGGGCATGACAAGGTCTATTCTAAAGGCAATGAATATGCCTTTGGAACTCTGGGCTGAGGCAGTAAGACATTCTGTCTTCCTTCTGAATAGGAGTCCCACGAAAGCCCTAGAGGATGTGACCCCTTATGAGAGTCTCTTTAAAAGAAAGCCAAAGATAAAACATCTAAGGGTGTTTGGATGCAAGGCACATGTAAAGATTCCTAGTCACCAAGTAAAGAAGCTGGATGATAGGAGTGTCCCATTGGTGCATCTAGGCATAGAACCAGGTTCTAAAGCCTACAGGCTGTATAACCCAATGACAAGGAAGATAGTGGTAAGCAGAGATGTGAAATTTGAGGAAGGAAAACCATGGGAATGGGAGAATAGTAATCCTGATGTGTCTAGGCATAGATATGCTACATTTGGTCTGAATGGTGTTGCATCACCTGTGCTAACATCTGAGCAGCAGGATCAGAATCCTGACATCAGTACTGGGAATGAAACTTCTTCAAGTGGAGTACCCAGTCAAGGTCAGTCCACCTCTGGAAACTCTGAAATTGGTATGTGACACAGCCAGAAGGTTTTGTGAAGTCTAGCAAGGAAAGGTCAGTGTATAAGCTGATTAAGGCATTATATGGTCTTAAGCAGGCTCCAAGAGCATGGAATGAGAAATTACATGATACCTTAATAGAGTTTGGTTTTAAAAGGTGTCCACAAGAACATGCTGTATACATTAATCAGTCTGAAAATGGATCAATGTTAATAGGAGTGTATGTGGATGATTAATAGTGACTGGTTCAAGTACAAGGATGGTAGAGGAGTTTAAAGCAATAATGAAGTCTAGGTTTGAAATGACAGACCTTGGATTGTTGAATTACTACTTAGGCATAGAGGTGAAACAAGAAGAAAGTGGTATCTTCTTGAATCAATCTGGGTATGCAAAGAAAATTCTAGTAGAACAGAATATGTGGGAGTGCAATTCAACTAAAGTCCCTATGGATCCAGGATTGAAGTTAGGGAAAGATGAGGATCAGGATTCAGTGGATCCTACAATGTATAGAAGAGTTATAGGGTGTTTGAGATATTTAACTCAAACTAGACCTGACTTGAGTTACTCTGTGGGGATAGTTAGTAGATTCATGGAAATTCCTAGAACTACTCATTGGCAAGCAGTTAAACACATTCTGAGATACTTAAAAGGTACTATTGAACATGGTATTTGGTATGAATGTGGGAACATGGATGATTTGGTGGGTTATAGTGATAGCTCTCATGCTCCTACTAAAGCTGATGGTAAAAGCACTACAGGTATGGTGTTCTATTATGGAGGAGGACCTGTTAGTTGGGTTAGTCAAAAGCAAGAGACTATTGCTTTATCATCATGTGAGGTTGAGTTTATAGCTGCTACTGCTTCTGCTCAGCAAGCTGTGTGGTTGAGAAGTGTGTTGGAAGTATTGACTGGAGTTCAGGCAGTACCAGTTTTAATACATGTGGATAATAAGTCAGCTATTCAATTAATGAAGAATCCGGTGTTCCATGGGAGATCTAAACACATAAATGTCAGATACCATTTCATAAGTATAGTTGTCAATAGCGAATAGCGGTAAATAGCGACAAGCCACCTATATGCTACGTAGCGAATAGCGGTAAATAGCGACCGCTATTTCGTGTTTAGCGATTAAGTAGAATAATATGTAAGATTGTTTTACATTTAATAGATAAGCATGTTTAGTAATAAAGTAGTAGGAAATCTAAGCAAAGACCCCTAAAATAGCTAAAATACTTCATTACTAATCATCTAAATCTCATATTTACCAAATAAAAAATAAATAAAATAAAAAAAAACCCGCTATGTAGTCGCTATCTACAAATAGCGACCGCTTGGCGCCACGCTACATAGCGCGCTATAGCGGTCGCTATAGCCGCTATTGACAACAGGGTTCATAAGGAGTTATGTTGAAAGGGGTTTGGTAGTGGTGAAACATATTTATGGAGAGGAGCAAAAGGTTGATATTCTTACAAAAGCTCTTCCGAGGCTAAAATTTATTGATATGAAAAGGCTGCTTGGAGTAGGTTCAATAAAAGAATTAAGGGGGTGATTGTTAGTTTAATTCTTTGTATTGTATAGTTTCAATGTTTTGTTCTTGAGTTGTAGAAATAGCATAGTATAGGGATCATTTGTGTAAATAGTTAGTTAGTACTTCTAACTACTATAAATTAGTGATTTAGTGTGTAATTGAACCTAATTCATAATAATACTTGATGATCTTCATGTTCTGTTAATAACAAATCTTCATAATTAGATAAACTGCCAGCATCCATTGGGTCTCTAGAAGGAAGTTTGTATAACCAGTTATCCCAAAAAAACTTAGTTAAAAGGAGAACAAGTCAAACATGTTGAATTAAATTATAGGTTAACTCTGTAACAATATTTTTTTTGTAATGATATTTATCATTTTGGTTGCTTACAAGCTCTTTTCAAAGAAGGGGCAAAAAGTGTTTCCAGGTCAACCTAATCCACCCCCACTTGACCTTATCCATATACCTGATTTTGTTAGCGTTCTTATATCTGTTTTTTTATTATTTGTTTTTCAATACTGAAACAGAGCAGCGTGAAAAGGAGGAACACTTTGTGGAATTACCTCCTGAAATATGTGTTCTGAAAGTCGTAGGATTTTCAAGGGACATCGGAAGCACATTGTCTTTATTGCCTTCAATCATGCACAGATTAGAAAGCTTTCTTGTTGCAATTGAACTGAGACAAAGGTTATGTGCTTCATTTCCTCAAGGATCAGAAGTTTCTGCAGATCGTGTATGGCTCTAATTATTGTTCTTTCTTAGTGTTTCTTTTTGCTTTTTAATGTGTAAAGAGACTTTATCGTTTTTAATGTTATCAGATTCTTGAAGCGCTTACAACTGAGAGATGCAATGAGCGGTTTTCTCTTGAGAGACTTGAGATTTTGGGTGATGCTTTTCTAAAATTTGCAGTTGGTCGACACCTGTTTTTGGTAAATCAATTCCTTGATGAAGGAATACTTACTCGGAAACGATCTAATATGGTCAACAATTCACATTTATTGAAGCTTGCGCTATCTAATAATTTGCATGTAAGTTCTTTTCTTGTGAGTATACAAAGAAATAAAAAAATGTTGGGCACCTTTTGAATTGTATTATGTTATGGTAGTACATACATTAATCAGAATCCTAGATGGAGGTGGCAATTTCGACCTTTTGAATTGTATTTTGAATTGCCCACAACGCATTTCAAATGCATACAATCTCCTGCATCTCTTCTTTGAAAAGTTAGATTAATGTTGTAAAGAAGCCAAAGTTTACTTGTTTTCACCAACTCATTTTGACACTTTACCCAACCTTTAGTCCTGGACCTACCAGTTCATTTTATAAATGCCATAAGTTAATTCATTTGAGACTTTTTGTAGGTATATATACGTGATCAGCCGTTTGAGCCTACCCATTTTTACCCTTATGGTCGAAGATGTTCAGTGATATGCACTAGTAGCACAGAGGTACAAATTCATTCTTCGCAAGATAGTAATTTGAAGACAGGAGCAAATACGGAAGTTAGATGCAATAAAGGTCATCATTGGCTACAAAAGAAAACCATTGCAGACATTGTGGAAGCCCTTGTTGGAGCATTTTTAGTTGATAGTGGTTTTAAGGGGGCAATTGCATTCTTAAGTGGATTGGGATTCCTGTTGACTACAAACACTCACATGTTGCTGACATATGTGCTTCAAGTAGAATCTTTACCTCTTTGAGCCCTCTAGTTGACATTTCTGCCCTAGAAAGTCTTTTGGGATATCAGTTTCAGCATAAAGGTCTTCTATTACAGGCACTTTTACATCCATCTTACCGTAATAATTATGGTGGTTGTTATCAGGTAACCGCTTAACTAGAGGCTGAAGTTTAGGAAGTAGATTTGGGTTATGTTTTATCTCAAATGGTCAACTAAAAATTAGCTAAAAGGGGAACTGGTCAAATGAATCAGAGGGGTTGAAAGTTGCCTTAAGGTCTATTCTTTGTGTACCTTCTAAATCGTGTTATACAAATAAATTTATTGTTATTGTAACAATATTCTTTTTGTAATCATAAGTAATACTCATTATTAATAGATTATTTTTTATGAAATGGACAATAAAATGTTAGTGAGTCAACCTGAACTGCTAAAGCGTGAACAATCTTGCTATCTTATACGGGTCAAACCTCAGCCGAACTAAATCCAAATGCGTACGACCTACATTGATCTATGTAAAATCATTTGGATATTATTTAGAAGTATTTGTATTGTAGTATTAATACATTAATTAAGTATAAATTTATAAAAAGGACAAAAGGTTTTGGCCAGTCAACCGGACCCATTTTGACCCGTTTAGAAAATGACCCATTCTGATTTGTTAAATAATTGCAATAATACTTATGATAACATTTCCATGTGGTTGAAAACAGAGATTGGAATTTCTTGGAGATGCTGTGTTGGATTACTTAATCACATCTTATCTTTATTCAGTATATCCAAAACTGAAACCAGGTCATTTGACTGATTTAAGATCCTATTCCGTCAACAATAACTCTTTTGCGGGTATTGCTGTAAATCGGTCCATATACAAGTTTATGCTATGTGATTCCCCTACTTTAACCCAGTCAATGAACAAGTATGTAGAGTTCTGTAAAACTTCTTCATCAAACAACGTTTTGGCTGAAGCCGTACCATGTCCTAAGGTAACTTTGCTATGATTAACTATCTATTATACAACTATATCATGTTTTGATTATCTTTTACATCTTTATAATTTGTGATTTCCTGTTTTCAGGCTCTCGGTGATCTGGTAGAGTCGTGTGTTGGTGCAATTCTTCTTGATTCTGGATTCAATTTAGATGTTGTTTGGAAGATAATGATCTTGTTTTTGGATCCTGTAATGAAGTTTTCAGCATTGCAGCTTAATCCCATTAGAGAACTTCAAGAACTTTGTCAGTTTTATAACTGGGAATTAACATATCCATCCGTAAAAAAGGATAGGACGTTTTTGGTAGAAGCAGTTGTTAATGCAAATGAAATTTGCGAGTCTGCAAGTGCTACGAATTTCAGTAAAAAAACCGCCAAGAGAATTGCTTGTCAGAAATTGTGCTTGTCATTGAAGGTAAAAGATCTTGCACCCTTTTTTTTTTTTTCCTTTTTGCATCAATTTCTACCCATTTACTCATCAATGACCAATTTAAGCTTTGTTTCTCTTAACTAGATCAAACAGTTGTCCTTAAAAGAAATTGGTCACACGTGTTGACAGTCACCAAAAGTAATATTTTTAATGCATACAACCTCTCAAATTATTTTATTCAAAGCTTTTTGTCATTACTTTATAAATACCATTACTTATGATTAGCGCATTACAATGTTGCCTTGATAAATGATGACCTCACCAAATGAATAATTTTCTCAGTTCCTGAATTGTTATTTTTATCATTACAATAAAGCAATTTATTCATTTATGGAGGGTTTACTGTAATTATTCTAAATATTTTTTGATAAAAAAGCGTTTGAAAGTCAAGCTGAATGTTGTAAATTGTTTTATTCAGTGATTTGTAGCATTATAGTAATAATATTGTTTATGTAATCTGAATTAGCTCATTAGTTATTTTATAAAATTAAGAAAAAAGTGCTTGCGGGTCAAGCCAACTAGTCCTGGGTTGCCTTAACCTGGAGTCGCGGACTAAAAATGGCTTATTACAATCCAACCCGCCTGAACCCGTCACCCAACTCACCTGACCTACATATTGACACTTCACATCTGAATTTTAATAATTAAAGATAATCTTGTTTATACAGGATAAAGGTTACAAGACAAAAATGAAATCTTTAGAGGAAATCTTGAAATTGAGCCAAAAGATGGAAGCTAAATTAATCGGATATGATGAAATACCAACAAATATAAATACTTCACAGAAATATTTGAACCCAAATGAATTCGGAAGTACATCGCCACAAAAGCATTCTAGCTCAGTAAAACCTGCGAAAAGCAGTAATGGTGTGAGACGAATGGTGGATCCCGCACCTCAATGCAATCTTTCAGAGGCCAATGGTAACAGTTCAGAAACACCAGCAGGTGAATTTTTGGATTCTAGTAGAATTGACAATTTTGACTCCTTACTTATGAATCGTTTTGGGTATGTTTTATCTTTGACTAATAAAATAAGAAAAATTATCTTAAAGAGAAATGGGTCAAATGATTCGGAAGTCTCCTCTAGTGCAATTTTAAACGTAGAGTTGATAAAACCTCCACTATCAATTTATCTAAAACATATATATGCTGATTAAAATTTAAAGAATTGTACTCGTATTGTACACACTAACATTTCTAAAAAAAATATGGATAATAAACAGGTCTCGGGTCAACACAAACATATAAGTACATAAAATGATCCGTTGATCTGAATTCGTTTTGTCCTGTTACCAACCTGCCTCACACGCCAATTTTACAACGTCTAGATTCTAGTTGCCACATCTAAGTTTCTCTAAAAGTACTTGCAAAAATTTGAATTTCAGGTGCTGTTGCTCGCAAGTTGTCAGCAAAATCACATTTGTATGAAATCTGTGCTATTAACTGTTGGAAACCACCATTGTTTGAATGTTTCCAAGAAATAGGACCAGCCCACCAGAAACAGTAAGTTTATACACTTCTAGTCGCGATAATCAGTTTTTAATGTATAAATAACCAGATTCAACTTCTGGTTATCTAGAGTTCAAACAATCAATTCGCCAAACACTCAATCAACTGATTGTCTGATTATTGACTGTGTATGTGATGCTTCTTAGGTTTGCATTCAAAGTGTCTCTCACGATCGAAGATGCCTCAAATACACATTTGGAATGCATTGGAGATCATCAGGCTAAAAAGAAAGATGCAGCTGAGTTTGCAGCCCAGGGAGCGATTTGGTACTTAAAGCAAATCGGGCATTTGAGAAACTAGGCATGTAGTTATTTTGGTCACCATATGCATATATATCATCCCTTTTGTTTTGTATAATAACATCGAAACAAAGGGCATCCGTAGCATATAGCCATGTATATGTGCACAGGCGCCACTTATGTCGTATATCTAATTGTGTGCCACTTTTGAGGTTGTATGTCTGGTATTTTGAGACAATAATGCGACGTGTATGTTATCTTTGTAGGGTTGTAAACGAGCCGAGCTGAGCCAGGATGGGTTCGAGCTTGAGCTCAAAGCTTATCGAGCCGAGCCAATCCGGCTCGAAAATTTTAACGAGCTCAAAACACTGGCTCGAGTTTGGCTCGTGAAAGTTCGAGCCGGCTCGATTTAATTTTTTAAAATTTTTCACATTAATTTATATGAAAACATAAAAAATATATATTAGGGCTTTTACATTTTGTTTGGTACTTTGTATTTATGGGAACAAAGATTATTATTTTGAATATAAATAGTTTACTATCAAGTTATATATTTTTTAAATAAAATATTTAATGTTTTTAAAAAGAATCTATTTTTATTTTGGGTAACTTTGTAAAATAGTAATTAACTTTCAAAAGTGTTTCAATTAAGTAACTCAGGTTTTAAAAGTGTTCTAATTAGATCACTCAGTTTTTATATTTTATAAAAATTAAAAGTCATAACATATTTTTTAGCATGTTATATTTTTTGATTCAGTTAGAAAATATTTTTTTTTATTTTTTGATGCTGATATGGAATGTTGATGAAAATTTTAGGCATTTTTTTATTTTTTTTCATAATTAACATGTTTTTTTTTTTAATATAATTTTATATATTGAAAATTCTCACGTCTTTTCCATCATTACTTTCTTGTCATAAGAAAATTTGATAATAACTCGATTTGATCGTTTGGTAGTTCAATTTGAGAAAAATATGTATGAGTGATTAAATTAAAACACTTTTGAAATTTGGTTACTATTTTGTGATATTTTCTTTTTTATTTTTAAGAAATCATTTTTAAAATTCTAATATTAAAATAATAATTATAATAACATTAGTAGTAGTAATAATAATAATAATATACTATATATATATATATATACACACACACACACACATATATTATATGCACCAAGTCACGAGCCGAGCCAACGAATCGAGTCACGAGCCGAGCTCGAACCGAGCTAACCCTGGCTCGAGTTTGGCTTGTTTAGACTTCGAGCTGAGCTGAGCCGACTCGTTTAGAATCGAGCTTTTTTCGAGTCAAGATTTTTTCGAGTGAGTTTCGAGACACAAACTTTTTGTACAACCTTATATCTTTGTGTATTAGAAGCTGTTTATGTTTTTCATGGATATTTGTAGGGTTTTGTGGCATAAAATGGGTCACAAATCTTTGGAACTTGAGTGAGGTTCGATGCTTTGGGAAGTTTGGCTCATCAACCCTGTGAGTATAGAAGACCAAAAGACATGACAACATACATAATATAAATTAATGGACTAAAATGGTATATTGAACAAAATACAAGGAGCAAAGCAGAGTAGAAGTTAAGCTAGTTAGTTATAATGTCATATACTATATTTTAGAGCTTACTTGTGTGATTAAGAGCATATATTTTTAAATTTCTTTTTTAACTTTTAATATATAAAAAAATTTTTATATTAATGATCGAACTTTAAATTTGTTAGCTTTTATCTACATATCTCTATAAAATTTATAAAAAAATGGAGCCATATTAAATATACCGTCTGATAAATTTTATATTTTGACTTTGTTTTTTAATAAAAATAGATGACACTAAACGCATCATAACACGATATTCATTTCTTTATAACAAATAAAAATATACCGAGCAAAATCATATTAATGGTGGTGAACACTAAAATATTGGTTAGAATCACCCTTATTAAGAATTTAAATAACTTTTTGTAAACTAATATTGTATATATCTTATATAAATTAATATGTTGTTACCATCGATTTTTTTTCTATATTTCCAGGTAATTCTACACAAACACCCAAATAAAAGTCAAAACCTAAATTGTGATAACTTCATACATATAAAATGTTTTAAGCTCAATTTTATCAGAATACAATAAATTTTGAGATAAAAAAAACTAATTGCGGGTGTAGCTTTTATCAGTGTTTTGGAGACCGGATCGGACCTGCCGGTCCGACTGATTCGACCGGGTATCGGTCCGGTGGCCGGTCCGATCTGATACGGATCGTTTTTTAGTGGTCGAACCGGCCAGTTCGTCCCGAACCGCTGGTCGGACCGGGAAACCGGACTGGTTTTGGTATTTTTTTATTATTTTTTTTAGATTTTAATGGGTAAAAACGAGGTGTTAAACCATAAATTAGTATGTTGGATATACAAATATAGTTAAATTTTAAAATACATATATAAATTACATATATTCAATTACATATATAAATATAGTTAAATCCGGTCCAAGCGGTCCGACCACCAAACCAGTAATGCGTCCGGTTCGACGTCCGATCCGGTTCTGAAAACATTTCCTTTTATTTAGTTTGACATTTGGGTTTGGGCTCACACAAACAGATCTTAAAACAGATTGGGAGCAATCAGCCAGCATCAAACGATTGTTGTGGCATTAGAGGTGGTCTGCCAATTGCTCAACGTGAAGGCGGCGAATTGTGGTATGAATCAGGGGACTTTGAGTGGTGACGGGCGGTCTACAATCTGCAAGAAGTCACGGCCCACGGGGACCGAACCTCTAGTGTGGGAGAGTGATGTGAATCAGAGAGGTTTCACAAGTGAGAATGACCCTATAATAAACTCTCACCAGCAGTGATTGTTACCTGTTAGTTTACTATGTCCTCTTTTATTTGTAATCGATATCAATCAATGCCTTCAGTTTCTTCTTAATATTTCAGTTTTATTCTCTAACTATGTTACTATCTCGTATAATACACTGATTGTATAAATAAATATTAAATAGTTAGTAATGAAAATTTTGAAAATTATAAGACAATATTTTGAAATTTGATATTACTAAAATTATGTATTAGTAAAGACTTTAAATGATATGTTTGTATTTTAATCTTTTTGAAAAAGTTTTCTTATGACAAGTACGTTTTTTAAAATTTTCTTATGAAAAGTTTGAATTTTAATCTTTTTTGTTTCATTAATAATTTATTTTTTAACACAAAATTTGAAAGATTTATTATTTTTAAAAAAGTTTGATGTTTTGAAAATTTCTTATTATTAAAAAAACTACATTTATAAAATAAGAAATGTTTTAATCTTACAATAAATAAATTAAAACTTTTAGTGGTTAATGCAATCATTTATTAGAAGATTAACGGGAAACTAAGATTTACAAACTTTATTATTGTGTCATGCGTCACCCAAAAGACTTCTTTTATTGGTATACATAGATGTATTAAAACTTTTAACTTTCTTTAAATATATTTAAAGAGCCACTTTACCCATATGTTCATGATTGTTAACTGTCAATTTTCACAAGGTAGTGGAATTCAAAATTAACCGATCTCAATTCTTTGAATTTATGATATGAGCTCAAGTATTGTTTTCAACTTTTGAGAATCTGTTGAAACTCTATGCCACAAGTGCTTTGGGTTTCTAAAATGTAAGTGCTATACTAAAAGAGAAACAAAATAATGTAATCAAAACACCTTTTTCATCAGATTATATTCATCAAAATTTAAAAGATGATTTTTTTGAACTATAAACTTGAACAGAGGGTTAGTTTTAGGGTATGACATACCCTAACATAAGATTTTAGGAGCAATATATTTTGATGTTACATCATTGGAATGTAGAAGCTGCAGATTTTGAAACATAGAAGTACATTTTGTTACATAAGAACTGATTTTGTGTTTTAAATATAGCAGGGTATTTGCTGAAACATAGAAGCTGTAGATTTTAATGTTGCAGTTTCTTTAATTTGAAATTTTATAGAACTAGTGGCACTTCAGCAAAAAAAAATCATTAACTACTAAGAAAACAGCAATCACTAGAAAGCAGAATCGATGAAAAGATATTAAATTGTTAAGCATCAATTAAGATACATAAAAACAAGATTCGATCAAACAAATGCAACATCAAATTCATAGAACATTAGATCCAACATCGATTTTTGGCTAAACTTAAACATGAAGACAAACATAGTCTCTAAATAAAATCTTCAATACTGCAAAAGTACCTCAGAATCCAAGCTTGGTTCTGCGCCAGTGCCTGCGCTTCGCATTGTACCTAAATAAAACAAATAACTTGTTAGCTAAAAACAATTATCTTTTTTTTAAAATAATGATTATTAAAAAAAACTAATTTTGACCTAATTGTATTATCAGTCCTCATGCGAATCCAGTGAGGAATGGGCCTGTTCTGCCTCATCTTCTTCGCAAGCTTCTTCTTGATCATGAAGGTCTTGTGGGACGGCTGCATTAAGTAAAACACATAAGCAAAAAGATCATATTTTTGTTCTCATACTCTAAGACTCTAAGTTAAAGAAAAGTGAACAAGAAGAAAACAACAGCAACGTATTTAAATTATTTGGTTTCTCGAGTTTGAATGCAAAAGATAGAAAGAGAAAGAAACTTAACAAGTTTTCATGTTCTTTATTTAAAACAAAAACAACATGTGATAGTTTTAAACTTATTTTTAAAGTTTTCACAGTCAAGATTGGAAATTTTAACCTCTAACTTCTTAAGAAAACCATGTATCATTCGATATCTTTCACTTTCCCTTGAAAACAAAGGATGAATAACACAACATAAATGTTTAGAGACTTTGATCCAAGGATACATCAGTGTCAAATTGTGTGATGATTAGCACTAATGCACTGCTTAGATCCTGATACTTTGATTCCTATATAAGGTTACCTCTGCTCATACAACGCTTAATCTAACTGCAAAAATTATAACTTTCAATAATCACGGCATCTACTAACACTAAAATTCAACAACCAAAATCTGCAACTAAAACAATTTCATTGAATAACAGCTACAAAATCCAAGCTGAACATTCAAAATCTACAATAGTAACGAAACGCCCAAATGAACAAAACATGAATGCACGAAACCACGAAACCCTAGAATTCCTAAACAAACCATCGCTCACAATCCCTAAAAACCACCAAAAAACCTAAAACGTTCTAAACTCAAATGCGATGAGTATCATAAGCAATGGAATCCTAACATGTTCATCGATTGAAGACGAAATGATCCATAAAGTGGTGATATCTTAGAGCTAAACAGCAGCAAAAGGTTAAATCTATCTAATTAATCAAGAAAAACAAAGTTATCAACGATGATTACGCAGCCGTAAACGCATAAAATACAACAGATTACCATGGTGAGCACAGGTGCAGCTTCTTCGTCTTCTTCTTCTCTGGTGTGCTGTTATGGTAGCCGCTGTGATGGAGCTTTTATATAGCTAGGGTTTGACAGTGGGTGGGCTACCCATAAAGCCCAATTAGGTTAACTTCAAGCCCAAAGAAGCTTCCTTACAAGTTACAAGTTACAACTTACAACTAATTACAACTTACAAGTGAAATTGTATAAAGATTAATATCATTTAGGGTAGTTTACGATCTTTAAATTGTTTAATTGTCTAGTCTAACTTTTTTCTATATAGAGATAAGTGTTTTTCGGTTCGGGCTAACACGATACCAAGAAATATTGTCCGCCTTATTCCCTAGAAACCTCTTCTCGAGACTTGCATGTTATCTTTATAAAAGTTGTTTTTAACGGTTTAACTAGTGTGTTTACTAGGAAAATCAAATTCTGAATGGTTTAATAGTTATAGGTTTGTAACATGATCAGCAAGATGACCTGTTCTCTTTCAATATGTTTGACATTTTTAAGGATATACTTGAATTAGGTTAGCATGATTTGTAATATAAACTTTCATGGATTTTTAAATTGTTTTATGTTCATAATTGATTCATACTCCCCTAATAAACACCATTAAAATTTATTTTATAGCAAATTCGCAACCATTTATCTATTACCAACAATTAACCACACATGAACAGTAACACACCAATCATATTTTAGAACTAGCAATTTTTAAAAGCAAGCAAAATATAAATTTGTCATCTGTAATCTATAGTGCTAATGGAGACTAATTTATTGGTTTTCCTCGATTTGTAACCTGAACAACTTACATGATAAATATATAATCACGTATAGCATTATTAGATATTAGGAAGTGATGGGAAAATCCCGCTCTAGATGAGCATACCATCCCAGGTTTCAATGAATAAAAACAAAAACCCGACCTTTTACAAGTTAATCACTAATTGACTTTTGTTCATCTGAAGGTGTCGTACACAAGAAAAACATGAAAAAACAAAACGACACTCTTCAAACAAAAAAAACAAAGATAATAAAAGAGATAAAGTCGTGTGTATTTTTTTTAAGAAAAGAAAAACAAATTATATTTATATTTATATGTAATATGTAATTATATATCCCTTTTCATCTCTCTATAAAACCCACACTCTTCACACAAGATTGCACTGGTTCGTCTTCGACTTCATAGCATACCAAAAAACCCCAAAACTCTTCAAACCCTTATATATTAGACCTAATGTTCTAACCCATATATACATACATCTTCAATTTCATCTTCATAATTCTTCTTCAAATCAACAATGCCTCGAGTTTCCAAGAGGAAATCGGACCCCTTAAGATCATCGGAGCCCCGTAAGTAATCTAGATGCCTGTATTACAAAAAAAAGCTAATTAATAATTAATTTGTTCGATTGTTTCGTGCGTTAATTCTGTCGTTACTGAAACTGTTTGGATCCGAAATTCTGAAGTATCGTATGTGTATTTGTGTAGGTTTATCTTCATTGGGTTAATTTTGATCGAAGTTTGAGATTGCAATGGCTGTTTGATTGCTGATATATGTGTTTTTTTATTTCGTTGAATCAGATGTTTAGGTTTTGTGAATCCTTACGAATTGTGAAGACGTTAAAATCGTGCGTTCGTTAGGGATATGTGTGGAATGTAGGTATTACAGTCATTACTAACATTGGGAGATTAGAATTCCGAACGTAGTTGTTTCAATCGAGATAAGCGAGAATAAGCTTTTTATTGCAAACTGCTTAGGGTGTGTTAAATCTGAGTCTAGCGTTTCGATAGAATCTGTTTTGTAGGGGCGTATGCATATTCAGGTGTTGCCTATATGACAGATGGAGGAAGATGATGGTTATATGGTTATTGTTGTAAATTGCTTAGGGTGTGTTAAAGGTCTATGCAGAAACTGCGGAACAGGAAGTGAAAACATTGCAGACTTATTTTTCAGTCTAAAATTGATTCAAGCTATGTAATTGTTTGACATAATATCTTGTTTGATTAGTATAAGTATGTTATAAATATATCAGGTATCTAGATTGCTGCTTAACAAAGACAAAAAAAGAAATCTTATGGACACAAATTAACAAGCTTCAGTCTAATTATAGGTCTTCACAATAAAGGAAACACTATGATTTTAGTGCAAGATTTCTGCAGACTGTTTCTAATGCTGGTTTAGGTTCTTTCATTCAGTATATGCAGTTATGCTGTTCAAGTGTTCAACATATTGCACTTTAATCTTGAGATAATGTAATACTGATTATTTGAGACTATTGTGAGTCTTAATAATATAACACTATACTTTTGTTACACCGCCTACCAGTACTTATTTCTTTAGTTTATTCATATTTTTGCTGTATTGTTCTTCAGCTCCAAAGAAGATCACAAAGGAAGTGGAAAGGATAGATAACCTATTTGCATCATATGCTAATACTTCAATAGGCATGATTGAGTAAGTATATATATATTTCTCTCTAGTCTCAACTTTCACAGACTTTTTTTAAATGAAACTGGATTTTTTATGGTTGTGAAGTCTTACTTATATGTTATAAATTTAAATAGTTAAAGAAAGATTTCTTGTGATTATTTTGGTGTGCTAGATATTTTATTGATAGTTTTGACTGGTTTTTTCTTTAAGTGACAACACAATTATAAGCATCAATTTTGTCATCAATCCCTTTTTCTTTCAATAGACGTGCTTCATCTCTGCTCAACTTTTGTTGGGTTATTTATATTAATTCAACTATAACACTCTTTTTTTTACTGTAAAAGTCCAGAAGGCGTGGAGAGACTTTGCTCCGATCTAGGTGTTGAGCACACTGATATCAGAGTGTTGATGCTTGCTTGGTATGTTATAGCCTATTTTCAGTTAAGTTGAATTTTAAAGGCAGTTCACATGTTACCGGTTGAAATATTCCAGGAAAATGAATGCTAAGAAGCAGGGATATTTTACACAGGTATGCTACAGGTGTGTTTATAAGTTTAAGTATTTTATTCTTATTTAATACAGATCAGGTAGCATTTGTATCCTCACTGCTCTTTTTGTTTAACTGTAATTATTATTTGCTTTCATCATACTTGTAGGTTGTATTATTGTTTAATAATTCTATATATCTATCTTGGTTCAGTACTAAATTTTGCTTAGGATTTCACATTCTGTGCCCGTGGCATGCATTGCTATTACAAATACAGCAGTTTCTGGTTCAGCACCTAGCTTATTTCCCTTTTTTTCTGATTTCTTTTGAAACTAATGAGTTGTTATTTTAATTTCATAAATATCTGACAGTCAAAGTATGACTACAAAACTGTTGATAGATAAACATTCAATGCTATTCAATAAAGTGTTTCAGGAGCTTTTATATGGATACTCTTAATCTATAATCAATTCAATTCTTAATTGATAATTTGATATAAGATCATGTAACCTGATGATTTTCGATTTTGCATCCTAGCATCTCTCTGATTTGTTTGCACAAGATAAACAAATGAATGAAAAATAAAATAAAATATTCAAGCAATTATCGAACAAGCACACACACGTAAATAGCAAATAAGGCATGTCAATTTCTAAATTCACCTTCAATCGTCGATGCATATTTTATCAGGATGAGTGGCGGACAGGCCTAAAATCACTGCATGCTGACACTCTTAAAAAGCTTAAAAAACAACTACCTGAATTGCAGAAAGAGGTAATGTTTCTCCATCTATAATTTTCTGTAAAAGTAAGCATTACTTTAACATCTTGTTGTCCGTGTTCTTTGAGAAGGTGGCTAACAAAGAAATTTATGAGGATTTCTATCGCTTTTCTTTTCGTTACTGTCTAACCGGTAAGCTTCAGATTTTGAGTTATATATATACCATCTTATAATCTTTCTAAAATTTGCATCGGGTTTTGTATATTTCAGAAGATAAACAAAAGAACTTAGATATTGAGACTGCATGCGTATTGCTCAATCTTGTTCTCGGCCCCACTTTTAATCTACAGGTTGATTCATTCACCGAGTACTTGCAGGTTTGTAGCTAATAATGCATTCACCTATTTTAATCGAGATATCATTCAACGATTAAACATTTTGGTGTTGTATTTGTTAGAATCAGAAAGAATATAAGGTGATAAACATGGATCAGTGGACTAACTTTTACCGGTTTTGTCAAGAGGTAATGAAAATGCTGACAAGTTTTATTATATATATGATCATGGGCAATTTGGTTATTTCATACTTATCCATATATGCAGATAGAGTTTCCAGACCTTAAGAACTATGATGACTGCTTAGCATGGCCTATTATACTTGACAATTTCGTTGTCTGGTTGAGAGAAAAGTCCACATCGGCATAAATTTGATCTGGGACTCACCGCTATTGTATAATGCTGGCTGGTTATACAAGGTAACTGTTTACCTATATTTTTATTTGATAATCATGGTTTAAGATCTGTAAAAACATCAACATAATAGAACTATGTATAGATACATATATATGAATGGGGGCTACCAAGCTTATTTTAATGGAGAACTGCCAGAACCATATAAAAGCATGTACCTGATTTTTTTATATGTAACCACATAACACTAACCGCTTATGTTCCTCCCTTCCGTTACACATGATCAGCAAGTTTTCGTGCTTTTTTTTATTTAAAGTTGCTTCTGTATTGTACGTGTCATATATAAATACAATTACAAATGTAACTGACTAGGGTATCTTTTCCTGGCAGGAACCATATACAATGATCTCACTTACAAATGTCATTTTTGCTGACAGATGAGAAAAACACCGTTTTGCAACACTATGCTCCTCAGTGTTAGTTTGTTGTGTCAAACGACACCCTTTTTGAATGTTCATTCCTGAAACAAGATTTTTTTTCATATGTTGTCGAGCTTAAAGGAATATAATTTTGGATACAAATATCATCAGGTTTTTCTGGATTTTGGTTCAAGAATACATGCTGCATCTTGCATGGGTCAGTTTGTAGTAATCGATGTTGAACTTCCGATTCATGCGTCATCTAACTTCTCAATGAAGTAATGAGAATTCACAATTAACAGGGGACCCTTCTTGTTGAATAAGAAAATGATTAAAAGTCAGTATAATTGTTAATATGTATGAACACACTAATATTAAAATGATCAAGTGTTACAGGACAATGAACATTGCAGTTTGCACAGGAAGGCTATGGTAAAACATAAAGTACAGTATGCTTAATAATGTGCATATATCTGCAATGATCATAGTCTGAATGCCTATCAGTTAAATTCTTTAGTTACCAATATGAAGTGTCCAGCTTTGATACTGAAATCAGAGACACTTTGAGGTTCTGGTTGATGAATTTTATGGTTCCAGATTCTTGTTATGATATAGGCTGAGTGAACTTGTTTAATGGTCAAGATATCAATCACACTAGAGTTGATTTCATGTACTGAATTCTTACTTAGTATACGCGAAGTTGAAGCTCTAGATTTTGAATAGCCCCAAATGCATTCATCAACAATACATGAACAATTCATCTGTATTTGCAGCTTGTATTGCCATTGATTGGCACATTCAAAGACCAAAACCTCATATCCATCATCCCTTTATAGGAACTCTATCCATAGTTGCCATAATCAGCATGATTTCATCTACTTTGTACACATGTGTTGCTTGGCCAAAAAAAGCTCAAGGCAATGCCTCGTGTACTTTCATGTCAAAATTAGGATATGTATGAGTGAAATATGTAAAAGAGCCAATGAAATGAAGACATGATGAAATGTTTGCTTGATAAAAAAGTTGATATGTGATATCCTATCCACATATCTTGGCTTTTAGGACCTAAACGTGTAAGAAGTAAGAACTTCTCATTTCTTATGTATCAAGATGTGTTGATTGATTGTCAAGACTACTGGTTTCGTAGTCCGGATTCTAAATCGGCTTATCCAAAATACTAATCTTTAAAATCTAAAATGAATGATGCGTGTATAAACTATCTTGAATCAGCTTTAACAACTTGTATGTTTATGTGTTGATAAATGTATATTGTATTGTGCAATTTCGTTTTGCAACACTATGCTCCTTGGTCTTAAATGATACTCATTTATGAGGTAACTTTTTATGTTTTAAAATGAAAAAGGTTGTCCTAAGTTGAGAAAATAACAAAATTGACTTTATTAATAATTTAAAGAATATTCCTCATAGCCATGCATGACCTGGATTTGTTCTTCCACTTGCTTGTCTTGAAATACTCAAAACCTATGTGGCCACCATTGCCCACACATAGCCATAAGTACACAATCATCCAAATCTCACAGGCAATCAAATATGATTCTACTTCATCTTCATCCAGCTTTTCAATCCATAAAGACAAAAGAAAAAATGATATTTGTAACTTAGTGGCACAAACATGCACGTTTTTAACTGTTCGTCTGTTAGAAAAGTAAACTTGTTCGTATTCATTCATATTCATTATAATATTCTGAATAAGTAAAACGGATGTAAACGACAAAAAAAGAGAGGGACCCTAGGGTTTCTGTTTCTAAACGTCGGCAACTTATATTACGTTCGATGACTATTTATTATAATTTTAAATTTGTCAAAAACCATATTGTTTCGGACAATTAACATTTTATCATCAGTTAAAACTAAAGTCTACATTTTTCTTGGGTTTTTATATCTAAAATGTTGTATTTTTTACATAAAGCATTTTATTAAAAATCAATTGTTGAGTATGCTTGATATCTTTTTATACGGTTTATATTTTATACTTTTATGATGACATAGGATGTAAAAAATATTATTTAGAAAAAGGCATGGTTGAAATAAGAAGTCAAAAAGATATTATACATAGTTTATTTAAAAAGGGCACATTTGAGCATTGCCATTGGAAGCAACATAAAGTAGTGGCATTTGCCAACTATTACAATATATTCACAAACCTAACATTTTTAGTGTATTTATTTATTATTTATCTTAGACATTGTATTTGGAGTTTCCACGACATTCGTAGAAGGAACTGAATTTTAAAGTGTACCTGAATCTTTTTTAAAAAAAGTGAAGAAATCAAATTCAATGTAAAACTTATTCAAGCATAATTGCAAAGTTGAGACGCCCTACATTGCAATCGGAAGCAATACAAAGTAGTGGCAATTTTTATGTTCTTAGAATTACAAGTGGTTTTAGACGTATAATTGTAATGGTTTCAATGAACAATTACAATCACTTTGGTCGTTTATGCGTCACACTTGTACACATTGGATGAAGTGTTATATTCGGTTTAGATGAATCGTTATAACTAGTTTATACGCAATGTTGTGACTAGAGAGCTTGCGTACACCACCATAAAAGTATACACAAATTGAATATACTAAATTTTCAATTAATGTAAAAACTTACAAAAAAATAATAAATCATATTAAACTTATTTTAATTTACACTAAAATAAAAAATCCAGATTAAAAAAAAAATAAAGGTTGCTTAACACTTGCGCATGACTTTTTAATACTATTTTGTCACCGTCTCAATCATACAATTAAGTTAGTGGGAATAACGGTTCTTGTTACCTATATTTATATAAGACAATCATTTTAAATTGATTGTGTATGTAAAAAGCGACCCTCTGTAATTTCGTCACACTCATTAACACACTTAAGCCCACCTCGTTTAACACCCCCCTCACAGGCTCACACAAAGTGGGAGTGGTGTGCAAAGATTGTTAAAGGGCAACTCAAACATTAACGTTCAGGGATTAACATTCACCACATGGCCTAAAAGCCCTAAAGTCAAAATTATACACTCGGAATTAAATTTCTACTCTCATATATGCTTGGATAACATGGATCATAGGTGACAAGTAAAAAGTAACTCGCGTGTCATGTCTTAACATCATCGATAGATGTATCAACTATAAATCGTGAATTAATTCAATTACAAGCTACATCTTCCTTTTTTGTTAAACTCCGCTAGTCAATGCCTTCAAATTTATCAAGACTTCGATGTAACGGTTAAACTCATTGTTGGTTTTATAAAACATTGTACCTATATAATAATATAATATTAGCCAAATATTTAAAAACAATTTTATAAAACAATGTTGTTTGGAAGGATATCATTGCAGTCATATGGGCATTTACAAGACAACCAATAAATGTCACATGGACCCACACAACGGTGGGCCCACTTTTAAAAGAACTTTTCAACCAATCAGTGAACGAAATGTAGCAGTGATACAGTACGTGCAGCCCCACACAGTAATGTATTTTTAATTTAATTCTTTTTAATATTTATAATAATAAACTAAATAATTTGAATATATTTATTTAAAGTAAATAAAAAAAGAAAATATGAGGTGAGTGTTTGTGGAAAGAATGAGTGGAGATGAGTGAAAAGCTGATGTGAAATGCTGATTAGAATTATTTGTAGGAATGACGATTTTTAACGTTGTAGACAGTCTAATATAAACAAACGTAAGCTAAAGAGTGTTTGTATAAAATAAATTTGTTATTATTATTTTTTTGCTTGATGAACCCAACATAAAAAACGTTAGTTGCATAAAAATATAAGTTTTAAAAACTTGTTACACTAAATGGATTGTTACTAATTATAAAAATATAAGCTTTATTTCATTTTCTCCTAAGACAATTACAAAATGCAACAAATGTTACAAACCCTTGAGTGATGATATATAGAATATGATTAACAATCATTCAATTAAAACATGTTGTTACTATACATCTTTTATGAGTTAGTTAATATAACATGATTAACCGTCACGCAAACAAAATACATAAATAAACCAAACATGTCACAACCTTCTTAAACATAATTGTCCACTTATAACATGACACACTATGTAGTCCCAAAAGAAAATTTATTTTTTTATAATTATTTTATTATTTGATGCATCTTAATTATTATTATAAAAGGTTGAATCATCCAACTCCAATCTACGCATGTTAAAAAATCTTAGACCAATCCCCTGAGAGATAAATTAAATCCACTAAAGTGACTCCTATAGACGAAGGTGTTACCAAACTGATATAGGAGTTTACATAGAAAGTTTTTTATAATTATTTTATTATTTACGCATCTTAATATTTCATGTTTTATTGTGTTGAAGATTAAACCCAAATACTTTCTCAAATCTAGTAAGAGTTTTAGCATCATACTAGATATTGTTCGTTTTAGTAACGGCACGTTCTCATGTGTATACCCCTCACGGAGTCAAGGGTTCAAAAATGTGACTGATAGGGAATATATCCAATTCTATATAAAGAAACTTTTGTTCTCCATTCTAATCGATGTGGAATGTTACATTGAAAAAGAAAACAAAAGATAACAGAAAGTGGGTCTTGAACTCGAGACTATCGTTCTGCCAAGTAAGCTCTGATACAAAATGTAACATTCCATATCAGTTGGAAAGGAAAACAAAAATTGTTTTATATGGAGTTAAATACATTCTCTATCAAACGTGTTTTAAAACCGTGAGTGGTGGGCGCTTGAGGGTGTGTCGTTGCCAAAGCGGACAATATTTGGTACCATACTTAAACTGTTACAAATGGTAATCAAAGCCAAGGGTCGGGACCGTGTGCGAGCAAATACCCTGTCTCTCAAGTGGGGATGATATAAGATTTCACATAGATTAGGAAGTGGAACGAAACTTCATTAAATGGAGTTAGATAACATTTCTATTAGGCACATTGAGCAAATACCCTGGTCTCTCAAGTGGGGATGATATAAGATTTCACATAGATTAGGAAGGGGAACGAAACTTCATTAAATGGAGTTAGATAACATTTCTATTAGGCACATTTTAAAACCCTGATGGGTGGCTGGGTGGGCATCTAAGGACGTGTCGCTGCCTAAACGGACAATATCTAGTACGATGATTAAGTTGTTACCTCGAACCATACTAGCAACCCGTCGGACGAGAATTTACCAAAAGCAATAAATAATTAAGTTTCTAATCAAGCAAATGTAGTATTAACAAGGCTCTTAATGGCTTTTATTTTTAATCTTAAAATAGAGATTTACCATCATTAAAACATTTTAACTTGATTCAAATCATTAATCCAAGATTCTGTCCATCCATTTAAAATTATGATATCACCCTTAAGACACCTAATTAAAAAAGAATCATTTCACATTTTCACCATAAAAGCTTTTGAAGATTATTTCACTATTTGAGTTGCATATGATTAGAACAAGTGGGGTCCATTGACCTTAGTATGATCAAATCAAATGGACGGCTAAGATTGCTTAATGATGCGGTTTCTTTATGCTTGATAATTTAATAATTTTGCTTTAATATTTAGACGATTAAAGTTATGAAATATGAATATATTTATGGAAAAATTGACGTGGCTCGTTACAAAAGTCACTTACGCATCAAACCATACATTTTCAAGCAATATTTTAAATATTATTTTGGGTGTAAATTGGACAACCTTTTGATGGTTCAACTGGTATAACACGTTGTTTTAATGTTCTTTTTATATTTTTATTATTTTCAAATATGATATCGTATATTATTTCACAATATTACTTATTTTTATATAGTAATCAATAAAAAAAATACTAACATGTTTAAACGTCATTATAATTAAATTTTTAATAAAACTTGAAATGCTAATTAATCTAGAAAAATTAAGAATGGTATGATGTGATTAGTGATTACTAGTATTTCTCTAAACCTTGACAAAACTAATACGAGTAATAATAGAACATGTTTAAACATAATTAAAATAAACGCAAGTTACATAATTGTAACTTGTTTTGCTCACAAGCATTTTAGCAAAGGGAGATAAACTGTTTGCTTTCGCGGTTTTTTTTAATTGATCTAACTAACCGGTTTGATTTTATTTAGAAACGGTTGTGTTTTTGTTTGTTAGATGCTACTATTTTAGCTAACTTTGTCATTGATAGGTTCCTTAAAAGATTTGTATTTACAACAAACCTTTAACACATAAAGTTATAACACTTCCATATATATCCATGAGAGATAGTAATAGAAGAAAGGAGAAAAGAAAGGCTCCATTATTTCTAAAAGGGAAACACAAATGGAAACATACATATACGGAATGTGTATGTATGTAATTGGTGTTACCCAAAGGATATTTTATTAAAAGGAACTTTTTATTTGGGAAAAGAGGGAAAAAAATAAGAAAAGCAAAAGACAAAACCATACATATATGTCTAGACAAAAACACTCCATAGTCTCTGGTATCAATGTGTGTTTGAAATACATAATTTAAATGATAACTCACATAACTATCTAATGAATTATTCGTTTAATACCACATATAATTTACAAAACTTGTTATAAACTAAACTCGAATCTTTGATTTTAAAGGGAACTTTACGAATCTAACTTTAAATGATTTTAATAGTAGACTTAACCACACCCCAAGAACATATGTTCAAACCTGTTTATGCTGGGAGTTGAAGTTTCAAAATATCTGACTCTATCGAGTTGAAAGCTGAAATCTTTTAATCTAATGACATCTCATGTTTATCATATTAAACTAGTACATCTTTACATATCATAAAATAGATTAAGAGTTAAAGTCCCTTGAACTAGTTACATATGATCTCTTTGTGTATCACAAAATGTGCTATAGTTGGAATTATATATATATATATATATATATATATATATAATATATATATATATATAGAGAGAGAGAGAGAGAGAGAGAGAGAGGAGAGAGAGATAGATGGGAAATTTCATTTTATAAAAAAAAAACATTTTGTTTTATATTTCTTTGTATTGTTGCGTTGAAAGCCATTCAATCTGTTCTGGCCAATTTCCCCATCATTGTCAATATGTACTAAGCTGTAGTCCAAGTCACTATCTTGTAGTCTCTCTCTCAAGATCCTCTTTCTCTCTCCAATATCTTTAAAATCATTCTTTTTCTTTCTGGGCTTGTTTTGTTCGTCAACAATTTGGCCAATCAAATGCAAAAAATCCAACCTTTCTGAATCTTGTGCTGTTTCTTGAATCTTTGTTTGATCTGTTTCTTGAACAATTGCTGATTTCAATCAAGAAACAAGATGACAGTTGAGGAAATCAGAGGGTCTGTTGGGGTTAGTAATGAAATTGACAGATTTCCCATTGGGATGAGAGTTCTTGCTGTTGATGATGATCCAACTTGCTTGAAGTTATTAGATGGGCTTTTAAGGAAATGCCAATACCAAGGTTTGTTTCTTTAATTCTGTTCTGATTTCATGATCTAATTTGGGATTTTCAGCTGTTTGTTTTGTTGTATGAATCAAGATTAGGGTTTTGATTATAAAGATTATCTTTTTAATATGTTTGCAAACTACATCACCAGGATTCTGTTGAATTGTAACATATCCCTTAAAGGGTTTCAATTTTTTATCTTTTCAAGACATATTCATCTAGAATTGTGAATTAAAACATTAGGTTTTACTTTCACAGTCTCTGATCTGTTATTGGAATTGATGTTAGATTATCATACTCAAAATGTTAATTATTTCACTACACTTCATAATTCATCATTCTTTTTGCAGTCACAACCACAAATCAAGCAATAACAGCATTGAAGATGTTAAGGGAAAACCGAAATCGGTTTGATCTTGTGATCAGTGATGTCCATATGCCAGACATGGATGGCTTCAAGCTTCTTGAACTTGTTGGTCTTGAAATGGACTTACCTGTTATTAGTAAGTGTTGATGCACTTTCTCTAATCAAGTAACCAATAATTTTGTGTGTTACTGTTTAGCATCCTTTATTGAGTTCTTAAAGTCAATAAGCTAATAATTAAGCTCAAAATAGATGTGGGTTCCATTAGCTTTATAAAAAATAAATCGAGGTCCGGTTGTAATGTTTGTTGGTTTGATCTAAATAAGTCATACCCAATCACAATAATGGCATATGTGTGTGTGTGTTTGGGATTGACTATTGAGTTTCGATGTCGATAAACTGATGTGGTTTCTGTAGTTTTTGCCAAAGCTTCAAACTTTTAGTTGGTGTGACCCAAATAAAGTCAAATTGGAGCAACGGGGAGTGTTCTTTAGCTGTATCTAATGATTAAGTTTAAAGTTGATGTGGGGTTCATTAGTTTTCTTGAATATATGTGTCAAGGTAAGAATGTTGGTTAGTTTGACTTAACAAAGCCCTACACAAAGTTGGTGTGTGTGTTGTTTGGTGTCCATTATTGTGTCTTGAAGCAGATAAACTGAAGTGGGTTCTTTACCTTTTTGTCAAGGCTTTACACGTTTACTTATTTTGACCCAAATAAAGTCAAAATATCTTAGAGGTATCTTATGTTTCTTGAAATTGCTACAGTGTTATCCGGAAACAGCGACCCAAAGCTTGTAATGAAGGGAATCACTCATGGTGCTTGTGATTACCTTGTGAAACCTGTTCGACTTGAGGAGTTACGCAACATATGGCAACATGTGATCAGGAGAAAGGTTGAGTCAAAATCTCAGTCAAAGTCAAACAATAATCAAGAAAAGCTGAATCATGAAGGTGGGCAAGAAGCTGGTAGTGGAGATTCAAATGGGAAAGTGAACAGAAAAAGAAAAGATGAAGATGAAGATTATGAAGAAAATGGGAATGAAGATGATGATCCGTCAGCCCAAAAGAAGCCACGTGTTGTTTGGTCCATTGATCTTCATAGAAAATTTGTTGCTGCTGTTAATCAACTTGGGATCGAGAGTGAGTCGTTTGATCCTTGTGTTCTTATATAAACTTTTTGTCTTGACATTTTTTATAATTGTGTTTGTATTAATGCAGAAGCTGTTCCTAAAAGGATTCTTGATCTGATGAATGTCGAAGGTCTCACAAGGGAGAACGTTGCAAGCCATCTTCAGGTTCACATCTTTTTCACAAAAACACCATTGTTGTTCATTTTATCTTGTAGTTCTGTAAATAATCAGAATTTGTCGAACTCTCAAACAGCTTAAAATCTCATTATCACAACTCTAAACAACATAAGTACATCCAACCACTCTTATACAAGCGATTATCAGATTCTGTAAATAATCAGAATTTAGTGCAGCTTCACATAATCCAGATTCTGGCAATTGCTGATACAAATAATGTTTCTTAATTTTCAACAGAAATATCGGCTTTACTTGAAGCGAATCAGTCAACAAGCAAACATGGTGGTTGCATTTGGCGGTAGTAAAGATGCATCTTCTTATATGAGAATGAGTCCACTTGACGGGCTTGGAGATTTCCGTTCATTACCCAGTTCAGGAAGATTGCCAAACGCTCAGTTACCATCATATTCATCTTCTGGTATGCTTGGTAGACTCAGTAGCGCAACGGGTGTGACCCTACACAGCCTCACAACCCCAGCCTTGATCCAACCAACTCACACCCAAAACTTGACCGGTTCAGTCACCTCACTCAACAAGTTCCAACCAGTTGTATCGCCAACACCACCAAATCACCAACCCACGAATCTTTTTCAGGGAATTCCAACTTCATTTGACCTTGGTCAACTTCAACAGAGTAATAAACCGAATACCCAACTCCCGGATTTCAATCCCATTGATGAATCTCGATTCTTTAATGGTTCTAGCACCTTTTCAACGTTAGGGAGTCAATCTTGTATGAATCCTGTTTCAAGTAGTTCAACTTTTCTTGATGTCCCGCCTCCATTGGGCGATGGTTTCCATGACCAAATGCCACCTAATAGCAGCCTACATTACGGTCACACCTCTAGTAGTAATATTATTACCAACACAATGACCGGGTTTGGTTCTAGTATTACTAGCACTCCCTGCGTACCTCTTGAAGTTCAAAGTCAAAGTCAAAGTCAAAGGCATGCACAGTATGGTAAACAAAGTTATGATCAGTATTCAAGCAACACTTTTAGCACTTTGGCTGCTGCAGCACCACCATCCAACGGTGGTGGTTTGGGTGGACCAGTGAGTCAATCAAATGAGCAGATATGCGGGGTCTACAATAGGTCAAACGGCAATGGTGCACTCCCTATGCAAATGAACAGAGAGACTCAGAGGTCAAATGCTAAACTGAAAATGGGATCTGGTGAAAACTACTTACCAAGTGCTTTTGTTGCAAACAACAGTTATGATTCCTTGGATGATATCATGAATGGCATGATGAAAAGGGTATGTGATATTTTTTTTATTTTTTAATTTAATTTAATTTCATATTATTCCTTGGATAGTGGTAATCATCTTAGTGAAAGTTTCTGGTTAGAACATAAAAAACATATATTGGTACTACACAATTAATATGTGTACATAATATTGGAGGGACTGAATTAACTCTTTGAATCTTTAAGGGACTAAAGTGTATATAGTGGTTGCTTATTTAGTTTTTTAGTCCTTTTCATTAAGTAAAATTCTATCATTTAAACATTTTAACATATTATGTTTATATGAATATAAATACGTTGTTGCGTGCAATGTGTTTCTTTTATAATATACATTTCGATATAAGTATTATCAGAATCTAAGCCATATCTAACAAAAAAATTTATTATATTAGATAGATGTGATAAAATTTATATCACGTACTTGAATTTATATAAATGTTTTTAAATTTATACAAGAAAAAATATAATTCTAATTGAAAAAACTAATAAACAAAGTTGGATGCCCTTGGTGACCCATTCTTATACATATCATAGGTCCTCCATGGAACTTTTTAAAAGTTTATTTTTCTAGTTTGGTCCCTCAAAGATTCAAACGACTGAGTTTGGTCCTTCTGTTAATGAACTTATAAGTTTCATCTTCTACGTACGAATTTAAGCAGTCATCTAGTTCCATGTCCAACTTATCTGTAGTTAAAGAACTAAATTGGATATTAAACCGAACTTTTCGTAAAAGGATATTATTACTAAACGTCTTTCTAAATCTAATATCTTAATATTTAATTAGCATTTTGTAATAGAACTTCTTTTTTTTTCAGGAGCAGGATCCCATTATCGCGATGGACGGGGAATTTGGATTCGATCCTTATTCTTTCGGGTCATGTATATGATGATAATAAAGTAATTAGCTGTCGACTCCTAGAGAAAGATAAAACGAGGCTGCAATGACAAATTAGGTGTTGTTAAATGAGAAGCTTGTATCAATATGTAATCTATTTTCAGGGGCTTTTATATAAACTTGTAGACAGGCTTTCTATGGTTCTTATTGTTTTTTAGAAAAAAAAAATTCTATTTTCAGGTTGTGTTTTTGCTTTTTATGGTTGTGATGCACAGAGGAACAGGTGAATTTAGGTTATGTAGAGGCGATGTACAGTTTTGTATGCATTTAAGTGCAAAAAAACTATAGCATCTTGATTGTCAAAATGCTTATAAAATCACTTGGTTTGTAAATGATAAAAGCCTTGAAAGTAGAGGGTACCCAATGTGTAAATTACACAAATGGTGTATGTGATATGTTCATATTTAGATTTAGACGTGACGTTTGAAAAATTATGAATTAGTTTCATTCTCTTACGACCTAATAACGTGGTTGGTCCTGGTGTGTGTGTTTGGTTTTAACGTTAAATCATATAAGGTCATCTTCCTCTCAAATTAAAACTAACATGTTACATGACTAAATGTTTAAGTCACATGGATATTTATAGTAAGGCATACACGATAGTGTTTTGAACAGGTGTGTTTAGATTTGTAATTAACATAAAGTTATAACTAAATCCAAATTATGAATTGTAACGCATTAACTGTTTGGGTAAAATATAACTTGAAATATATGATGGAAGTTTAAGTCATTTAAGCGCACGTCGAAAAGATAAAGTTGATAATTGATGAAACTTTCATGTAAATCATGACTAGATGTAATAATATTATGCGTGAAGTCCCTACCACAAACATGACAAGCCTGAAAGCATCATATGAATCATGCAACTTATATGATTACTCTTGAGGGTAATTTGCACTCCTCTGCTACCAAAATCACCGAAAGTATCTATATAAATTCACAAAGTACAACACCAATAATGATCAAGAAACCCGATTCAAGAAAGAATAATGAAAACAACCACCGAATATATATAATCTGGTGATATAATCATTCGCCTTCCCAACCAAGTTGTCGAGCTCTTCTTTCCCATAATAAAGTTATCTTTTTTTCTTGTCTTGTTAATGCTTCGGCTTGCTCTCTTGCTTGTTCGCATGTTTCAGTAGCGGTGTTGCATTTTTCAGCTTCTTTTTGGTATTGGGCTGCTACTCTTCTTGCTTCACCAAAAGTGATGTTCATGTGGCGCATGTGTTCTTCCCCAACCGTTTCTTGCAGTTTCAGTTCTTCTGATAGTAAATCCACAAACTGTTTTTCCATTTCTTCTTTCAGATCAGGATCATCTTTCCCACAATCTAGATTTTGGGTAACAATATCATCATAGGTGTAAGTGAAAAGAGATCTTTAGAACTTGAAACCCAAAATTCACAGTAATTGTACAAGTCTTGATGGATTATTAACAAGTTAGTATAACAAGGATTGCTTTGGATTTGAGGTATAGGGAGAGAATCATTATAAGTATCTGATGCAATAGGATCTGTGCTTCCCAAGGTTCACTTTGAGGTCAAAAAGGACACAATATGAACATATAGTTTTCATTAATACTTATAACCGAAATATATAAACATATATACCTATAAAAGAATTAGTTGCAAAAAGATATGAACATCTAAAGTTATATGGACATCAGAAAGACCAAAATATGAATATCTGAAGTCATATAGCATCATACACATATAAAAGGATTAATTGAAAACAACAAACAAACACAATATGTGTGAATTTGTATATATTTCAATGTCATTTTTGGCCAAAAGATCTAAAATTACATAAATGTAATGAAGTCTGGTAAGCAATGACATCCATCTTTGTCCATATTACCTAAATGAAAGTTTTGTAAAGTGCAAGACTTCTCTTGGTGAATTTAAAACTTGGGTGACTGAATTAAAAATTAGGAAAAAGTTGGTTGCCACTTTTAGCATTTAACCTAGATATAAATTATAAGATTGGAGTTGATCTGTGCATAAACCCTATGTCAACTTAAATGATGGAAGCCATAGTTTGGCCCTGAAAGTCAAACAGAACCTGATAGACCACTCTTTGTTTTCTAAACAATTATCAAGTGCTATAGTATATTTTATCATCGCACGACCATCATAATGACAAGTAGAAGCAGTTTTGAGTGAATCACGCAATAAATATTCTTTTCATAATGAATTGAAACTCAGGTAATCCAAGACATTATTTCTTAAACTAGAATCTGGAATATATTCCTTTTCAATTTCATAAAAAGCACCTTTCTACGCTATGATCTTTATTTCTTAATCCCTGTTTCTTTAACCTTTCTTAAAAAAGGAATCGTTTTGATTATTCGAATCAAATGGGTTACGTTAAAATGAAATATTGTGTTCTTTAAGCAATTCTGTGAAATAGATTGATACATCAACTCCGTATAAACTTTGCAAAGTGAAATTTTTGGTAATGGACAAGAAACAAGAGCCATAAAATATATGTTTGAAAAGATTTAGGTATGGAATCAGAAGTTTCAACTGTATCAATTGTTAAGAAGTTACAGATATAAACATGATTCGAATCAATAACCGTAAAGGATGAACACGTACCTGTAACTGAAAGATTGGCCAAGCCTGCAATATATGAAAAGAAACAAGAATTAATATTTGAATCCAAGTTTATGGCTTTTCAGAAACTATAAACTAAGAGTACAATCATCAAATCAACTTTTGTATTGTCTGTTCAACATTTTACAGATTCTAACTTCCTAACATAGAAAGTAGAGATCAATCATATTATTTACATGATAACCAACTCCACATTCCTTAATATTTTTACTTCTCTCAATTCAATAGAAATCCCAGACTAGATACAGTCTAATCAAGCAGATAAACAAAGATAATCACATCAAAAATGGAAATTAATACATCAAAAAGTAGAAAAAAGAAGAGGGTTTTATCCTAATTATCTAATGATAAACAACTACGTAAATGACGAATAGGGTATTAGTAATACTTCGATTCCACTAAAACTCAAAATTTATCAAACACCCAGATCAATTACACCCTAATCAAATAGAAACTCGAAGATAACAAGATCAGAATTGAAAATTTAAGCATCAATTAGTAGAACAAATAAGAGGGTTTTACCCTAATCATTTAACAACACGATCAAACGATCAATCGGGTATCCGTAATTCCCCTAAAATAAAAAAAACACACTCTAATCGATGACAAAATCACACAATCCGACAACAAAAGTAAGCAATTACGACGATAACCATACCAGGAGCAAGCTTGAGAATGGAGAGAGGAGGGGGGCAATCACACACACACGGAGCACAAGAAA
The DNA here is from genome assembly GCA_025506515.1 of Flaveria trinervia. NCBI lineage: Eukaryota > Viridiplantae > Streptophyta > Magnoliopsida > Asterales > Asteraceae > Flaveria > Flaveria trinervia. The sequence continues at coordinate 3,766,402 of CM046453.1, forward strand.
CCGAAGATCCCGATTTCAAATTGAACCCTCTTTTGATCCTCCAATACAGAGCAGGCCCAGATACACAAAGTGCTGAAATCACAGCGAAAATCACCAGACAACACCTTAGACATGATCCAGATCTTCTTGTCATCTCTCTCTCTTTATCTGTGTTGATCTGTATCTTCTGCAGGCTGTTGGTTTGTCTGTGTGAGTAACTGTTGAGTAGCTGTGTGAGATCTAATGGAGTATGAAGGAAAGTCGATGTGCATCTTCGTTGAGGAGATACGGGTCATCACCGACAATATACCGACCCGACCCGATGACCCATAAATCATTTTTATATTGATTTTAAATGATAAAGATTTCAACTTTTAATCTTTGATATACGAGTCTTTTGTTGGGTTTCTTTTTATGTTTTAACGGTCTAGCTTAATTGATGAGTTGAATCAATTTACCGGGAGTCATGGTAATCTTTTTACTTTTTATTACAATGTCGTTTTTTTATCGTTTTTTTGTTTTTAATTGGTTTTATGTTCTTTGTGCATGATGAACTAATTAAATGGTTTAAACTCGAATCATAGGTCAAATGAGCTAGTTTAAAGTATGTAATAGGCTAATTTAAGTGTGTAATGGATCAATTATATATAAAAATTTTAAAATATACATATATATAATATATAGTATATAACATTTTTATGAAATTTTAGAATTCTTAAAATATTAGACCATGTGCAGTGACTCCTCTCTTATATAAGCCCTACTTGAATTTGTTGTTTCTTTCTCACTTGAGCATGATAATGTTGCATTCTACTCCGACCCCATCATCCCTCTCTTTGTTATTTCACTTACTTTTACCATTACATATTCCATACCGATTCTAAGTAAATTAGATAAATGGTATGTTTATAATAAGTATTTTATTAGTTTCTAATTCAACAATCGTACAATTAATTTCGCCTCCAGCAAAAACAATCCAATTGTAACAAACTTTGTCAACAAAACTTACCTTACCATCAACAATCCGAAAAGCAAAACAATAAAACTCAAATCCCACACAATCTCATGAAGAAACCCAACCCTAACACGTACTTCTAAAACGAGGAAGTAAAAGACAATGGATAGACAAAGAAGAATAAACATTGGCCACAACTTGAATGCAGTCATCCGAAAAACTTAAATGTTATAACTCAACAACGATCCAGTTTGGTTTGTATAAAAAACATTAAACGTGTCGCAAATCGGTTAACTAAATCACAAATTTAATTTATTAAATGTTAGTTGTTTAAAATCTTAAATATTCATAAAAATAGTTTAGGCAATTGTTTTAAAGATTCTATAAAATCTTATTCTCCTGTACAAATCGTGTCCTTTTTTTAACTTAGCGACGTATTAGTGACACCTGGAAATTAGCGACGAGAATATTAAAACGCAAAGGTTCGGTAGCCATGTTGTTGGTTCATCAAGGTTCAAAATTCGATCTCAAAACGCCATTTGATTCTTCATAAATCAACAAAGGTGAAAATCTTCTTCGATCGCAAGATGAATGCACATGTTTACGAGTATATAATCTCATAATTCTATCAATTATGCTTTATTTGCCCTACATGTCCTCAATTTCATCATTTTCGCAATTCGTAGAAGAATCAACAACAATTGTCGTCGGAAACCTAACCCTAATTCCCAATTTCTCACAATTTTGTAGAAATTGAATAGAAGACGATGAAGATCACAGCGTTACTTGTGCTGAAATGCCACCCTATTCCCGACGGTGCCGATCCGGTGATACTAGCTAACGCGACGGACGTTTCACATTTTGGATACTTCCAGAGGGTCACCGTCCGTCAGTTCATCGTGTTCGTCGGTAGGACTGTCGCTAAACGAACGCCACCGGATCAACGCCACACCGTTCAACACGAAGGTTTCGATCTCAATTTTCCTCACCTATTTCAATTCTCGTCATAAATTTGATAACTTGTAATGCGTTTCATTGATGGATCGTGTGTTTTTTTCCATTTTGTTTGTAGAGTATAAGGTGCATTCATACAATAGAAATGGTTTATGTGTCGTGGGATTCATGGATGATCATTATCCTGTTAGAAGTGCATTCTCTGTGTTGAATCAGGTGAGTTCATATCATCATATGATATCAATGAGTATTCGAGTTGAAAACGATCTGATGTTCAATGTTGATCAGGTGCTAGATGAATATCAGAAGAAGCATGGTGATTCATGGAGGGGAGTACAAGCAGATAAAACTGATCAATGGCCTTATCTTAATGATGCTCTAAGCAGGTTTCAGGTTCGATTTTGATGGATCTTTAGTGTTTATGTTATAACTAATTTTGCTGTTTCTAACTTGATGTGATCGCGTATATGATCTTTATTCTTTTTGAACTGTTTAGGATCCTGCTCAGGCAGACAAGCTGTTGAAGATTCAGAGGGAGTTGGATGAAACCAAAATCATCCTTGTAAGAAATGATTTGTTTTTGTATCTTTTGTATGTTTGTATGATTTATTGTGGTACATGATAGCTGGTGTTTGTTTGCAGCATAAAACCATTGATGGTGTTCTAGAAAGAGGCGAAAAACTGGACAGTTTAGTCGAGAAGAGTTCAGATCTCAGTGCAGCTTCACAGGTGCAACTTTTCTCGTTAAAATGCATGTCGTTATATCTTTTTTTGTAGAAGCTTCTTTCGATATGAAGTTTTGGTTGCAATTAAGTAGAGGTGGCAGAATGGGCTGATCGGAGATGTTGGGGTAACGGTCTGGTTGACTCAAAACACACTATGTCGATAAGTTTGTTCTTTTATAAACAATTTGTGTATGAAATATAATGACAGAATCTTCGTATTTTCAGTAATAATCTAAATTTTAAAAAAAATGATTTAGAAGGTTTTATGCGCTTAATGAACACGTTGGCGACTTCCAACCTCATTTCCTTTCAACTAACTTTTCATTTTTGGACGATGACAAATAAAATATAACCTAATTTGACCCCTTCATTAGGAAAGGGTTAAAATACCACCTCTACAAGTATATTATTGTATCATTGTCTGCTCTAGAAGCTTTTTTTTTCTTTCATATGAAGCTTCTTTGAAACTTGCAAGTATGTAGAAGCGGCTAAATGAGCAGGGCGGGCACATTGGGTCAAATGGGTATTGTTTCTACAAGTGGGAATGATGTGAATTAGTGTCCCAAATTTGGTACTTTTATAAACAAATAGTGCATATTTCTATATAAAATGGTTTAGAGGTCTTATGCATTGAAAACACACTTTGCCCAACTGGTTTTAGCTTATCTTTTTGTTTTACCCTTTAATCTTATAAGATAAAACATAACATGCATCGACCCATATGTATGGAAATGGGCTGAAATTGCTACCTCGTTACGAAAAACTGGAAAAATAACACAAATCTACTGGTTGGTTTTGAAACAGATGTTCTACAAGCAAGCAAAGAAATCCAATCAATGTTGTACTATTTTGTGAAAGTCGCACAGATACACATGGTTTTCGTCCATGGTTTTAATATGATCTATGATTCTTCAGGACATCAACTTTTTTACGGTAATTCTTTCTTGTTTTCTTTATAGACAACAAGGCGCTGATTCTTTTGGTGCGAGTGTATCAAATTCAGTTTCGTTGTCGTTTAGAATGTTATCTTGTACTTAAAGAATAACCAAACAAGATTTGTTACGCGCGACAAAGAAGTAATTAACCATCTTCTCATAATATACATTTCTTCAATGTTCAAGATATATTCATCTGATTTTGAACTCCTGTAAATGAGAGAAACCCACCAACTGTTTGTCTGTAGAATGCTACCTTTTAAAAACCGAATGATGTGGGACCAACTGATGTCTTATAACTTATAAGTAAGATGGTTTCTAAATTACTCATTGTAAGTTGTGTTATTTTTCGTATTTTCGCCCATGGAATATGTTGCGTCTTGAGAACATGTAGCTTCTACTAATCGTAACTGCTCGTGACTAGACTCAAAAACTTAAAGTTCAACTGTTTACTACCCAAAAGCAATCAGCAGTTTAGCACTATAAAGTTCATAAAACTATATTGCAGGTTCCCAAGGTACAAGACTACAAGCACACTTCCCATTTCATCCGAAACCAAATATTACCACAAATCAACATCGACACGATCAATGAACGATACAAGCTCCGTGTATGACTCACCCATAGTTGTCAATATCGAATAGCGTAAATAGCAATAAGCCGCCTATATGCTACGTAGCGAAAAGCGGTGAATAACGACCGTTAGTTCGTGTTTAGCGATTAATTAGTATAGTATGTAAGAATGTTTTACATTAAATAAATAAGCATGTTTAGCAATAAAATAGTAGAAAATCTAAGCAAACACCTCCAAATAGCTAAAACACTCTATTACTAATCATCTAAATCTCAAATTTACCAAAAAAATTAAAAAATAAAAATAATAAAAATTAAAATATCTGTTATGTAGTCGTTGTTTACAAATAGCGGGAGATGGACAGTACACTACATAGCATGCTATACCGCTATTGACAACAGGGGACTCAGTGCTAGATATCATTTGTCACCGGCTTCGGTGCATCACTACTTGGTTTTCTAGAACGATTGAAATAAAACCATAAAACCAAACGTTTTCCATAAAAGATTCTGAATGATTCATATATTGATTTACCCATTGGATGTAGTGACATCAAGTTAACTTAAAGGAAGCATAAGAATATGAAAATCCGTTATAAGACATAATAAAAGTCTTATATCGTTCTATACAAAAACCTATTCAGTTTCAATATCCCTAGCAAGATGTTCGTAAGATGCCCATGGGAGAAAAGAAGCTCTTGTGGGAGCAAAAGCAGAGCCTTTTAGTGAGAAGATCATCATAAGATTCTCTACTTTACGGGCTACAACTAAATGGTTGAATACATATATTTTTAATGTAGCTTTTATGTATAAATATAGAAAATCAATACTTTATTAATCTTTAGATTATACAAGTTAATCTACCAATTCAAGCAATAATTATTTACTTGTTTGATGTCAAAAACAAGTACATTCAAATGAATATCAACTGTTTGCTTGTTTGATGTTGAACAGACATAGATTAAACAAACAATGAGATGAACGTTGAAGATGTTACCTTTGTCGTAGCATCATTCTATGATATGATTTTTTATCAAGTTTAAGATGGTTGTCCATATTCTTAATCATCTCCTAAGAATCCCCGCCTTTAATAAAAACATAATATAATGTATAATTTGTCTAATATGTTATTAAAGTAATATCATATATAGGCACATTGATTGGTTTTTATTGGTTTTGGTTTGGTTCGGTTCGGTTCGATCGTAACACGGTTCGGTTTCGGTTGTTATTTATTTCAATCAAGACTGAAATTGAAACGAAAACCAAAACTGAAACAAAAAATTCGATATTTGAAAAAACTTCTACCCAAACCTTTGGTTTTTGTTTGGCTTTGGTTTTTACGATCCGGTTGCTTCGGTTATTATGATTACCCAAACCAAATTCTAAATTTAGTTTTTAAATCAAATTCAAATCTATGAACTTCAAATCAAACCAACCTAATTGACAGTCAGCACGCCCTCATAAGACCACACCAAACGCGATTAAAACCACAAGGGGCAGACGCCTGAGGATGTGTCGACTATCAAAGCAAACAATATATGGTACGATACATGGCTGTTACAATTGGGGTTCTTGAAGAATGCTAGATCAAACAAGAATAGTTCTAAAAAACAGGTTTCTTAAGAATTCATATCACTAACTGATGGTGGAGTTAACGTGAGTCAAATTAAATATACTAATCACAGATCTAGAAGAAAGAGGAGCGGATAAACATAATGTATTACATTAAAACAGAATGCAAAAGGAAACAAACTGCATCAATAACTCTTTTGATAGCAAAACCAAGTCTTTTGAAAACTACATTTATGAGGTTGTAACATTGCTATGCATGACTCGTTGAGCTCGACACAGCTTCAGACGCAAGAAAACCTAAAGTACCAAATGCAAAGATAAAAACGCATGTTGATTGTCAAAACACATTTTCTCGTGTTTGTTCGCTTTTCATGACGCAACTTTTAACGCAGTATGACCCATCATAAAAACACTACTTCTCAACTCAGTAACTTAGAAGAAAAATAAAAGGAAATAATTAATATTATATATATTAAAAAAGAACTAGAATCCTACAGGAACTTTTATGATTTAGAAGAAAGACCATTAAATTTTACTATTTAGAAAATAAACATTCATTTTCTGTAGTTCTTTAAAATATTCTTTGATGGTTTTGAAAATTTGGTTTCTTTTATTTTCATATTAATTCTATTATTATTAGTTATTTTAATTGTGATTCTTAATTTTTAATTAGGTTTTATTTTAGTTAACAAATGTTTTTTTGTCGTTACTATTCTAGTACTGTGACAAACCAAAGGAAACAAACCAATCGTTTATTAGCGAGCACCATCATTACCTGTATTTTAGTATTATCAAAACCATTATCGATGGTTAATTTTATGATTTTTGACGAGCCGAACCAATAACAACCAAACTCATGTTACGTTACATGAGAGTAACCTGACCACAATATACTTGCCACAAAGCGTGAGAAGTAAACCTAGTTTATATCATCACTCAATCACATCCCTAGAATGGATAAAAATTTAGGGAGTTATAAGGATTACTCATATTCAAGGACTCGCTATACACCACACCCAATTTGTGCAACTCTACTCAAAACCATAAAAGATCATACAAGTTCAGGCTCAGTAATAATATTATATAAACAATGTTAAACTTCATTACCTTACTGTATCAAAATTGATTATCAACATATATATGCATTTTAGAGCATACCTCAGAATGCTTGCTTCTTTGGATATAAATCCATTTTTCACCTGCAACTGAATAATATCCTAGAGCTCAACCATAACAATGTCACTTAATATAATGTCTTCCGCACCAACTTTGGTCACTATTATCGTTACATTTTCCGGGTGTAATATACAAACTTTTTATAAAAACAGAAGAGGAAAAAAAATCTGCAGGTGACTACATTGTTACAAATATCATCAACCACATCAGGCAAAGCCAGAAATTTCACTGTTTTCATGTATAATAACTTAGCCGCTGGTCCAGCGGCGTTTCCGAGCAGGCCGCTCGGGTTTGACCTCTGACTCGGGTTGGGGTTCGGGCTGGGATGAAAGCAGGGGCTCGGTTTCTATCTTTTTAACTGCTAAAGCTTCCTTCTCACTTGGCATAGGAAGTTTAAACCGTTCACTTCGCTTCTTTAACTTCTCAACAGTGTCCAAATGTTTATCTTCAGGTGGTTTCGCAGCCTCGCTTTTCTCTTCTACTAAAGGTTTTGATTTCTCGAGTTTTCTTGGGGTTTAATGGATTCTTCCGGAAGCTTTATTGAGGGGGCGTCATCTTTATGTTTTATATCGGTTTCTTTTATGTTAAGACTGAAATCCCTCTCTTTATGGCTTGTCCATCTCTCCAGTTTTGATCGCCCTTTTTTGGATCTTGTTGCTCATCCTCCGATGAAGCGTTTTCTTTTTCTTTGTGCTTTTTGGAAGATTTTCTGGGCGGGTGTTGATCACTGGCCCGTTGTTCAATAGTGCCTCTCGAGCTCACCTAATAGAATCAAGAAGCAAAAAAATATCTAAGCACAAAATAATATAAAGTTCATATCACCACTATACATCTATTCTGCTAGTTCCCATTTAGGACAAACCTGTTCAAAAGTTATCGCTTTTTGGCCAAGAAAGATTGATGGAAAAAATGGTAATGATCATAACACGAGATATAACTGCTAAAGAAATACCTACCTAAGTACTAAACATGAATTGTAATAAACAAAACTGGGTACAATTACTTAACATTAAGATTTAAGAGCCTGTTAATTTCCATTGCAAAAAGCTAATAAGATGAACACAAATTTGAATGTGGATGCCTAAAACTCTCGAGTAGAGTAAGTTTATTGCTATAAAAAAGGGAAATAAATCTTAATCTGTCTACTTGCCTCATCTCAAAATAAGTATGTTAAAGAGAAGCAATTTTGATTGATCCATAAGTAGACAAAAGGATAACCAAATTTAACGAAGATAAACCATTTTACTTATTGACCAGGTAAATTGGTTCACAACTTTAACTACTTGTTTAAACTATTAACTGTCCATTTATAACCCAATACTCTCAGATAACAATATCAAGTTGAAGGTGATGAAACCTATATGAAGCCAATAATAAAACTGAAGTGAAGTTATAAACAGGGAAAATAAGCATATAACCAAAACCACCAATATCAAAATCCTAAGCCAACAGAGTACTGACACCATCCAGACTAATACCAACTTACATCACAGAATATATTAGTATTTTTATAATCAACAGGACCACATGAAACAAATTTATGTCATAGCTTAAACAAAGTACTGACACCATCCTAAGTCGTCTCTTTGAGAGTTCCAAAATAGCTGAACCATGTTGAAAGCATGTAACTAATCAACAATATTTATGTGATCATGAATAGATTGAACTTTGACTACCTTCACTTATCACTTTATCTATCTCTCTTGCTTTAACCTTTTATACAAATATGTTTGTTTTCCACTGTCTGGAACATCCCAAGCAATGGGTAACATAATGTGATTTCATGTTTTCTAAAAATAATATCAAGGCTTTTATTCTTTTTGAAAATTAGATGTGCTAATTTACGTACCCGCTCACTTCTTTGACTGCTATTATCTTCTCGATTCCTTCTAGAAGTAGACAATGAATTGTTAATAGCACCATCTGTTTCTTTACCCTTTTTTAGGGATTCTTTATGCTTCTTATCCTGAACCGCATGCATATCTTTAGCACTACCACTATATCCCCTTTCATGCCTCGGTGGCATTCTTTCTTCATTATTAGTCTTACTTCCATGTAAATATGCTTCTTCCCGCCCACGATGTCTGGAAACAGGTTCATTTTCAAAATTTTCCTTTCTACTTACCTGTTCCAGACCTGTTTCTTTGAAAGAGGGGTAATCTTTGTTTGAGCTTCTAGAATCTTCTTTCATCCTAGTATGTCCCACCCAAGATTTGTCTTTTTCTCTCCGCTCATCTCTTTCCCTTTGTCTTTCTACTTTCTCTCTTTGCAAACTATCGTCTCGTTCACGTTCCCGTTTTCGTCGACTGCTACTTTCTCTGTGTGAATGCAATGGTTCCTCTCGTTTACTCTGCATACCCTCAGAAATGGTATGATGACGGGTTGGGTTTTTAAACCATCATCCCTTTTTAAAACGGGAATCATATCTCTATCATGATCACCCTTCCAACCACCATTCTCCATCAGTTTTCTTGATCGATATTCGTTGTTATCACTTCTTTCATTTTCTCTAGCCTTATGGCTTCTTCTCATCATGTCCTCAATCCATACCCCTTCGGATTCCTTCGACCTTTTTCTCTCATAATTTTCAGACTTGGGGTGTGACCGATATCCTTGATTTGATTCCCACTTTCTATAGGAATACTGATCTTCCATACCCTTCACTCCCATTCGGTGCCTTTCTCTGTCTTGTTTCTCATCATAACCCCTGGTTTCATTCATGGGTTTCCGAATGTTTACACTATGAATTGAATCCTCTCGGTCTTCGCCCCTTTCAACAGAAGAATGTTCTGCTCGAGTGATCAGCTTCTGTTTCTTCATTTTATGTCTTGATTTCTCGTCTTTGAGAGTATTGTTGTCATTTGTATGTCCATCAGTAACTCCATTTTCTTCAACAGCATCGTTTTGGTCAAAAGTTTGATTCTCGGCGCCGCCAAGGGTCAAAGGAGACGAAGAAGGACTCTGTTTACAGTCAACACTTTCAGTTGACTCTTCATTCTGATTGTCAGTCAAACGGGGTGAACTGTTGGCTGCTGTTCTCTTATTGGCCTACAACAATACAAAAACAGTTAAGTGCTTGTTTTACTCAATAAAATGAAAATAATAGATGTTACTAAATCATACCTCTCAATATGATCGTGAGAAGAGTTATGCTTCTTGCTAGGGTAAAAAGTCTTGTTTCTAGAATCAAAATGATCATCAACTTCTGTTTCTGAAAAGGGTGGGACCCGATCACTTGTAATTGTCATGTCATGAGTAGAACCAATGAACGGTGCTCTTCTTCCAAAAACATCTCTTTTCCTGCCATTATTATAAGTTTGTGGTTTATCAAAACGACCACCTTCTGATCCCATTCCATCTTCAATCTCAAGGCCTTCTTTTTTATTCTCTTTTGAGGGGATATCATCAAGATGCTCAGCAACATCATCTCCTTGAACAGATTCATAATCTGGAGATGGAGATGGAGATCTCTGCAAGACGATCTGTTTGTGCAAAAGAAAAACCATTAGCTATGTGATCTAGGCAGATTGGAGGTAGGAAATAGGCAGGCATCTTCAGACAGGTCAGGTAATGGGTCAAATGGGTCAAGTTTAGGTTTAGGTTGTACTTTCTACTCACCTCAATAATAGCATCAGAATCACGGATCCGTGGTGGCCGTGTATCAATAGATGGAAGTCGTTCACCATAACCAGTTTCCACCTGTATTGCTTTTCCAGTTGGCTGTATTTTCAAAAATATCAATTAGTTGAAGCTTCCAACAGTTGTTTCACAAAGGTATGTTACATCCTATGATCTTCAATTACCAAATTTAATCAATATTAGTGCATACCAATTGCATCCGAGCACGTGCAGATCCCATAGCTAAGTCACTTTGCACATCAATGTTCCCAATGTTACGCTTTTCAGATGAAATGTCGTGACCAGCTGCAGCTGCTAGCTCTGGTGGGAGATCTGGATCATACTCCTAAGATAAAGTTTAAAAAAGTGTTTATTTATCATCAGTATCATGAGCTATGAACTGCATGACACAAAAGCATTGCATACCTGTTCAGTCCTCCCACTTTCATAGACACGAATTTTGCTTTGCATTGTAGCCTCCAATCGGTGTTGTTCCTACAAACAAAGATATTAAAAATTAATAATTAAAAATAAAAAAAAGATTTATACATAGCCTTTTTCCCAAAATATACAAGATGGGAGGAATCTTTGAAGCACTTACCAACTGTTTGCAGTATTCCTTCCAGCTTTCTTCGTTCATACCAAAATTGAAAAAATCTGACATATCAATACCTTGGAGTCTCCATGGTTTGTCCTCAAAACCATCAATGTCCACTTCAAATATAGTCCTAAAGAGACAACCAGATCTCAGAACTCAATATGGAAGCGCAAAAACAAATTTAGAAAACAAAACAAAAAGTTCTCTCTGTTGACGAAGTTTCAAACCATATTTACCTATTCGCCCGTTAACAATCATTAGAAGATATTAGTAAGATTGACGGTAATCGACAAATTTCCATAGTGTGTGTTATTGATGGGTACTTAGGGTACAATATTTAATTACTAATCAGATAATACTAGTAAACTATGTACCAAGTCAAAAGAATCTTTCGAAGACAAGGGAGCACAAATTGGGACAAAATACATACATCAGTACTTAATTAGTGTGTGTGCATGATAAATATAGATTTATGTTTCAAATGCATAATGAAATCAAAAGTTAAACATACAACAGAGATGCCAGGTAACATTTATCAATGCATTTAAAGGCAAGTAAAAGAGATGTCAACATCAATACGTAAAGTCTTGAGGCTTTTTAATTTGAGAGAATATGACAAACAATACAAGATTGATCTTTTGGCAAAGAAAATAAAAGCCACCACAACACTCATTAAAATATCCATAGACTACATTGTTTTAATACCAATCAGATATCTATAACTGCAACAAACCATGTTTTCTGCAAAGCTCCAAAGACAATATAACTATTTGACATATATGCATTAGATCTAACTACAGGTGGCCATTTGAAACTATTTCCTTATTAACTAGTCAGTTTGGGTTATATTTATCACTAATATGTCAAACCCTAAACAAGTACAAAAAAATAATTAAAAAAAGTTGCTAAGAAAGAAATAGGTCAAATGAATCAAACGGTTAAGAAGTTGCACAAAAGCTATTTTCATAGCATAGAGCTTCCCAAAATGTTTTATTCACAAATTACATTATTGAAATAGTATGACTCTTCTACTCATATTGACAAGCTAAATATTTACAGTATATATTTATATATAGACAAGTGCTTCTCGTCAACCAACCCATACAAAAAATACTCTACTTGTTTGACCCAACCCACTCAAATTGCCACCTATAAATAATCAACAGCAATTCAGATAAAAGATGATAGCAGTATACAGTCCTTACTTATGAGAAGGAAGTGTGAAATCAAGTCCACTGCCAAATCCACGGCCTGCTCCATTGTTTCCCCAACCCTGCACCCCGTAACCCGAATGAAAATTTTTTTGCATATTTGGTGGAACGTTTTTTATACCAGCTGGGCGCCATTCACCTCTACCTCGACCAGCAAAAGGTAACAGACCTCCAGGTGGGCGAACTTGACCCGCGGCTCCACCAGCTGCTACAGGACCCAATCCAGGCATAGGTGCAGCACCAGGTCTCACATACTACACATTATTTAAAAAACCAAATTAAAATATATCTATAGGATACAACCTCAAAGTAGATAAACCTGCACCATAAGCTAATAGTAGTTTAGTGGACACTAGAAAATAAAACTTTACCAATTCTCTGGTATTATTTCCAGACTCATATAATCATATAGTGTGCAGTGATACCCGTATATATTATTCACCTTTCAAAACAAACTTTCTGACAGGAACTAATTTATTGATGCAAATATGCAATTCACGCAAATGAGGTGGAATAAATGATAACAATCAAATGTTGTTTTTTAACGGTTTTATCATGAGTTACAAGCAATACCAGATATAAAAGATTGCCTGGGTTGGTGAGTAGGGAAAAAATTATACTACTCTAAAAAAATATGGACTTCAAAGACTGAAGACATGTATTTGAAAATTTTACCAGCTTGTACCATGCCTCAGATCACTTAAGATATGAACCGAATGAAACAGTCGATGTGCATCTAGATTATCAAGGTGACCTTATTACATGATAATAACATGAGCTGAGTGCCTCTTGTTAGAGATAGAACAATTGCATCTAACTCGTTCTATGTTACAAAGAAAACAAATAGAAGGTTTTCGATACACCATTCAGAGTACTGCATATTATTAGCGCAGGAATAGATCAGAATCCCAATAATAAGCACAGTATCAAATTATATGCCAAATAGAAAGATAATACATTAAAACGCATGAAGAAAATTCATTTCAAGAACAATTTTATTTTCATTGATCATGAAAGGAGCCAATACAACAACATAACCATCATTAGTGGCCGCCCTGATTTGACCATTGCAACTAATATGTAAAAAGTAAGTACATTCATCATCTTTTGTAGCTAAGTACCAATCTAGGTACATCAATTTACATGTCAAGATCATCCTTAGTGTATTGCAGTTATCACTGACCTTGAACTGAGAATGAAACGAGTGATACCCATGACCGCTGTATCCCATCTTCTGCACAACCGCAGCCCCACCTTCACTTTTGCCGGCATCACCGCCCAACAATTCGTTTCTTTCCCCGCCTCCTTCACCAGCCTGAGCAACATCTTCACCCCAATCTTGCAGCTCCTCCATTGGTTGATGATGGGTATTTGGATCCACATTACCCGTAACGATCACCAAATCATCTCCATCTTCATCGTCTTCTTCGTTTAAACCTCCACCGCCATCCATTCCCATCATCCCCACTCCAATGTTATCATTCAACACAATCTGCAAATCATCCTCACTATCACTGTCATCCCATTCATCACCACCTTCCTGTTCTTTACCACCTGGTTCCGAAACCCTAGCTCCGGACGACGATAACCCCGGGATCAAAAACTCATCCTCCCCGGCATCTTCAATTCCAAAATTCTCCTCCATCGTCTCTTCCTTATTCTGCAAAAACTCACCTTTATTAACACCCTTCGCAAAAGATACATCTTCTTCTACTTTCCCCAAACCACTACTACTCCCCAAAACCCTACCTCCCGAATCCGCCGCCGGCGAAAACTCATCAGTTTTCAAATCAGCTCCATCTCTTTCATTCAAATTCGAACTTTGCTCACGTTGATCAGCTTTCAAACTGTTCGTACTCTTGGAACCATAGAGAATCTCCTCATCATCGCTCGGAATCCTATCGTTGATATCGATCGAACGGCTAGGTGGATGCGGCGTTGATTGCACCGGCGGTGCAGATGACGTATGAAGCGGCTGGAGTACGTCGGAGTATAGATCTCCGAACTCATCATCGTCCTCCATTAGATCCTGATAAAACCACAAGGGTTTGAAAAAGATCGTTCAATTTGGGTGAGATTTCTTGATGAAATTGAAATTCGTATGTTAATTCATCGAAGTTTGAGGGGTTTGATCATCGCCGTTGCGATGGTGTTGCAGGTGGACGATGGAAGATACGGTGGACACCGGTGGCGTTAGGGTTTGATCGTCGTCTTTTAGGGTTATTCCAAAACCATTAATTATTTTCATGCTTATATACTACATGCTATAGATTATATACTATAGACTTGTATTGAAAAGGAAAAAGTAATTTAGAACGTGGTTGCGATTTGTTACAAGATACTTTTTTTGTTGTTTTTCGTTAGTGTTAATTGGTGTGAACGTGACGGGTTATATCATCGTTTATGTTTATGTGCTACTAGACAGGCGATTTTAATACTTATATTTGGCTGTTGATGACAACACTAGGCTATCGATGATAATTTGGATGCGCTGCTCCTTATTAGCACGAATAAAGTTACGATAAATATGCACGGTCTCAAAACGAGTTATCATTAAACATTTATGATTTAAGGTTGTTTGACACTTCTCTAGCTTCCTTCTTTTATAGTTCAACTGACTTCACATCACTAATACAATATTACTTATAATTAATAATTAATGTTTCTTTTTTTATTCATATCTCATTGCTTTTGGTTATTAGTGGATCAATTTATCTAAGTATTAGTAAAGAAGATTAAGTTAATTGGATATTAGCTTAAGACGTAAATGAATTCAAATCATTTGAATTTTATATATTGGGTCAAGTATGACCATCAATGTTTATAATCTGTAAAGGATAATAAGACCCATATTATCTTATCTGTAAAAGTTTAATTTTTTTCACATCAAGTGGGTTGACCCGTGTGATACAACATGTGTCGCCTAGTTTTTTTAGGAGAGCAACATAACTCGATGTGTTATTATTGTTATTATTATTATTATTATTTAAATATTTGGTAATTATGTACTTATGTTTTTAATTAATATAATACTAATTTAAATAATATTTAGTTATCAAAATATAAATAGTATATTTGAATTTAAATATTAATTTAAAGTGTTATAAATAGGGTATGGTTATACTAAAAATGATGTTTAATTTAAAAAAGCTTGTGGGGTTGACACTGTGTCCTTTTATGGTTTTAAAAAGGATGTCATTTTGGCTATTGTATTAAATACATCAAATCATTGTGTCTTATACATTTATTGTATCATATATTTTACATAATTTATTATGTATTAATTATTTGTGTTTTACGTTTTAGATTAATTTATGTATTTTTGTTATTATTTATATGATTATAAACTTGTTATTTATCATTGTGTTTTACAATTAGAAGTATGCAATAACATACTTTCACCATTGCATTTTTCAAAACCCATAGTGTTGAAATACGTTAAAAATACGGTCACATATGATGTTGGTGATTGGTGAGTTCTCATATATATTTATATATATATATATATATGATTGGTGAGTTCCCGTTAATTTTGAAAACAAAATGTGTATTTAAAATATTTAATACAAAAAGTACATTTAATTTTTTTAGGTGGTAAAATATTTATTATTAAATATCAATAGAACATGTGGTATTAGATGTATTTAAAAAATAGCATGTGACAAATTTAATTATCAGTTTATTAAAGTAGTTGGATGTATAAGATTGAGAAGATCAAATTAGTTTTTTTCGATACATTATGATATCCATGTACACACACTCAATATTGTATCGTCAATCTTTCAAATATTAAAATATATTATAGCACTAGATTACATACATACATCAATTTATTAAAGTATCCATACGTATCTTGATTTTTATGTTTCACTAAATAAAAAAGATGAAATTTGGTTTGTAACTTGATATGGGTTTTTAGAAAGGTGGACAATTACATATATTCCATTATAAACTTTATTAATTATATATATACCTAATCTAAAATCAAAATCACAAATATTCCCATCTGAAATATAAAAAAATCATATTTACTCATTTCATTTGACGACATTTTTACTCTTTATTATATTTTAAAACTTATAAAGTTTTAATAAAATAGCTACTGCTACTAGAAACAAGTTTTAAATTAATTAATTCATGAAATTTACTTTTTTCTTTCAATCGATAAATAAACAATGATTAAATTAATACAATCATAAATTAATAGAGTTATCCATAACTATGATTAAATTCCAACCAAGAATGTGATTGCCCTTCAATCACGACTTGTATTTGTTTAGCTAGCGTCAGAATAAAAAACGTCGACGTGTACAACCATCTCGAAGCGTTGTCGACGTAGAAGAATAGAGAATTACGTTGGACTTGGAGAATACCTAGGTCGAATTGATGGAATGATTTTGGAGTAAAAAGTTTATTTATTTGATTGATTCTTTATTAACAATATTTGTAAGGGGATATATGTAATAAATCCCTTTAAAAATATTTCAATTTTGTTCATGCTATTTAATTTGGTTTGTATGCGGTTTGAATATTATTATGTATATCACAATACGTTAGCATGTAACAAGTCGATATCGAACATCTCAGGAGGAAAAAAAACTAATAGCATCTTCCTTAAAATCTTAATAACACTAACATCAGGTGAACTTGGAGATTAGCTTCTAAAACTAATCTGTACTTTAAGTAACACCCACATATAGTAGTATAATTCACAAGTAGAGATATTCATAGTTCTAAGAATGTTAAGACTTACAATTGGGGATGACACAATCAATTGCGGAGCTTGAGTAAATGTGTAGGGGTGAAAGTCACAAAACCCAAATCAAGTGAGCCAGACTTAATATGTATAAAATTTTCGGCTGGAAAAGCATATAAATTTTCACTACTGGACAAAAAAACAAGTGAGACCAGGGCCCTCGACCCCAACAAAAGGTCCACCATTGGACAAGATGAATAGAATTTAAGAACTTATGAAGGAAAATTAAAACGCACGGAAGACAAACACATAACAACTTTGCCTGAAGTATTGGTTCGACCTCGACTGTATTTATATGTATAAGAAGTGAATGTGAACAACTTCTTATCTCTATACTAGGTTAGAACATCGTGTATTATACGGATTGAATAAATAAAATATTAAATATTAGTAATGAAAATGTAATAATTATAAAATGATATGATTGAAATTGCGTATGAGTAATAATAATAAAACAATGATATCATTATTTTAAACTTTTATTTTTAAACCCTAATTGCATTTTTAATAAACAAACAATTTTAAAAAAAATATCAATATTAAAAGTTTTCTTATTATAACTCCTAATTTTAGTTATTTTGTTTTATAAAAAATCATTAAAAAAACTATTTTAAAATACTTTATATTTTGAAACATGTTTGTTGTTTTAGAAAATTTTCTTATTTTTAAAATTTTGTTTATTTACAAGTTACATTTATAAAAGCATCTCTTTCTTTATTTATTGAAAAATAAATTTTAATCTCAAAAGAAATTAAATAGTATTATAAGTATTTAAGGTAATTGTTTAATATAAGAGAAAAGCAATAAATTAAATTAGATGGTCTAAAATTATACTATTGACATCTTGAAACATTTTTTTATTATAATAGATAGATTTGTCACAATTTATCTTTCTGTGTTTTTTTTGTACAAACCAAAAAAAGTAATCACACATTCTTTGCCTCATTTGTACACTGGTCAAACTTTCATTTTCAGCCATTGGATCTCTTCATCATAGTTTGATGACTCTAATATACAGCTTTGAGTGCCAAACGACAATATTCTACCTGTCCACATTTGAAAACACACTTTGTTGAATAAATAATTCACAAGGTTATTAATAAGGGTTTTGTTAGTATGAGTAAAAATTAGTGTTAGATGAATGTCACGTGGTTAGTTGTTTTCTTTTTCCTATGAATGTATAGCTTAAATTAGATAAAATATGTGATGTTTGGTTTTGTGATCGACTAGTAAAATATAAAAGCTTATATGGTACATCAATTCCATTCGCAAGACATCCTATATACAAGTAACTAGAGGTGCTAAAATGGACGGGTTGAATTGGGTTGGTTGACAGATCAGAATGAGTTCGGGTTAGGATGGATTGATTAAAAAGAAGAGTTAGGAATGATATGAGTCAATATGTGTACGGGTTAAAGATTTAATGAAATAGGTGCAATAAATTAGTAGTAACGAGCTTTTCCAGGGAAATACTTAACATGATAAAATTTTGATTTATGCCTTACTTTTAGATTCACCACCAACTCCAATCATCTTAATCTTCAATCCAATAATCATTTTCAATATTCTTGATCTTCTTCATACCCTTTGCTAGATTCAGTCACATCACATAATGTGTTACTTGTTTGAAGCAATTGAAACGAACTCGGTCTTCCATAACTATCAAAGACCAGTGTTACTCCATTTATTTGTTCTTGATCTACCTCTTGTCCAGCATATCTAAAGCCCAATCTTCCATGAATCAATTTTTTGCCTCGTTGATGAGTTTGTCTAAAACCCAAAGTAACTTGACGTGGCACAAAAATTACCCAAAATGACCCAAAACTTAATACACAAGTCTCTTTTGCCAGACCTACAAGTAATGTGGAGCTATACAACTCATATGGTGAAACCCAGTAGGCAAAAGTTGTCGCCAATCACATCAGTCATCCCTTTAGTCATATAGCTCATAAAGAGCTATATGAGTCATATGTCATGTTATCTATACGACTTGTATGTCAGGTGCCTTTGATGCGATGCATGAGTTTTATTTATGTTCGCGCTTTATTTGACATGACGTAAGATTCATTGTTATACTTGTAATTATTAACACAACATAAGATTTCTCTTTATGTGCGCAATATTTATTGTATCCGATTTATTTGGAACTCCGAATTTGAATGACACTGACCATGAACACATGGAAGTATCTCTCCTCATTTGGAAGACCTTTGCTAGACGAACTCGAAACAGAGAGACTATCCGAGTGACGCAATACTTGTTAAGTTATATTAAGTGACAAAGATGCGTGATAAATGTATGTAATAATGTTTACCTGAAAGCAGTTTAATCTCTTCATACATGGCGTATTAACGCTAATATTTCAAAAACACACTCAGACAAAAAGATATTTTGGATGACTGGTACGAATTATGTACATGTGAGGGATAAATTTATTGAGACATCAAAAGAAGAATAAGTTGTTTTGTTTGACTTTAACAAAAAAAGTTTATTGAATCCAATTCTTGCATGATACGTGATACACTAGCCAATTACAACAAAGTAGTGTTTGATTGTTTGTGAAAGTGTGTAATTCATACATATAATCATGTTTATGTTTTAACTTTTTTAAAATTTAGATATTTGATTATTGACTTCCTATTTATTTTTTTTATTCTAGGTTGTATAAGTAAATTTTTAAATTTTCTCATTTCTTTACATAAAACTTAACATGCCACACGCATTCATAAAATGATATGTGATTAGCGTTTTTATTTTTATCTTTTTTAAACGGTAAATGTACGTTCCTGTTTCGAATGACAAGTGTTATCTTAATCGGGTCAACTTATTCGTTTTCTAACCGCAACCGCACCCTCAATCCCTCCTAGAAAATTTTGTTCAAAATGAGACTTGAACTCATAACTTTTTATTTATTTACATATTATGAGTATCTTATTTTAACCAGTTGAATTATTAGTACTTTACTTTTATCTATGTTTTTATATAAACTTCGTTGAAAATCAAATTCATCACTAAAGCAAGAAACTCGTGTGATCAATACAATTAATCCCAAAAAAACGATTGTCACATGTATTAGGTAATCTAAAGGAATCCAACGAGGGACCTAAACGAATTCTATCCACAGGTGTCCAATAGGGGTTTATACAAAACCACACTGAATCGACATTTTATGGTTCTCTTTTGAGCGCCACACTCTCCTTTATCATCTTCAACTTTCAATCCCCAAAGGGGTTTTCCAAATTCGCTCAATTTTATGCCTTCAATGGCTTGCAGACTCACAGATTCTGCTTTTCTTTTAAAGGTAACATCAGTTACATCGATATATGTGGTTGAATGGTTCAATTCAGACACTATTTTAACATTTGTTGGTTGATTTTTGATTCAGGGTAACCTGCAGAAACCGATTCATGGGCATAGATTTGTCTCATCGTTTCCAAATGGTACGAATCTTTACTCTCAGAATGAGAAACGCAGACCCCATTGGACCCTTTTGGGTGTCTGTGTGTGTGTGTATGTGTGGTTTGGAGCCATGGGGTTGTAAAAGTTCAATGCTTTATTGCATTATCTGTTAAGTGTTAATGAAACAGCATTTGAAATGTGTTCATAACAATTGGTGGTTAATGGTTATTCCCCGATATCAAGTTTTTATGGATAGTGGCTGGCCCAAGATTTATTTGTATATTACCCGTTGTTCTTCGAAAATGTTTGGTGAATTGATGGAAAACACTTGCAGACATTGATATCTACTACGTGGGTCATAAGCAGACCTGCATTTTTAAGTTTTCTAGAGTAATTTCTTTTTACTTAATACCTTTATTATATTTTGATAATTAACTATATTATTAAAGATTTAACCAAGAAATAAAACTAACTTTTAGAAAATATATTTTTGAATCAATGTTAGTGGAGTGCTACCAAGATTTGTGATATTGTAATCTTTCTTAGGTACACATGTTTCTTGTGCTATAAATTTGTAGCAATTAGTTTTGTACTTCTTTTACTTCCACATTGATTTCTTCAATGTGTATTTCATGCACACTATTTACCATATATTTTCTTTATAATATAACTTAAAAAAAGACATGATAATTTTGCTTCATATCACTTGAAGTTTTCAACTGTTTGTATTAGTTTTTCTAATGGATATATGACATCTTATGAAATTTACTTGATTAGACAGGCACTTCTTATTTGACATGGGAAGCTCTTCCTCGATGTATAGCTAAGCAACAAAGATATGTAATTCCCTTGAGAAGGGGTAAAAATGTAAAAGCAGTGGCAAGTCCTGTTGCTGCACCATTTCCAGTAGACGGTGCTCAACAGAGAAAAGAACTATGTGAAAATTATGGCTTTAGGCAAATTGGAGAACCTCTACCAGATGATATAACATTAAAGAACATAATTGATACTCTCCCCAAAACGGTACTACACTTGTGCTTATTATCCTTTCCATGTCTCATAGTTGAATACTTGATTTTTGACTCATGAGTAGTGGTGTCAAATTTGGTATTTTGATCCACTTTGGAATGGGTCAGTTAGGATTACGTTTTGTCTCTAACGGGTCAATCAGCCTCTTTCCTAAGAAGTTCCTGTTTTGACGTGTTACCCAACCCACCATTTTGCTTACTAGTGATTGTTTCAGTGAAATATGGCTAACATGTCTGCTTTGGCACAATGTTGAATGCTCATATTGAGTGTTGTAGCGTGTATTTTTCTTGTTTGACCATATTGCTATGTTATGAGCACCAATTCACAAATAATAAAGTAGAACATGGGTGAAAATATATGTACTATAACTTACGTATTAAGCATGCAAGAAAGATTTTTTCTACATAGTTCAGACTTAAATATGAGTTTTTAACAAAAAGTCAATGTAAAGTAAAAAAAATTGAAGTTATGATCTTGTTCATTGACTTCATTCAATGTGTAAATTATGGGATAATCTCATTTGCTATAGTCAAATTGAAGTTAGAATAAGCAAATTTAGATTTAAAATATGTGTTTGCACTAGACAAACCTAGGGCTTGAGGCGTTGTTGCGATTCTAACTTTTAACTTGTAATCTTCTAACATCTAATACTTATTTAATATTTCAAAGGTGTTTGAGATTGATGACTTTAAAGCATGGAAATCGGTTTTAATATCTGCAACATCGTACGCGTTGGGGCTTTTCATGATCTCCAAATCCCCTTGGTACCTTCTTCCATTGGCTTGGGCATGGACAGGAACTGCAGTTACAGGGGTAAACAATACTTTTTGTTCTTTCATTTTCTTTTATCCTTAAAACTGATCCAAAATAATTGTTTTTGTCATTTTTTTCCTCAAAAGTTCTTTGTAATAGGTCATGATTGTGCACACAAATCTTTCTCAAGAACAAGCTGTTGGAAGATATTGTTGGAACTTTGGCCTTCCTCCCATTAATATACCCCTATGAACCATGGCGCTTCAAACATGACCGACATCATGCAAAAACAAATATGTATGTATAATGTTATTATCTTTTTTGTTTTATTATGTTACTTACCCTTTTGGTGTCGTTTGATTTACCATTAATACTCATGCACAACAGCCTATGAATCTAGTGAACCTAGGCACTTTAGTTTAGTTGAAATCTTTACCAAGACAAGATTGCTGCAAACCAGTGTTGTAAAAATCGGTCCTAGTCGGCGATTAATTGGGGATTAATAGAAAATCGGCCACCAACCTTGGCGATTTCACATAATCGGAGGGTTAATCGGTAATTGGTCCTAGTCGGAAAAAATTGGTCATATTTCTTTCAAAATCAATCAAAATTGCCCGGATTTTTGTCAAAATCAGGCAAATTTTGGTTAGGATTGGTTAAAATATGCTGATGTTTGATATTTTTTGAATTTAATTATATGTATGCATACATATACAAAGATATACATATAAATTACATATATAATTCCAATCCGATTAATCCAATTAATCTTGACTAATCCCGATTAATCCCAAGGCGGTACCCCACCGCCCGACTAGTGCCTAGCGATTTTTACAACTATGCTGCAAACTCCATGCATGAAAAATGTACACACACTCGAGATGTACTAATGTAGTAGGTTATGTTGCTAAGTTGCTTTACGTAACATGTCTAAGTTTATTGATTGTTACTTGAATAATTTTTTTTCAATATGCTACAAGTCTACAACTTACCAAGCATAACTGTCCTACATCATTTGAAACTTTAGGTTGGATGAAGATACAGCTTGGCACCCAGTTATGAAAACACATTTTGATGAGTCCCCAATATTTCAGAAGGCAATCATATACGGATATGGCCCTATTCGTCCCATCATGTCTATATCACACTGGTAATTTTCCATTTATGTAGAAAATTTTCTGATAATTTGGATAAAAGCAAATTTCTCTTGCATGGTTACATGCACAACTGTTACACATACACAATTGCTACCAGTGATTAAAGGAACCCGCCTATTGTTCATCCTCATTTCAAATTTAGCAGTATCGACCCGTTCCTAGAGCCATTTACTGTGAATGGGTCGATTTGGGTCGCGTTTTAAAACGTGGAACATCAGTTCATTGAGAGATTTAAAAATCATAATTGCAATAATATTGTTTTAGTAATCAACGTGGTGTGTTTCAACCATATGTAAAAACCTTTTCGATCAAACCTGTTTTGACCGGTTATCCAATCCACTCATCTTGTCACCTTAATGTATTCAATATCAATGGATCTTGTAATTATTGATCATCGTCTTTTCAGGTTAATTTGGCATTTTGATTTGAGTAAATTCAGACCGAACGAGATTGGAAGAGTAAAAATCAGCCTCGCATGCGTTTTTGCGTTCATGGCAATTGGATGGCCGTTAATTATTTACAAGACTGGGATAGTTGGATGGATAAAATTTTGGTTAATGCCATGGTTGGGCTATCATTTTTGGGTATATACTACTTTCTCAAGAACCCATAATATAGTATCTTGCAATCAAGATCATATTCTTAGGCCTTCATCCTTGTAGCAAATACTTAAGGAAACAAATATGTTATATTTGCAGATGAGCACTTTCACAATGGTTCACCACACTGCACCTCACATACCTTTTAAGTCTTCAGAGGAATGGAATGCCGCTCAGGCCCAACTTAATGGGACCGTGCACTGTGATTATCCTAAATGGTATCTTCCCATGTACTCCATGCTTTCTAGGGGTGGCTTGGGTAATGGGTCAAACTTCGCTGAGCAAAATGAGACAAAACGGGTCAGGTCCACAGGATCACAAAACTATATTATTACAGTAGTTATTTGAATATATATATTCAACCTAGGAAATTAGAAGTTTTTTGTACCATACATCTTGGATGACTTTCAACTTGTTTGACTGCAAGCCCATTTGAACTCTTTTCTTTTTGGTTGATTCCGAATTGACCCGTTTCTTGATCAACTTAATAATCAGCTACAATGCTCATAAATTTAGATTAATTCATTCAGGTGACTTTGGTGCCCCGAGAAAGCCTTTTAGACCTCTGAATTCTTTTTTTTTTTTTAATTTGGGACAATTTTTGACATATTTGATAGTGGCTTATTCTATGCTCTTTTATACAAGTAACATGTTAAATTATTGTAGACATAATTGAATTTAAGCTAAAAGCTTATGGTTTGTATGATACAGGATAGAGATCCTTTGTCATGATATCAATGTTCATATCCCCCACCATGTCTCCTCAAGGATTCCAAGCTACAATCTACGGGCGGCTCATAAATCTCTTCAAGAGAATTGGGGAAAGGTTGGTCCTTTTTTACTACGAACGAGTCATGTTTCACCTCAATATATGGGTCAAATGTGTAAAGTTATGAAATTTATTTGAAAGGGAACGTGTCTAACAAGTTAACAGTCACCCGGTCATGCATACAACTTCATGAATCCTTGTACTCAAAGGTTAAGATTATCATTGAAAAGCCCAAGCCCTTACTTTAGGCTTTTCAAGATTGTCATAAGCTTAAGCTAATAATCTCTTAAGCTAACACAAGCACGATATACATATGATTCTTGAGTCAACTAACATCATGTTTGTTTGTTTGAATTGTGATACAGTATCTAAACGAGGCATCATGGAACTGGCGTTTAATGAAGACGATTTTGACAATATGCCATTTGTACGATGAGGAACGAAATTACATCTCGTTTGAAGAGGTTGCTCCCGAGAAATCCCAACCAATCACGTTCCTTAAACGAGTAATGCCTAATTACGCATAAGATGATTAGTAATCACACTTTATTTTCTGTTTTATTTAATTTATTAGTCATTAATTATAAATTTGTTTCCCTTATTATACATGACAAGATGACTCTTTTCCACAATGAAGCTTTCTTGGTGCTCATGTACCCATTGCAATTGAGTATTGACCATTCTTTTGTGAGATGCATTACACTTTTTACCATATTCCTTCTGTTGATAAAATATCAAAGGCATGTAGTTCAATGGTACCAATATGTTGGAACAGTGTTTCTTTCAGGTAGTCGAGGATTCAAGCCTCGTTGTGAAAAAAAAGTCGTTGAAGCTTCAACTGTAATGATCTTTAAAAAAACATAGGACGCAATAATGATCTTCACTTGTTAGCCAACTTTTTTATAATTAAAGATGATAATCTATAGCGTATTTGACAAAAGTAGTTGGAACTAGAACTATAATAGCTTAGAAAAAACTTCAATTTTAATGCGACCATGAGTAGCTTGCTGAAAGTCTGAAACTACTTTTAGTTATAGGTATAAGTTAAAGTTAACATGTAAGTGTCAGTTGTATTAAAGCATTTGACAAAAGTAGTCATCTAGTAGGAAAAAAAAACATATATCATGCATATGATACATAAATACTTATTAGACATGTAATTACTTTAAAATGACGCTATATATAATCTTGTTCTTAATGACTACAAGCTTTTAAGTTCTATAGAGACTATACGTGACAATCTCGGTTGAAAAGCTACCAAAAATAAGTCCGTTTGGGTAGTTTTATAAAGTTTTTGAATTTCTTTGGCCTTTGGGATCATTCCTATTTTGGTATGTGTCAATCGGTGGTAATGAAGAAGTTAACAAGATGGGTGGTTGTTTTTCATTCAAGAAATGTAATTGATGATTTAACTAACACTTTAACAACAAATGCATAACAACCATTGCTCTACCAACACCACCTTCCAACCACCATCGTTGCCACCTCCGTTACCACTATTCGATGTCCAACGACACCATGACATATAAAATAACCTGCCAAACAATGAAGTCCGGACAAAAACATAAGTAAACTGGATAAAACCAGATAAAAAAATTTGTATCAATACATGTTAATTGAATCAAAAGTTATATCAACTAACGAGAATTAGTAGATAACAACGTTATCATGATTACAACATGTCTTATTGAAATACCAAAGAAAGAGACAAACGTATCGAAGGGCCTTTGACCTAGCGGGCTAGCGACAACAATGTGTTTGAAAATAGTGTCTCTTTTTATGAGGTAAGGTTCAAGATCCTAAACAAAACTATAAGACTCAATGAATGTGTGAGTTAACTACTAAAAAAAAGAAAAACGAAACTAAACGACAATTATAGTCAGAAATCAATTTTTTTATTTTCTATGGACGTCTATTCGATACAAACAAGATAAAAGAACACTGATAGGTTGTTAATATCTCTCTCTTAAATATACACTAATCCTTTGTTTTGTTTTTTTAAACTTTTTTAGAATGATTAGCACACTCCATCTAATTCTATTCCTAAATCTTTAATTTTATTTATTATAGGTCTTTGACTCTTAACCATGAATGAACATTTTTATCATACACTTTGATATATCAAACTACACACACTCTGATAACTAATTATTTCTATAATAATTAATAAGTTAACAAACTAAATTCACATCACTTGGGTTGGTAGCCCGCTAATACGAATCCAATTTTTTTAAAGACAACCATAATTGAATCTTGATTATGAGTAGTTTTAACTTTTAAAGAACTTAAAATGATTTATTTTCGTTAAATATACTACTTGTTTTCTAACCCGTGCTTCGCGGCAGGGTTGAATCGATTCTTACACAACTCAATACAAGGATCGGAAACAACAGCTTGTTGTGGTTGCAAACTAACCATTTACCATGCCAAAACAACAAACATAAAGACTATTCGTTTATCATCATCGCATATCACCCATCTTTATTCAAGTAACAAAAAATACAACATCATGCAAGTAAAGTCAATCTCATAAGAACCATTATGGACAGTTTGTGGTTATAAAACAACCCGAATCGAGGGCTACTGAACAACCATTATAACCAAAAACACCAAGAATATGTCATGACAACTGTTTCCCCATAATACTCAACAATATTCAAGCAACAACGGCTTTCAAACACCCAAAACGATAACCAAGCGCAACACCTGATGAACACATGGTAACCATCACATCCATAACATCTAATTGAAGCGGGTGTTAAACGCAAATAAGGCTCGAGTCCAGATTACAACAGAGCAATCATCATCATTACGTCTCTCACATGAGAGTATAATTGTTACTTTGCAACAAATCTTATAGCCATCTTCCAACATGATCCCAATATAGGTTATACCAAATGAAAATCCCAAATAACAGATAAGAAATTACAACAACCAAACATTTATCAAAGCCCTGCAAACAGACTAACCAAATGAACAGTAGCATAAATCACCAATCAATGGAAAACATATATATCATATTTAAGACTATAATGAGCAACACGGGTGTCTCAGATAGGAATAACCCACATCATCATCAACACGATAAACAACTCAACAACAATGTCTCAGATCAGGTATCACTCATCATCATTGACAAAATAAATCAACCGACCACACACCTATGTCGCCGCTAGTGGAGAAAGCCATTGGTGACTTCGAGCAACGACACTCGCCGTGTGTGTCTGTAGAGAATATTTGAAGAGGCTGAAACAACCAAAGTCTTTCTGCATGCATGTTGCACAAGTACTGAAGAAGAATGCTTCGGAAGTTTCACACAAGCAACAGAAATATTCTAAGTGTGAAATCTTCCGAAGCCAAGACCAATATCTTCCAAAGCCAAAGATGAAGTCTTCCGAAGCTTCAGAGACAAAGTCTTCCAAAGCTCAACTCTTGAAGACAGATTTCTTCCGAAGACTTTTAACAACATGCTTTATCTGATGTACTTTTCCATAAAGTTGGACCCCTTTCCGATGCAACTCTGTAAGTCACCAACTTACATAAGTTGGTGAAAAGGTCCATGCTTTTGGTAATTGTACATTGTTTTGTTTTGACCCTTCAGCGGTCCTGCATTTGGTATCAGAGCTTTCAGGCTCTTGATATAAGATCTCACCATCTTAAGATCCCTCACTCACACAAATACTAAACTTTTCAAATGGCAGCCATTTCTAAAACTGATATATGGAAACTAGAACCATGAACAAGTCCCCACTGATCATTCTTGATGACTTTGACACCTGGTGCCTGAGAATGGAAGGTTTCATCAGGTCTCTAAACTCAAGAATGTGGGAGTCTGGTGAGAATGGACCTTACATACCAAGCACCCCTTCTGCTACTGGTGCTGGTATGATCCCCAAGGATGTGGCAAACTACTCTGATGAAGACAAGAAGAGAGTAGAGATTGATGAAACGCCATGACATCCCTTTAGACTGCTCTTCCAAACTCTGTATACAGAGGTTTCAAGAAATGCAAAACAGCTAAGCAGCTGTGGGATGCATTGAAACTGATGTATGAGGGTTCCTCTGAAGCTAAGGAGAACAAGAAGGATCTCCTGAAACAACAGTTTGAAAACTTCACCTTCAAAGCAGGTGAAACCATGACTCAGCAATACTTCAGGTATGTTGAGATTGTGGATACCATTATGGATGGAGGAGTTCCTCTTGAGAACAGAGACATTGTAAGGAAGTTCATGTCCTTACTTCCTAGGCAGTGGACACACTACTATATGGTGATCAAGAGGACTGATAATCTTAAAACTCTCACTCTGATAGAGTTATATGGGATTTTTAGTGGCTACCAGATGGAGATGAACATGCAAGGTTCATCTGGTAACTCCAATAATCAAATGGCTTCAGCCCTTCATATGGTTGAAAGGGATAGCATAGAACCCCAACATCATCTCATATGCTACCCTGACAACTCATCAAAGGGTCCTTTCATCACCTTCCCTGAGACACCAAGGGAGAACTACACTTAAGGAAGCCCATTCCAAAAGACAAGCTCTTCCTAAGCTTTTGTGTCTTTTGATGAAAGTTGTGGTAGCTTTCTGTTCACCCTTGAAGACCTGGACTGTATCCATCCGGATGATCTGGAGTACATGGAGATAGTCTAGTAGATGGCTCTTCTCACTCATAGAGCCAAGAAGTTCTACAAGCGGATTGGAAGGAAGTTCCCAGCAGTGCAACCAGTGGAAGGTTTGGCCTGGACAAATGCAAAGTCAAGTGTTACAATTGTAACTTGATGGGCCACTTTGCCAAGGAGTGTAAGGCACCTAGAACAAATGGTGGCCAAACACAGTCCAGACCCAACTACACTAACAAAGCTCCCCAGAATGAGAAGCCAAAGCAGCAGGCTGCAGTTGCTGTGAAGAAGGAGGCTTTGACTGGAGCTTTTAGGTGGAAGATGCTTCTCCAAACCAAACACTGATGGCAGATCATGATGAAGCCAAGGTATTGGAACATCTCTGTACCCCTGAATGCATTGCTAAAGTCAATAGATATAGGTCCTATAACATGGAGATGAGATCTGATCTTGAGTCCTTAAAAATTTTAAAAGCAGATTTTAGAAAGTCTAAAAATGATTATAAACTAAAGATAGAGAACTTAAAGAAAACTATTTCAGTTCTAAAACATGAGCATACAGATTTTAGAACTCAAATCAAGGATCTCATAACCAAGCTGACTAAGTGCCAGGCTGAGCTTGTGATCAGCAAAGCCAGGGCAGACAAGTGTGTTCTTGAAGAAGAGACCTTCAAAAACATGATATCCTTATCCTTGCATAACAAAGTGTGCTATCAAAACAAGCAGGGACTAGGATCTAATGAGATAGCTCTTCCACACACAATCTTGTCTGTAAGATCAACTAGGTGTGGAACTTGTGAAGATGAGCTTCCTCTCATAGATCCTTTGAGTGAAGAGGATGAAGAAGTGATAGTGAAGAATTCTTCTGAGAAGAGTGAAGAGGAGGATTCTAAGAAGGGCCACTATCCTTCTGAGGAGAAGAAGAAGACTGTGATGATCAAGTCAATGAGGAAGAACTTGATCAAAAATAACAAAAGAAAAGCAAGGAAGGCTCAAGAGATCAAGGCTATTTTTGACTCCAAACAGAAACAAGTTTTTATCTCTGCAGGGTTTGAAGCGGTAAAGACTGAAAACATCAACCTCAACTCTTCTGCTAAGAGTTTTGGTTCATGTTCAAATCATCTAAGTACCAAGAAGAAGATTGATCTGTTGTGTACCACTGCTATCCAACTTGGACCATCAAACTCCAAGAATAGTCCTTAGCCTAAAAGGACTGTCTAAGCATCTGCAAAGATGAGGGTGGAGAAGGAATGTGGCCAAAGTCAGTCTTGTTTCCAGAAGGCTCTTAGGAAGAAGAAAATGAAGCGTGTTATGTGTGAAAGTACTGCTCATCTTGCTAAGGATTGTCCATACAATCCTAAGGGTACTCTTCACATGATCAAACCAAAGACTTCCAAAAGTTCTAAGAAGATTCAAGCTTCAGAAGGAAAATCTGTTTCCTTCGATAGCTCAAAAACTAAGAAGAAGGCAAGTGGAAAATTGCCTTCGGAAGAAAAGTCAGTCTCGGAAGGAAGGAATACTTCCGAAGCACTGAAGTCTGCTGCAGTGTCTGCAGAATCTTCCGAAGGTCCAGTCATCAAAACTTCCAAAGTATCAAAAGCTTCCAAAGTATTGAAGGTCAAGTCCAAGCTTCCAAAAGTGGTGTGGAAGTCTAAGAAAGACCAAGTGACTGAAAATTCTCCATTAATAACAGCTGAAGATCCTCCAAGCACAACCATAGGAACTATTACTATTGCATTACCTTCTGTTTCACTTAGTGAGCCCAAGACAAGTAAGGCTTGGGTTTCCAAATGTAACTAATCATCTTCTTTGTGCAGGGACAGCTGAAGACAAACAAAAATGTTTGGATCATTGACAGTGGCTGTTCCAGGCACATGACAGGAAATAGGTCACTACTCCAGAACTTTGAAAGGATTGATGGAGGGCTAGTTGCCTTTGGAGGAGATGAAGGTGGTTACATTTATGGAAGGGGCAAGGTCACAAATGGTAAGCTCAGCATTGAAAAGGTAAACTTTGTCAAGGATCTTGGGTACAATCTTTTGAGTGTATCCTAATTTTGTGATCAAAGTCATAACATGCTCTTTACTGAGCATGAGTACATTGTTCTCAATCCTGGGGTGGTCATTCCTCATGAGCATATTCTGCTTAGAGCCCCCAGGAAAGGGAACATGTACAAGATGGATTTGCAAGAAACATCTCCCTCTGGAGAAGTTCATACTTTCTGTCTAAAGAAAATAGTGATAATTCTTTCCTATGGCATAAAAGAATGTGTTATGTAAACTTTAAGAATATGAATAAACTAATTAAGAATGATTTGGTAACTGGATTTCCAAAGAAAGAGTTTACAAGTGATGACCATTGTGTTGCATGCCTGAAAGGAAAGCAACACAAGGTATCTCACAAGCCTAAGGAAAGAAACTCCATCACTACTCCCCTACACTTGTTACATATGGATCTCTTTGGCCCCACCAGTGTAATGAGTCTAGGAAGGACCTCTTATTGTTTAGTGATCACATATGACTTTACAAGATTCACTTGGGTCTTCTTCCTTAGACCTAAGGATGAGACTCCTGAGATTCTGAAGAATTTCATCTTGAAGATTGAGAATCGATCTGATCACAAGCTCAAAATCATAAGATGTGACCAGGGAACTGAATTCAAGAACCAAATCCTTGATGCATTTTATGATGAAAAAGGTATTACAAGACAATACAGTGCTCCCAGGACTCCTCAGCAAAATGGTGTTGCTGAGAGGAGAAACAGGACACTGATTGAAGCTGCAAGAACCATGTTGTCTGACTCTAAGCTGACCATCACCTTCTGGGCAGAGACAGTCAACACTACCTGCTATGTGCAGAATAGAGTTTTAGTAGTTAAGACTCATGGTAAGACTCCTTATGACCTTTAGCACAAGAGAAAACCTTTCATTGGTTTTCTCAAGTCATTTGGTTATCCTTGCACCATCTTGAATACCAAGGATCAAATTGCCAAATTTGCTGAGAAATTAGATGATGGACATTTTATTGGATACTCTTCCCAAGCTAAGGCTTATAGAGTATACAATCTCAGAACTAGAGTTGTTGAGGAGTCAGCCAATGTGACTTTCAATGAACACACACCCTGTGTGGCTGGTTCTAGTCCTGATTGGCTATTTGATCTTAATTTAGTTACCAACTGTTTTAACAAATCTTGTGAGATTGTTTCAAGATCTGCAGAAAACTTAAATACAGGTGATTCTGATCCAAGATTTGAGCTGAGAAGACCTTCAAGTAACACATTTTCAGCTCCAATTGGGGCTACTTCTGCAAATGAAGTTTTTATCAGCACCACAATGACAAACTCAGCTGATACATCTGGTATGTCTTTAAATTCCAGCTCAGATGCTCCACAACCAGATAAAGATACTTCAAATGCAGAAGACAATGATAGTAGTGGTGATAGTAATCAAGACTTTCTAGATGCTGATAACCACTCCATAGATGACAACATAAATGATGTCACACACTCATTGGATCAAGCTTCTCTTGATAAGTGTGTTGATGTGGAGGGAGAAACATCTATGCCAGATCTAAATTTCTCTAATTTAGATCTTTCTCAACAACTTGATGTGATCCATCAGCTAAGGATCCACAAGTCTCACCCCACCACAAACATCATTGGAGATGTTGTCATAAGGGTAAGAACAAGAGGACAAACCCATGAAGCAAATGTTTGTCTTCATTCTTGTTTCTTATCCCAGATAGAGCCAAAGAAAGTTGATGAAGCTTTGAAAGATGGAAGTTGGGTTGAAGCTATGCAAGAAGAGCTACTTTAATTAAAAGATAAAAAGTTTGGAACCTTTGTCCTCTTTCTCATGGGAAGACTACCATTGGAACCAAATGGGTGTTTTGGAACAAGAAGGATAATAGAGGATTTATCATCAAGAACAAAGCTAGGTTAGTTGTTCAAGGATACACACAAGAAGAAGGAATTGACTACACTAATGTCTTTGCTCCTGTAGCAAGACTGGAAGTTGTTAGGATATTTCTGGCATTTGCTACATCCAAGAACTTCAAGGTCTTTCAATTTGATGTGAAGTGTGCTTTTCTGTATGGAGTGATTTATGAAGAGGTGTATGTCAAACAGCCACCTGGTTTTGTAGATCCTGATCATCCTGATTATATCTGCAAGCTTGACAAAGCTCTTTATGGGCTGCATCAGGCACCCATGAAGTGGAAATGACATGGATACAAGTGTATGTAGATGAAAAAGCTCTGATGAAGAGGTGTATGAGACTCTATCTCGGTATCTTTGCAAACATGGATACAGGAGAGGTACTATAGATGGAACTCTCTTTATCAAAGGACATGGAAATGACATATTGCTAGTTCAAGTGTATGTAGATGACATCATCTTTGGTTCAACTAATCCAAAGCTCTGCAGAGACTTTGAGAAGCTAATGAAGGACATATTTGAAATGAGTGCCATGGGGGAACTCAATTTCTTTCTGGGAATTCAAGTGAAGCAAGTTGAAGATGGCATCTTCATAAGTCAGTCAAAGTATGTTCAAGACATACTCAAGAGGTTCAACATGACTGATTGTAAGATTTCTAAGACACCCATAGTTAGAAACCACTCCCTTGGACCTGATCTTGAGGGGGAGTGTGTAGATGAACACTTATACAGGGCTATGATTGGGTCTCTTATGTATCTTACAGCTAGCAAGCCTGATATTATGTTTGCCACTTGCATCTGTGCAAGATATCAAGCCAATCCTAGGATATCTCACTTTATCACTGTCAAAAGGATTCTAAGATATCTTAAAGGTGCTTCAACACTTGGTCTGTGGTATCCTAAGAATCCTAACTTTAATCTGTATGCTTATACAGATAGTGATTATGATGGTTGCAACATGACTGCAAAGTCTACATCTGGGGGAGTAGATAAGTATATCATCTATGAATACGATCAAAAACTTATCCAGATAATGTTTACACACCCGATTCATTAGGTCCATAAACACAGCTGGTGCATTAGTCATCCCAAATGGCATGACCAAGAACTCATAGTGCCCATAACGAGTTCTAAATGCTATTTTCGGTATGTCTTCCTCGAAAACCATTAGTTGATGATATCCAGAACAAAGGTCGATCTTGGAGAAATACGAAGCTCCTTGCAGTTGGTCAAACATATCGTCGATCCTAGGGAGAGGATACCGATTCTTCACAGTTAACTTGTTCAACTCACGGTAATCGATACATATTCGAAACGACCCATCTTCTTTTTGAAAAATAACACTGGTGCTCCCCATGGTAAGTGACTCGATCGAATGAAACCCTTCTCAAGTAGTTCCTGTAACTGACTAGATAATTCCTGCATTTCAGACAATGCTAACCGGCATGGTGTCTTTGCTACCGGTGTAGCTCCAGGAACCAACTCTATATGAAATTCCACCTGTCGTGGAGGAGGCAAACCAGGCAAGTCATCAAGAAATACATCTGGGTAGTCCCGTACTACCAGAATATCTACCATTCTCCTCTCTTCTTCCTTCTTTTCTACCACATGAGCCAGAAAAGCGTAGCATTGTTTTCGTAAACTTTGGCGTGCTTTCATACAGGAGATAAGCTTTAAGTTTCTTACCGGTCGTTCTCCTTGAATTTTGAGTACCTCCCCGTCTGGCATGGGGATTCGTACTACTTTGTCCCGACAGACAATCTCAGCTCCGTGTTTCGACAACCAATCCATTCCCACAATCACGTCGAAGCTTCCTAACTCAAAGGGTATCAAATCTATATCGAAGGCATGGTCCTCTAATATTATCGAGCACTTTCTAATGATTTCATCAGCCTGAACAATCCTACCATTGGCCATTTCTACAGAGTAGCTAGTTTCTTGCCTACTAGGACTCAAATCAAGCAATTGCACAAACTCAGAAGATATAAAACTATTGTCTGCTCCAGTATCAAACAATATAGATGCGAATTGATTATTGAGTAAGTGCGTACCCATGACAACATTCGGGTCCTGACGGGCATCGTTGGCTCCAATGACGAATACGCGTCCCCGAGCTGTATTCCCTTGATTTCCCGGGCCTTGATTCAGTCTGGTGCCCGATTCAGTCTGGGGCACATGTTTCTGTAGTGATTGGGGCTTCCACACTCATAACAGCCCCTGGCATTCCCGGCGGGGTTAACCGCGTTGACGGGTGCCACCAGATTCGGCGTTGTTCTGCAGTCTTTCGCTAGATGCCTCGGGCGTCTACAGTTCGCGCACACCCGGCACGACATTTCTGGGGGATGATGGAAGTTGTACCTATCACATTTCGGGTGCGGCCTAACATACTCTCTCCTGCCCTGCGTCACGGCCACAAAGTTTTTAGTGGTCTTGGCCCTTTTGTCGAACTTCCCGGCACTCGACCGACTTGTTTCCCCAACATCCTTTCTCTTCTCTGCTCCTCTTCCCAATACCCCTGTTCTTACCATCTCATCAGTTAGAGCGCTAGCCTTCAGAATTGCGCTCTGAATCGTAGGAGGAGGAGCTGCTGTTACCATTGCCCGGATTTGAGGCACAAGTACCCAAATGTACCTCTCGATCCTCTTTGATTCCGGAGTCACCAGATGTGGAACCAATCTTGCCAACTCATGAAAACGATCAGTGTAGGCGGCGTGCCCAGCCCTCACCATAGCATGATTCTAGAATTCATGCTCTAGTTTCTGCATCTCGTTGAGGGGGCAGTATTCTTCAGTGATTAAGGCTTTAAACTCATCCCATGACATCTGCATCACCGATTCTTTTCCCCTAGCCTGTATCTGAGTGTTCCACCAAGTTAGTGGCTTGCCCTGTAGTGAGCACGTGGCATACTTGATTTTCTGGCTGTCGAGGCACTCGCTGATGTCAATCACTGCCTCCATTTTCTCAAGCCATTTGGTCAGGGCTATAGCTCCGCCCTTTCCATCAAATTCTTTCGGTTTGCAGGCCATAAACTCCTTGTACAAACACCCCCTTCTAGCGTTAACAACCCCAGTCTCATTAACAACCCCAGTTTCATTACCGGCTGTACCACCATTCCCGGTCTCCTGGTTACTCTCATTCCCAGTCGGGTTCCCATTATCCTCATTATCATTGCCACCAACCCCGTGGGGGTGGGGATTTTGAAGAGCATCGCTCACTTGGGCCATAATAGTTGGGATCAATGCGGCCAGTTGTTGAGCGATCAGAGCTGCCACATCAGCGTTTCCTGTTCCCTGATTTTTGCTGGCAAGGCCATCATTTGTTCTTGGTGCTCTACCCCTGCCTCTGCCTCTGCCCTCGGGGCTTCATTTCCGCCACTGTTGCTGCGGGTAACTCTTCGAGGCGGCATTTTCTAATCATAGAAGTAGTAAACACATAAGCTTAACCATTTCAAAGCATATTAACCATACCACCCATCAAAGTCCAACATTCCAAGTTAATATCACACTTGTTGTTATCACACATCACGCACAAGTCATGTAATTCTCACACCATGTATAGGTAATGTTCCAACAGTAATCCATCATAATCATTGCAAACCCATGCATATAAACACGTTAGACTAAAGAAGGTTGTCCATTTCCTCCTCTTTCGAGGTTTCAGACGTAACCTCCTCAGGGTGATTCTCAATGTCCAAGGTCAAGCGCAATAGCATGATCTGTGGAGATCTCTTCGGATTTACTACCCGGGTTTGATAAACCAACTCGGCGCGCAGAGGGAACGGAAGATCCAATAGAAGCATCCCTAAAAGAGTGAGCACAAGGGCTCTCTCATAGGGTGAAAAGATCACAAGGCAGATAGATAAACGAATCAAGCAAGAGGAACACATACACGAGATATAAAAACGCACACAGCCTTAGCATGCAAATCTATATGAAGGTTCCTAGGTTATAGTCTAGGTCAAGTGAATTACCTAATTCTCTATAACCAATGGCTCTGATACCAGTCTGTCACACCCCCGCCAAGAGCGGAAACACGGGGATGTAACGAGACGGGATCGTCATAACACATGGTAAGCGATAGAGATGCAATATAATAAATGATGACAAGCGTGTCATGACGACACCCGACAATAAGGGGACTTGTGTCGTGTTTAGTCAATATTCATGACAACATATCCATAAGCATAAACATGTTAAATGATTCACATAAACAAAGATGATAACATTGTATGCAATTCCCACAACCCGGGAACAAGTTACGAAAGTATAATGTTGTTCAAGACGAACTACAACAATGTTTTCCAAAAGACAAAGTTAGCCACAAAATGCATCCTAGGGTCTCCACTAAGGCAGCGCACCTAGATCTTCAATTAGCATGATCACTTGAAAAGATATGCTCAAAATGGTCAACAAAATTATTGGTGAGCTCGCAGGTTTAAAAGTAAATACGTAATTGATGCTGTATAAATGTTGCTGCGGAATACCGTGGATACAGTTATAAGTAAGCAAAATCACATGACATGAGCTTTACAACCAAACCTAATGACGTACACAAAGAATCTTGTCGGAATATACTCACCCAAGGCCCGTTCTTGGCGACTGTTGGTACTAACTAATATACCAACAACGAGGGTGGGGGTGTCAACCCAAGTAGTACTACCAATACCTATTGGTCGGTTCCACACTGGAATTAAATGGTTGTAAGAAAGAACCATACAACAGACTCAAGCATGTATCAGATAAATAGTCACAAAACAGTAGCATGTTGATTACAAGTATGTAAATTGTATGTAAGTTGTACATCATAGAAAACGGGTGAACATACTTTTCTCCCATGTTTGTAAATGATTGAAAAGTTGTATAAGCATAAAAAAGGGACACGAAACTAACTTGTTAAGTGGTAAGTATGAATGATTCAAAGTTCCCCAAATGTAGTATGCAATGAACGGTCAAACACCTATTGACAGTTATTGTTAAGCATTACTGATATGTATAAAGCAAATAGTGATGTCAAAGTTCCCCAAATAGTGATGTTCGGGATGTATCGGTTCGGTCGCGGGTAACACACACAAGCAGACACACGTATTAGATCTTATGTAGATCCAAGTACTAGACACCGTTGCCATTGCTGGTGATACCGTGTAAAAGATTCATTGTTATAAGAGAAAGTACTTGTTAAATATTAGTAATCATAAAAGAGTTATTGATAATTTGTAAAATGTTAGGTTCATTTGATTTGTAATAGTATTTGTGGCCTTGATAGCGTTGACTTTAATCTTTGTGGTCGAGCAATGACATTTGTATTGATGTTACCTTATCATCACATGTCATTCAAGAAGGAAATTCACACACACAGCATCATCAGTCACACAACAGGACCAGACGCTCGACTCA
The DNA here is from genome assembly GCA_025506515.1 of Flaveria trinervia. Classification (NCBI taxonomy): domain Eukaryota; kingdom Viridiplantae; phylum Streptophyta; class Magnoliopsida; order Asterales; family Asteraceae; genus Flaveria; species Flaveria trinervia. Next base: position 3,805,106 of record CM046453.1, read on the forward strand.
ACACTCCATTCGTACGAATCAACCTTCAATCATACGAATCAGCTTCATTCGTACGATTGAACCTTCATTCGCACGACTGGCATTCAGTCGTACCACACAACACCCAATCGCACACCACATTCATCCGCATTGACTTAATCGCACGCATTCATTTGATCGCACGACTTAGTCGCACGACTCACTCAGTCGCACGGCTCAGTCGCATGACAGACCTAGTCGCTTGAACTGCAGGTTCGTGACTGCCGAAGTGCAGAGCAGCCTTCGGCTGCTCCGAGCACGAGTTTTACACAATAAGTTCCAGAAACACACTACAAACACACACAAACAAGAAGCACACGCAGAAAGACATCACACGCACCCACACGACCTCATGTGTTCGGGGTGAACCCGAGCACCTGAAACCCTAGAAATGGACAGCAGTAAAACAAGCAAGAAAATGACAACCAAGGTCGTCTACCTGCAAGGATGGAGTAGACTAGGTTGTAGATGAAGTCTAGATGAATAAAACGTGACGAAACGGGGCGGTTTTAGTGCAAAGATGGAGAAGATGTGAAGTGGAGAAGAATGAAGAAGAAGAAGAAGTGAAGAAGAATGAAGAATGGCTGGAAAATGGGGTTTTTATACCCATCCCAAGTTTGCAAAATGTCAATTTTAGTCCCTGCACTTAGCCCCGAGTTCCCAAAGTTTGTTTCGGTTGAAAACGATTTAAAGGTGTTTGTTATATTAATGTTAAAAAAATGTATTTAATGACAATTGGCACTTAAAAATAATTTTAGTAATGACAATGATTTTTATATAAAAATGATATATTTAGTGACAATAACGATGAAATTTGTAAAAGTTTTAAGCATAACATACGTTCACGAAGGAAGCACAAGTACAAAGATAATAAAGCAAGTAGGATATCCACACAAGGAGTTAATAAGGAATGAACGATCAAAGAAAAGTTAATGGATATTCACGTTAATTGACGGAACTTGTGGTGACGGATGTCACAGGACAATCTTCCCTCAAGCTTTCATTTCTCTTTCAATCTCTAAATAATGATTGAAAGTACCAAATGAAGACGAGAAGAGGTTTAAATTAAAAGAAACCCAATAAAACCAAATTATCCTTCGCAGGCAAACGGTAATGACCGAAGTATCTTTTTTTTATTGTTCATGAATTTCTTTGTTATATATAGAGCAATTATTAATATTATTATAAAGATAAAATTACATAAATGGTCCTTATGTTTTAACCAAATTGCATGTTTGGTCTCCAAACTTTAAAAATTGCAAAGATAGTTCAAACTTTTGTGTAATCTTTTCATTTGTGGTTCCTAGCATTAAATTCATACATATTTTTATGCATTTTATAAACTTTGAACTACATATAAATACAATTTCAAGGACAAATAGTGCAACACCACATAAAAGTTTGGACTAACTTTGCACTTTTGTAAAATATAGGGACCAAACATGTAATGATTACACAGAAGTTTGGACTATCTTTGTAAATTTCAAATTCTGGAAACCAATTATGTAATCTGATCAAACCACAAGGACCATTCGTGCAATTTTCTTTATTGTAAATGTTTAAAGTGGAGGTCCATATTTACCGATTAAACCCTCAAAACTAGACCTGGCAAAAGAAACCCAAATGTCTTATTTTGGGTTTGAATGAGGTTTTTTTAAAAATAGATATGGGTTAGGATGGGTTTAAAAAAATAGATAAGGAGGTCAAGATAGATTGAAAATATACATAAGAAAAACTAATATGGGACAAGATGGGTATTTGTCTTATCTTAAATTTTGAATCTGTCCATCACCATCTCAAATGCCAAACTCTAAAGCCCCTATATCGCTACCCAAATCGAACCACCGCACCCACATCGAACGAACCTCGCATCACAAATCAATCATCGCTTAAGCAAATCAACCATCACTTAAGCAAATCGACCACTGCACTCATATCGACCGCACCTCTGATACCCAAATTGAACACCTGACCCACATCGATCGAACTCCACAACACAAATCGATAACCACTAATACAAATCGACCACCGTACCCCACGCGATCGAACTTTACAACTCAAATCGATAACCGTTGAAACAAATCGACAACCATACCCACATTGATCAACCTCTGCTTACCCAAATCGACTGATGTTACTGAAGCAAATCGACCACCACACCTATGTCAATCGGTATCAATCTCCCTTGATGAATCTGTGGAGCAGATTGACCACCGCAACACTTTTGCAACACCATTTCACCACCAAAGTTGCCGTAACCATTAATTGTCGAATTATTTATGGTAACCAACCCAATCACCATTTATGTGTTGTGATTTCTTCAATGTTAGTTTATTTTTGATAAATGCGTTTGATTTTTGGCAATCACCATTTTTCTCGAGTTTTTCACAAAGTTGTTTGATTAGGTTTTGGTAATTTTAGATTTAATTTATAGAACTTTTTAAAATAATCCATCTTAACCCGAACCCACCTTGATCCGAATTCATCTTTATCCAAACCCATTATGATCTTTTATATAAATAACCTATACAGACCCGAACCCATCCTGACCCGAACCCATCCTAACCCGAACCCATCCTAACTTGAACCCATCTTAACTTAACAATCAACTCAATTCAACCCGCTTATTTTACCACCTCCTCTCAAAACCGTGTGAAGCAAGAGGCACACGTGCATCAAGAAGTAGGGTTTAATACCCTCTTCTACCCCTTCACTCTTCTTCCTCTTTCTCCCACAACACAATATCCCCTTCTCCCTTCATTTGATCCACCCCCAAAACACAAATTCCGAATCAATCAATCAATTTGATGCATCAATAGCTTCACAACAATCATCACTCCTTCAAATCCCCCTTTTAAATCGATCCAAACAACCCATCATGGCCGAACCCATGAGTTTGATCGACAATAGCATCATCGCCACTCAAAAAACCCTTTTTTACGAAAACCCATGTGACGAATCGACGGAATCGTTAGCTCCGGTGGATAAATCTCCGTTTAGGAGGATTGAGTTTCATCTAGCAAGAAAACCTTTACGAGGTTTAGTAACAGTGGGGGTGATGGGAGTTTTAGGCTTGAAACGTTGAATCCCACAACGAATAGTGGCAAAACGATGAATGGTGATCAGCAAAGTGGTGGTGGGGTTTTGGGTAAGAAAAGAGATGCATCGGAGATGGAAACTAGGTTGGATCCGGAGCTTAATTTTGGGATTACTTTCAGGAGAATTGTAAGTTTTACTACATCCTGTTGAAAAAACAGTTTTTTTTAAATATTGTTAAAACATGATGAATTAATGTTATGTGAATGATTGGATTATCAAGAAGGAATGAGATTATTAGAACATGGTGAAGAGTTTTGTTGTACATTTGGTAAAACCTGGGTTTCATTTGTGTACACCTTTATGCTCTTTCACTATCATAAAAAGTATGAATGAATTTTGATTTTTGGCAAATAAATTGCACAAAATGTATGTGTAAACTGTGACAATTAGAAGCTGCACATATGTAATTCTATCTGATTGTTTTGGATAAAGAAGTGTTGTGTTTTTTATGGATAATCCTGAAAGAAAAGTTTTGCAAGTATCATGGGACATATGATTCTACTTTGGCATAGTTTTCATAAACTGCTATATCTATAAGTACCAAAGTTTATGCTTTAATGGGTTATAAACTAATATAGTTATTGTGGTTTTTTTTATGTTTGTGTAAAGTAGTCATGATATGGCAGGGAATAAAGGTTCGGTTTTTAACCCATTTTTGTGAAAGTGTGTCAATTTATTTATACTTAAAGGATAATGGATCAACTGTGTAAGTTAGAAAATAAAATAATAAAGGAAACCGGTTGAATGGTTTCAGAGCCACCTAAAGTTTAAGCAGTGCATAATATCTCATGAACCATGTAATTTGTAAGAATAGATTAGATTTGTAAAGATACAATTGTTGTACTCATTTAACTACTAAATTATAAGAAATAGACAGAAAAGTGTTAGAAAAGAGTGTTGGCAGCTCACATGTGAATTTAACCTGGCCATGGTTCTGGGTTTAATATAAAAAGCTTCAAATAACTAAATATATTGTAAAATTCATAAAAAACACAGACCTGAAGAAGTTCTGGCATGTTACTCAACCCCCCGCTCTTTTCGTTTTCCGTCACTAATGATTCTTGTGTGTCATCTATATACTTTTAGGTCAAGCTTGCTATTCATAATCGAGTTTAGTGCTCATTCTATTTGTAGTAGCGTTTTTATTTGCTTCTTTTAGAGTTGGCAATGTCATTGCTTTCACATATATATTTCTATTAACAGCTCAAGGTCCATAGTTGTTTTTAAACTTAGTTTGTTGTTTTTGCTGACTTGATGATGAAATGCGGGTTCACTTTTCATAAACTAGGTTCTTTTAATCTTGTCTAATGTTTCATTGTTAGTTCTGCAAATCTGCAGTGATTTTTTCCCAGTTTATGTATTTCCCAGTTTACGTATGCTCATTTTGTATCATTTCGATCTTTCCTAAATTAAATGTTTCTTGTGAATATTCATGTGTTATTTTGATGCGACAACCTAAAGGGCGCTGGCTTGGAGAATCTTGGAAATACTTGTTTTCTTAATTCAGTACTATAATGTTTAACTTATACCGAGCCATTAGCTGCATATTTACAGAGTGGTTACTTCTATTTAAGGTCAATAAGTAAACACTTACAACTACTTGGTTTGTATTGACCTCCATATACTTTCTGAAGGTCGGAAATCCGGATTTTGTGCTTTATGTGCTATTTAGAAACATGTCAGCCGAGCACTACAATCATCAGGGAGATCATTGGAACCTAAGGATCTTGTTTCAAATTTGCGTTGTATCCTACAATATAAAAAATATATCACTTGCTTGATTAAGTTGAACATTTCAGTTACTATTCCAGAAATCTGTCAACAATTTTATGTTCATTGGATTGAATTTCTATTCAGATTTTTGAATGTTCTTAACTACATAATTAGGTATATCTAGGACTTTTAGGAATTCAAGGCAGGAGGATGCACATGAATACATGGTAAATTTATTGGAATCAATGCACAAATGTTGCTTACCTAATGGTGTGCCTAGTGAATCACAGAGTGCCTATGATAGAAGTTTGGTTCACAAGATATTGGCGGACGTCTTCGTAGCCAGGTAATTAAACTTGTTAGAATTGGAATGTTGGATGGGTCGCGTAACTGGTCAAAACATGTTCAAGTCAAGATGGGTACTTTTTTGTACATGTCAAAATTTGCTATATTACTATGGGCTGAGGGTAGGTTGGTTTCAATTGAAACACTTCTTCTTTAAGTTTTACATTTTTTTTCTGAAATATATAGTATCACAGTTGATTACAAAGCCTAACATTCAATATTCTAATTCTTTTTGAATAAAAGTTTTAGGTGGTTTTATGCAGCAGTTAGAAATATATTTTGGTTACTTTCGGTTTGTTTTTTTGTGTTTTACTTTTGACCTGTCCGTGAAAACATAGATGGGCTAAATTTGCAACCTCTATAAAGGACTTTTTTTATTTTTATATGGGTTGAGGATGCTTCATTACGGGTAGATTCTTCATTGTGTTTTCAAATTATTAAAACTCTCAAGGATTTGCTCATGTTTGGTTAAATTGTTGATTTACCAGGTGAAGTGCTTGCAATGTAACTATTGCTCCAACAAGTTTGACCCGTTCTTGGATTTAAGTCTTGAAATATTGAGAGCTGACACTTTATATAAGGCATTTGTTAATTTTACTACCAAAGAACAATTAGATGGCGGGGCTAAGCAATATCAATGCCAACAGTGCAAGCAAAAGGTCAAAGCTCTCAAACAGCTTACTATTCACAAGCCCCCAAATGTTCTAACTGCCTGAAGCGTTTTGGGTCTCACATGTCAGGCCAAAAAATCGACAAGAAAATCCAATTCGGTCCTACTTTGGATTTGAAACCTTTTGTGACCGGCCCATATGTAAGTTAAAGTCTTTCATTAAAACCTCAATCACAAAAATACTGCATGATGTAGTTGTAGTATGTTAAAGAATTAGTGTGTCAAATAATTGGTGTCAGATATGATTATAACATAGTAAAAATTGACCTATTCTCTGGTAAATGGGTCAAAATTGCCAACTCTACTTTATCCCAAACTTTTTTCATGCATTATGTTCTATTTTTATTAAATTTTGTTCACAAAACAATGTAGGATGGGGATTTGAAGTACACACTTTATGGTGTTTTGGTTCATGCTGGTTGGAGCACGCATTCTGGTCATTATTACTGTTTTGTTTGGACGTCTAGTGGCATGTGGTATTCACTTGACGACAATTGGGTAGGATGCTGACTTGGCTAGCTAAGTATAGAAAGGATAAATTTTTTGTTTCATTTTTGTTATTTCTCTTTACATTTACATTTGAACAGGTCATTCAAGTGAGTGAAAAGAAGGTTTTTGAGCAGAAAGCCTACATGTTATTTTATTTAAAGATAGAAAGAATTTCCCAATGAAAAAGACCACAGATGTTCATCAAAAAGAGAAGATTACGACGACTGTACATCCAATGGGCCTGTTATACCAAGAGAGGCCCAAATGAATGCAAGCCTAAGTATTGGGTCATTAAATTGTCAAACATCATTGAAAACAAGTATAGAAGTTCATCAAAAAGAGAAGATTGTGATGAATGGCACATCCAATGGGCCAGGCGCACCAAGAGAGGTGCAAAAGAAATCAGGTCCAAGTGAAGGATATTTAAATTCCGGAACGTCTTTGGCTGCTGTTGGTACTGAGATAAGTGGCAGTTCATCGAACGGTCAAAAGCTTTCTACTGTTGGAATCATGAGAAATAGGTTCAGTACCGCTGCAGCAGAAGCGACTCAAAAGAAAGAGGCTCTAGTTCCAAAAAACATCTCAGAGCCTAGTAAAACAGATGATCATGTGAAGGTAAAATTTCACACAGAAATGGGCAAAACTAATAATTTTTATTTCTGGTCAACAGATTGGGTGGTTTTGAAACTCTTTGTCAATTTATTTTTAACATTTTATAAACACAGTGTGCCAAGCATGATTACATAAATAACACTATTTCCATAGTGATCATATTCTTTTAATAAAACTATTGAAGGTTTTATGTATTTAAAATACATTTCGGTTAAAGTTTGACTCATTTTCCTGTTATTTTACCCACATGATCGTTAGAGTCAGAACATGACATGGTTGGACTGATTCATTAGTAAACCCATGAAAATTGTCATCTCCAACTTTATAAACTTATGCTAATTCTCACACCTAATTGGGAAAACATTCAGGAAATTGGTGGGGCTGTCTTATCTAGTGGCAACCATGGTAGTGATGGTCATGTGGAGCCTGCTACTGCACTGCTGAATACATCAGGTTTACCCAAAATGGCAAGTTCCATGGAGAAGAAAGCCAACTCTATGGAGTTGTCAAATCTACCAAAAGTAGAAAGTTCTATGGACAAGAAAGTGTTTGAGGGGAAAATCCATGCTATGGAGCCATTAGATTTACCAAAAATGGAAGGTTCTACGGAAAAAGAAGCTCTTGGCGAGAAATCCCATTCAAATGAGTTATCAGATTTGTATGGAGAAGGCTAATGGCATGAAAACTCATAAAAAAGTAAAAAACCTGTTGTAGTGTAAGATAGTAAGCATGAAATTCAGCTCAAATGTTCTTATGGGGACATCATTATTAAACCAGAGAAAGAAAAAGAAACATAAGCAAAACAAACGGGTCAAGAAGCTTGGACAAGAAAATTTGGTCGATGAAGGCCCATCGTCATCTGTCAGAACTGAAGCACAGGGGACAGTCAAACCTCCTGTTGAAAATGGATTGAAAGATAGAGTTAAAAACGATGGTGCTGTACTGGCAACAAATGATTATAATGGTGACTCGATGGTAATTCAATCTAACCCTAAACAATCAAATTACTTGGAATATAGTTGCAGATCTTCGTCACAGAAAGGTTTGGTTCATATGCTTACCATTGGCACGGACAGAACCGGTAAGTATAATTACTTATCTGTCATTTCTTTGCTTTGGTTAATGTTACAAAATTATAATCTCTGTCAACCTTTCAAGAACTATATAGTTTTGAGCTTTGGCGTGTAAATTTGATCTACATGTGTTTTTTATTTCAGTCCCTTGATGGGATGAAGATGAGCTAGCACCATCTCAGACTTTTAGAGATAAAACGCGCGATCTCACTATTAGTTATATTGGAGATGAATGGTGAGTCATAAACCATTTCACCTCATTTGAACTCCAGAAACTTATGAATTACTCATAGTTTTTAATGTTCTTGAACTCATAATGAACAGGGATGAAGAATATGACAGAGGAAAGAGGAAGATGGTCAGGATCTCAAAAACTGAATTTGACAGAAATAACCCGTTTCAAGATATCGCGAACGAGAGGCTAAAATCACATATAGGAAAACAAGATCTATCAAAAAGACCATCTATGAACAAGAAAAATAATAACAAGCATTTTAAAAAGTCGAGATCCGGTAACAGGCCTTTCAGAATATAAATGCTGAAGTTGAGTTCAAGGTTTTTGTTTTCTTAGAATGAAGAATGAGAATGAGAATGCTTGACATATTTATCAGGTATTTTCTCAAAAATTCTTTCATGATTTATAGATTTTGCCTGAGTTCCTGAGGTGTGGGAGAATATTTTGTTTACAAGTTTGAAATTAGAGTTTTGATAATGATAATTGGTGTTCTTGATTATGTAAGTGATTAAGAATTGGATGATTATGTATTACCTCTAAATTATTTATACATGTTCTGGGATAATTGACTTATATATATATTTATCCATGATTTTAATTGAACATAATAGAATATTCAACAAGTGCACAAAGGGATACTCTAAAATACATACCTTAGTGATGCTATTCAACACCAGGTTATCACATGGCCGTATGAAAGTAGACACCCGTATGTTCATTTTCTTCTTTTCAGTATGGTTCCATATGACATGTTATTTTTTATAGTGGTGTTCCTTCATATGATTTTCCAATCAAAGTTTCATCCAAATCCATGAACCTCATGGTTTCGAATACATTGATCTATGAAACTAATATGATCAGTCAAATTGGCAACCAAATTTGAAATTCAACTCATCTGAAAACAATCGATCTGTTCAACAATCATATTGTTGGTAAAATTTCCACCTTTGATTAATCTTGATCTTTCAAAGAATAACTTAACCAAAGACATACCCTTGTCACTCCTGCAAAAACTGCCATTGATGGTAAGATTCATTTTCTACTAACAATTTGATTGTTTGTAATTTTGAATATTCGATCAAAACCCTTTAGTCTGCAAGCCCAACAATTTTCAAGAAAAGGATGCATAAATATCCTGAATGCCAGAAGTTAAAGGTTGTGAAGAAAATGTGAATTCGGGCTCACTTTCTTTCAAATCGGATTCAACTACTCAGGTCGTGGATGTAAATGTTGCATTTAGTCACTGTGGTGACTTTGAGAAGCCATTGTTGATATTGACATTCTCGGATTTGTTATTGGCCACCTCAAACTTCAATCAGGATGCCCTTTGGGCTGAGGGGTACGGTTCATGTGGCCTTCGAGGTTGTTGCTCATGATTCCATCTTCGAGGTTGTTGCTCATGATTCCATCTTGACTGATGATGAGGCTGCAACTACGATTGCGCATTTTGTCCAGATCAAAAACACAAATCTTGTTCTGTTGATGGGTTATTGTTTAGCTTGTGAACAAGAGCCATGATTTGTGATTATATGGAGAATGGGAAGTTGCATAATTTGTTGTATGATCATCCTCTTGGAGATCATGTGAATGAAGACTGGCATACTGGAGCACTAATACGTGGGAAGATCAACAAGCTAACGAAAGCTATTCAAAATTGGGGTCTGAAGCTTTGTTGATGACGTGGCGGTTCAGGCACAAGATTTGTCCAGGGACAACGGATGTGTTACCCCCGACCATTCATCAAGAGGTGAAAACGAGTAGTGTTTATTTTGATTACCATCTTGTTAAGAAAGTATCTTATTTCGGGCTTTGGGAGCCTGTGATACATGACTATTGGGTCCTGTGGGTACGCCCATCTCAGATAAATGATGTTTGTGGATTTAGGGTGCTATTTCTTGAGCTAATTATGGGTCTAAAAAAACCTGCTGGCAATGAGTATCCAAATGATGATAACTCAAAAGCACAATATTTGGTTAGTTGGTTAGAGGGCTTGTTAGGGGGAATCATGGCTCGCGAGTTATAGACCCCAAGATTCGAGCCACAGGTGTTGAAAGTCAGATGGTGGAGAGTTTGAAAATCGGGCATCTATGTACATACTCCATTAAAACGACCAAGCATGCAACAAGTAATGTTGACCAATATGAGATATTAGTTTTTCAGATGGCTTTCTTGTTACTTGTTTTGTTGTAATATGTAACTTACATGTATTGTACATGTAAGTTTGGAAACGTAAAGAAACTGAGAGTGATTTGTATTACTAGATGTGTTTTTTACAATGAGGAAACACCTCAATATATAGAGGTGGTAAACCCTAATTTAAGGCCCATGGCCAATATAATGGACTAATATAACTGGACTAACTAAACTAATCTATTTACATTAACACTCCTTCTCAAGTTGATGCATAGATGTTAATCATACCTTACTTGTTACATATAAAATCTATTTGAGTCTTTCGGAGTGGTTTCGTGAAGATATCAACAAGTTGAAACTCTGTTAACATGGATTGGTTGAATGGATGCCGCTTCAACCTTCGTACCAATTACCCGATCCTGATTAGATGGCAATCAACTTCTATATGTTTAGTTCTCTCATGAAATACTTGATTCTTGGTTATGTGAATAGCATATTGATTATCACAATATAGCCTCATCAAGTTATTTGAAATAACCCCAAGTTCTCTGAGAAGACGACGGACCCAAATCATCTCCGATGTAACATCTGCCATGGCTCTGTACTCAGATTCAACACTAGATTGAGACACTATGTGTTGTTTCTTGCTTTTCCAAGACACCAAATTTCCTCCAACAAACACACAATATCCGGTTGTAGACCGTCGTGAAATAGGGCAACCTGCCCGGTCGGCATCCGAAAATCCTGATACTATACCATCTCCTTCTTCTGTAAAGGCGCCTACACGACAATGACCTTGATCAGAATACAAAATCCCCAACCCTGGAGCGGTTTTAAGATATCGTAATACACGTAGAGCAGCATCCCAATGTCCTGTGTATGGGGCGGCCATAAACTAACTTAAAACACTAACCGCAAAGGAGATGTCCGGACGAGTGACAGTCAAATAGTTAAGTTTCCTAACTAGCCGTCTGTATTGCTCAGGATCCTTCATCGGGCTCCCATCTTCTGGAAGCAGCTCTCCGGTAGAGAGCATTGGGCTATCTACTGGTTTGCAGCCCAATAGACCGCATTCAGATAACATATCAAGAACATACTTTCGTTGTGATAGGGGAATTCCCTGTGGAGAACGAGATACTTCTATACCAAGAAAGTATCGGATTCGGCCAAGATCCTTAATCTGAAACTGTGACTAAAGAAACTGTTTGAGATTTGGGATCCCAACTTCATCATCCCCTGTGATTATTATATCATCCACATAGACAACGAGAATAATACTTCGGCCCTGGTGATGCCTAAAGAACACAGAATGATCATAGGCACTACGAGTCATCCCAAATTCTCCCATAACATCAGAAAATCATCCAAACCATGCTCGGGGGGACTACTTAAGACCATACAATGAGCGACATAATCTACATACCTTTGAAGCCTCATCCTCAACGATGTACCCAGGTGGCTGCTCCATATACACCTCCGCCTCAAGAATGCCATGAAGAAATGCGTACTTGACATCAAGCTGATGGAGCGGTCAATGATTAATGGCAACAAGTAGGGATGAGATCGGTCCCAAACCGTTACCGGTACGAAAATACCGATCTCGATTTTAGAGAAAAGTGGGTACCGAATACCGTACCGAAAATACCGGTTCGGTACCGGTCCGGAACCGGTATCGGTACCGGTCCGGAACCGGTATCGGTACCGGTCCGGAACCGGTATCGGTACCGGGATTTTTGGTATGGTAACAGGTTTGTATCTATTCATTTTTTCTATAGTTTAGTAATTGCACCAAAAAAAGATAATCTTCGTTTAATCATCGTAATCGCCATGCAGTATTCATTTTCCTCTTTCGCTTTGTTTGCTTATAGCTTCTTCAATCTCTGCAGTAAAAAAACGAAACAAAGAAAGTTAACATATGTCATTAATAATGGACTTTCAAATTATAAAAAAATCATATACCTTACCTATTGCAATATATCATCCTTTAAGATACATCTATGTCATCAACAATTGGTTTTCTCGATTTTCTCACCCAATCTTGAGTGCAAACTAAAGCTCGACAATGTTTTTTGACAACCTTGTTCTATATATGTCTAGTAACGTCCGCTCGTACTAAACGCCGACCGGATGCGGGGAAGTGGAAATTTGAATTGCCAAGATATCTAACAAATATTCAAAGTTAATAAATATAAATAATTACAACTTGAGGAATAATAATACTTTTTTACCTCTAGCCATCCGCGATATGATCGGGAATCGAATAGCATTTTGTTTCCACCACATAAGTATGTCGAAGCGCTTAGTAAAATTACTTCTAGGCTCTTGTAGGTACCTCTTTAACTCGGTTTCAATTGCAACCGAGTTACTTTCTTCCACATTTAGATATTCTGCAAAAAAAATCATTCCTTCATCACTGTAAGGATTCCTGAGTCTGATGCAACCCAAAACTGCCTAAGTGTTTCAGCAACATGCACTAAGTACTGAAGTGAAGAATGCTTCGGAAGAATTACACAAAGCATTAGAAAATACTCTAAGTGTAATATCTTCCGAAGCAAGACCAATATCTTCCGAAGCCAAACATGAAGTCTTTCGAAGCTTCAAGAGACAAAGTCTTCCGAAGCTTCACTCTATGAAGACAGATTTCTTCCGAAGACTTTTAGTACACATGCTTTATCTGATGTACTATTCCATAAAACACCTTTTCCGCTGCGTCTTGATAAGTCACCACTTACAAGAGTTGGTGAAAAGGTCCATGCTTTTGGTAACTGTACATTGAGGTCTTGAGTCTGAAACTTTCCACTTTATGTACTTTATCCTTTGTATAATGTATAAGGATGTGAGCTATGGCATGTCATAGTCACAAGGTCAAAAGGCAGATATGCCTTTTGATCCTACAATTGATTTTGTTAGTGTCTAGTCAATTGTATCCAGCTGGCTTTCAAAGTATAGCCGGCTGTAGGTTGTAGTATAAGTATTCCAAGTTCTTGTATCTTCTTTATGCTTTGTAACACTTGTAAAAGAACTTGAGAAAGCAATATACTGCTCCTTGAAAACTATACTCTCTTGTTCTATCTCTTGCTTTACTTGTGTTTTGTATCACCTTTGGTTACCTAGTTCACAGTTTGATTAAAGTTTAGTTAATCTTCTCATTGTGTTGTTGTGTTGTAATTGTGTTCAAGCCCTTAAACGATCCTGCAATTGGTATCAGAGCTCTCAGGCTCGTGATATAAGATCTAACCATCTTAAGATCCCTCACACACACAAAAACTAAACTCTTCAAATGGCTTCCATCTCAAAGACTGATATGGAGACTGGAACCATGAACAAATCCCCCACTGATCACTCTTGATGACTTGACACCTGGTGCATGAGGATGGAAGGCTTCATCAGGTCTCTTGACTCAAGAATGTGGGAATCTGTTGAATACGGACTTTCATACCCAGCACCCCCTCTGCTACTGGTGCTGGTATGATTCCTAAAGATGTGGCCAACTACTCAGATGAGGATAGGAAAAGAGTAGAGATTGACAGAAGGCCATGACTGCTCTTCAGACTGCTATCCCAAACTCTGTGTACAGAGGTTTTAAGAAGTGCAAGACAGCTAAACAGCTGTGGGATGCACTGAAGCTGATGTATGAAGGCTCCTCTGAAGCCAAGGAGAACAAGAAAGATCTTCTGAAGAGCAGTTTGAAAATTTCACCTTTAAAGCAGGTGAAACCATGACCCAACAATACTTTAGTATGTTGAGATTGTGGATACCCTTGTGGATGGAGGAGTTCCTCTTGAGAACAGAGACATTGTAAGGAAGTTCATGTCCTCACTTCCTAGGCAAGGACACACTATTGTGTGTAATCAAGAGGACCGAGAACCTTAAAACTCTTACTCTGACAGAGTTATATGAGATTCTCAGTGGATACCAGATGGAGATGAACATCAAGGGTCATCTGGCAACTCTAACAATCAAATGGGTTCAGCCCTTCATGTGGTTGAAAGGGACAGCATAGAACCCCAACATCATCTCTATGCTACCCTGACAACTCACAAAAGGGTCCTTTCATCACCTTCCCGGAGACACCAAGGGAGAACTTTACTCAAGGAAGCCCATTCCAAGAGACAAGTTCTTCTCAAGCCTTTGTGTCTGCAGATGAAAGCTGTGGGAATTATCTCTTCACTCTTGAAGACCTAGACTGTATCCATCCAGATGACCTGGAATACATGGAGATAGTTCAGCAGATGGCTCTCCTCACTCACAGAGCCAAGACGTTCTACAGAGGACAGGAAGAAGATTTCCAAGCAATGCTACCAGTGTAAGTTTGGGCTGGATAAAAACAAAGTTAAGTGTTACAATTGTAACCTTATGGGTCACTTTGCTATAGGGAGTGTAAGGCACCTAGAGCAAATGGGGGTCAAACACAACTCAGACCAAACTACACTAACAATACCCTCAGGCTGAGAAGACAAAGCAACATGCTGCGGTTACTGTTGAAGAGGAGGATTTGACTGGAGTTTTCAGGTGAGGATGCTTCTCCAAACCAAGCATTGATGGCTGACCATGATGAAGCCAAGGTATTAGAACATCTTTGCTCCCCTGAATGCATTGCTAAAGTAAATAGATACAGGTCCTACAACCTAGAGATGAGATCTGATCTTGAGTCATTAAACATATTAAAATGATTTTAGAAAGTCTGAAAATGATTACAAGTTAAAGATAGAAGACTTGGAGAAAACCATTTCAGTACTAAAACATGAACATACAGATTTTAGAACTCAGATCCCAGATCTCATCACTAAGTGACTGAGTGCCAGGCTGAGCTTGTGATCAGCAAAGCCATGGCAGAGAAAAGTGTTCTTGAAGAAGAGACCTTCAAGAACATGATATCCTCATCCCTACACAATAAGGTTTGTTATCAAAATAGACAGGGACTGGGATCAAATGAGATAGCTCTCCACACACAATCTTGTCTGTAAGATCTCCTAGGTGGGAACTTGTGAAGATGAGCTTCCTCTCATAGATCCAATAAGTGAGGATGATGAAGAAGTGATAGTGAGGAATCCCTCTGAGAAGAGTGAAGAAGAGGATTCCTCCAAGGGCCACTATCCTTCTGAGGAGAAGAAATTAACTGTGATGACCAAGTCCAAGAGAAAGAACTTGATCAGGAAGAGCAAAAGGAAAGCAAAGAAGGCTCAAGAAATCAAGGCTACTTTTGATGCTAAGCAGAAACAAGTGTTTATCTCTGCAGGTTTCAAAGCAGTAAGGACTGAAGACATCCCCAAAGCTTCTTAGCCAAGAGTTCTGGTTCATGTTCAAATCATCTCAGTACAAAGAAGAAGACTGAGCTGCTGTGTACCACTGCTGCACAGCCTGGACCATCAAATTCCAAGAACAGTTCACAGCCCAAGGGAATTGTATCTGCATCTACCAAGATGAAGGTGAAAAAGGATGTGACCAAAGCCAGTCTTGCTCTCAAAAGGAGATTTCTTTGAAGAAGAAAATGTTGTGTGTTATGTGTGAAAGTACTTCTCATATTGCCAAGGATTCCCATACAATCCTAAAAGTACTGTCCACATGACCAAAACAAAGACTCCAAAGAGTCTCAAGAAGTCTCAAGCTTCGGAAGGAAAGTCTGTTTCCTCGGAAGCTCCAAATCAGTGAAAAGGTAAATGGAAAATTACCTTCGGAAGCAAAGTTGGTCTCGGAAGAAAGGAGTTCTTCCGAAGCACTAAAGTCTGTTGCAGTGACTGTAGATTCTTCCGAAGTATCAGTCATTAAAACTTGTGAAGCTCCAAAAGCTTCTAAGGTTTGAAGGTCAAGTCCAAGACTCCAAGGTGGTGTGGAAGTCTAAGAAAGACCAAATGACTGAGTTTCTCCATCAACAACAGCTGAAGATCCCCTCTGTACAACCATAGGATCTATTACTGTTGCATTACCTTCTATTACACTTACTGAACCAAGACAAGTAAGGCTTGGGTTTCCAAATGTAACTAATCATTTTCTTGTGCAGGAACAGCTCAAGACAAACAAGAATGTCTGGATAATTGACAGTGGCTGTTCCAGGCACATGACAGGCAATAGGTCTTTACTTCATAATTTTGAGAGAATTGATGGAGGACCAGTTGCTTTTGGAGGAGATGAAGGTGGTTACATTTATGGAAGGGGCAAGGTCACAAATGGTAAGCTCAGCATTGAGAAGGTAAACTTTGTTAAGGAGCTTGGGTACAATCTTCTGAGTGTATCCCAATTTTGTGATCAGAGTCAAACATGCTCTTCACTGAGCATGAGTGCATTGTTCTCAAGCCTGGAGTGGTCATTCCTCATGAGCATATCCTGCTCAGAGCCCCCAGGAAAGGGAACATGTACAAGATGGATTTGCAAGAAACATCCCTCTGGAGAAGTTTCATGCTTTTTATCTAAAGCAAATAGTGATGAGTCTTCCTATGGCATAAAAGAATGTGCCATGTAAACTTTAAGAATATGAATAAATTAATTAAACATGATCTGGTAACTGGAATGCCAAAGAAAGAGTTACAAGTGATGATCATTGTGTTGCATGCCTGAAAGGGAAGTAACACAAGGTATCTCACAAGCCTAAGGAAAAGAACTCCATCACTACTCCCCTACACTATTACATATGGATCTCTTTGGCCCCACCAGTGTAATGAGTTTAGGAAGGACCTTATACTGTCTAGTGATCACAGATGATTTTACAAGATTCACTTGGGTTTCTTCTTAGAACTAAAGATGAGACTCCTGAGATTCTAAAGAATTTCATCTTAAAGATTGAGAATCAATGTGATCACAAGGTCAAAACCATAAGATTGATCAAGGAACCGAATTCAGAACCAAATCCTTGATACATTTTGTGATGAAAAAGGTATTACAAGACAATACAGTGCTCCCAGGACTCTCAGCAAAACGGAGTTGCTGAGAGGAGAAACAGGACACTTATTGAAGCTGCAAGAACTATGTTGTCTGACTCTAAATTGCCTATCACCTTCTGGGCAGAAGCAGTTAATACTGCTTGCTATGTGCAAAACAGAGTTTTAGTAGTTAAGACACATGGTAAGACTCCTTATGAACTTTGGCACAAGAAGAAACCTTTCATTGGTTTTCTCAGGTCATTTGGATGTCCCTGCACCATCTTGAATACCAAAGATCAAGTTGCCAAGTTTGCTGAGAAATCAGACGATGGACACTTCATTGGATACTCTCCCAAGCTAAAGCTTATAGAGTATACAATCTCAGAACTAGAATTATTGAGGAGTCAGCCAATGTGACTTTCAATGAGCACACACCAGTGTGTGCTGGTTCTGGTCCGGATTGGCTATTTGATCTTGATTTAGTTACCACTGTTTTAACAAATCTTGTGAGCATGTTTCAGGATCTGCAGAAAATTTAATACAGGTGATCCTGATCCAAGATTTGAGCTAGGAAGACCTTCAACTCACACACCTTCAGCTCCAGTTGAAACTACTTCAGCAAATGAGGTTTCTATCAGCACAACAATGACAAATCCAGCTGATACATCTGGCATGCCTTCAAATTCCAGCTCAGAGGCTTCTCAACCAGATAAAGACATCTCAATTGCAGAAGACAACAATGGTGATGGTGATAGTGATCAAGAATTTCTTGATGCTAATAACCATACCATAGATGACAACATCAATGATGTCACACACTCATTGGATCAAGTTAATCTTGATAGGTGTGATAATGTGGAGGATCATCTTCAAGACAGATCTAAATTTCTTAATTTGGATCTATCTCAGCAACTTGCTGTGATCCCTCAGCTAAGGATCCACAAGTCTCATCCTACCACAAACATCATTGGAGATGTTATCTCCGGGGTAAAGACAAGAGGGCAAACCCATGAAGCAAATGTTTGTCTTCACTCTTGTTTTCTATCCCAGTTAGAGCCAAAGAAAGTTGAGGAGCTCTAAAGGATGGAAGTTGGGTTGAAGCTATGCAACAAGAGCTGCTTCAATTCAAAGGCAGAAGAGAAAGTTTGGAACCTTGTCCTCTTCCTCATGGGAAGACTACCATTGGAACCAAATGGGTTTTTAGGAATAAAAGGATGATAGAGGAATCATCATCAAGAACAAGGCAAGACTAGTTGTTCAAGGATACACACAAGAAGAAGGATTGACTACATGATGTCTTTGCTCCTGTAGCTAGACTAGAAGCTGTTAGGATATTCCTGGCATTTGCTGCATCCAAGAACTTCAAGGTCTACCAACTTGATGTAAAGTGTGCTTTCTTATATGGAGTGATTGATGAGGAGGTTATGTCAAACAACCACCTGGTTTTGTAGATCCTGATCATCCTGATTATGTCTGCAAGTTTGACAAAGCTCTCTATGGGCTGCATCAGGCACCCAGGAAGTGGTATGAGACACTGTCTGAGTATCTCTGTAAACATGGTTACAGGAGAGGTACTATAGATGGAACTCTCTTCATCAAAGGACAAGGAAACGACATTCTGCTAGTTCAAGTATATGGGATGACATCATCTTTGGCTCAACCAATTCAAGGCTCTGCAAAGACTTTGAAAAGCTGATGAAAGATAGATTTGAAATGATTCAATGGGAGAACTTAATTTCTTTCTGGGAATTCAAGTGAAGCAGATGAAGATGGCATTTTCATAAGTCAGTCAAAGTATGTTCAAGATATACTCAAGAGGTTCAACATGACTGATTGTAAGACTACTAAGACACCCATAGCCAGAAACCACTCCCTTGGTCCAGATCTTGAGGGGGAGTGTGTAGATGAGCACTTATACAGGGCTATGATTGGGTCTCTTATGTATCTTACAGCTAGCAGGCCTGATATCATGTTTGCTACATGTATTTGTGCAAGATATCAAGCCAATCCTAAGATGTCTCACTTAATCACTGTGAAAAGGATTTTAAGATACCTCAAAGGTGCTTCAACACTTGGTTTTAGGTATCCAAAGAATTCTAATTCAATCTGTATGCCTATACAGACAGTGATTATGGTGGCTGCAACATGACTGCAAAGTCTACATCTTGGGGATGTCAATTCCTTGGTGGAAGGGTTGTCTCATGGCAATGCAAGAAACAAACCTGTGTGTCTGCATCAACTGCTGAGGCTGAATACATTGCTGCTGCAAGCTGCTGTGCTCAAGTGCTTTGGATTCAAAATCAGATGCTAGACTACGGATTTAACTTCAAAGAGACTCCTATCCACATAGACAACAACAGTGCTATCTCTATCACTGAGAACCCTGTGCAGCACTCAAGGACCAAACACATCAACATCAGGTATCATTTAATAAGAGATAACTATGAAAAGGGGTTAATTAAACTAGTCAAAGTTCACACAGATGAACAATATGCTGATCGTTCACAAAAGCTTTGATGAACAAGATTTAAGTATCTGATATCAGCTATTGGGATGATTAACTTTGAGTAGATTTTTTTTAAAACTAATTCTAATTATTCTTCTTAAAAATATGTGTGTCCTAAGTTGTCTAGTTCATCACTTTTATAAGCTCATGTTTTCTTTGAATGAAAAAACTCTTTTTGAAGACTTTCCTTAGATTCTTGAAAATTTTCTGATACTTCGGAAGATAACGTTTTACCTTCGGAAGAAAAATATGTCTTCAAAATAAATGACTGTCTAAGAGATTTACCTTCGGAAGAAGTCAAAATTTATCTTCCGAAGCTTAAAATTCTTAACTTAGACACTTATTCATTTTTAAGGACTTTTTCTTCCGAAGCAAAAAAATTACTTTCGGAAGCTTTGTTCATTCTTATACAAAGCATCCAAAAGTTTATTTCTCTTCCGAAGCATAAATCTTTAAGACTCTCAGGAAAATTCTTCCGAAGCCACTTAGCTTCGGAAGCTTTTTCAATCACAACTTCCGAAGACAAATTACTTTCGGAAGCTTTTCGAATCCAAGAAAACTACTTTTTGAGCAAAAAGGTAAACTACTTTTTCAAAGGTGGGACCGACATACGGATTTCAAAGTTTATCCTCTTCATTAACTTTATCTGAAATCCTTCTCTCTCATATAAACCCAACGGTTTCCCCCCTCTTCTATCATCTGCTTTCTTCCATACCTAAAACCCAAAGCTTTCTCTCTGAAATTTCCTTCCCATTTTTTCTCTTCATCTCTGAGCTACCTCACAATGGCTGACCTTACTCACAGAAATGATCCTAACTTTGCCATGCAGCTACACAGACAACACAATCAGGTTGCTCTGTTATGCTCTGACAAAGATCCTCATTCTCAGAGGTTTGCCGTTTCTTGTCTTTGTCTCACTACTTCACCTCCCTAACCATTGATCCTCCTCTATATGAGGATCATTTGCTTGAATTCTGGAAGACCTGCCAAGAGGTCATTATGGATGGGGAGAAGGCACTGTCTGCCACAGTGCAGGGGAGAACAATTTTCATCACTCCGGCCATCATCAACCGACATCTTCAGCTGGATGATGAAGCAGGTGAAGTGTTCTTCCCAAAAGAAGCGTTTAATCATTCCTTCGAGCAGATGGGCTATGAAGGAGATTCTCTGTAAAGACCTTCAGGAAAGGGAAGGTCTCATCCCAGTGGAAATACCTGCTCCATGTGGTTATCCACAGCTTATCAAACAAGCATGGTGGATGGGACCAGATTCCTGAGGATCTCTCCTTTATAGTTCATAGGATGGTTCAGGGGTCAAGTTCAGGTATTCACAATTTGTTTATACTAATTTACTTGCAAACTTAGACTCCTTAGAGTATTACATGTTTCCTAGATATGTTCAACACATTCTCAACTGTGAACTGGGCTCACAGTTGAGGGAAACAGGCAATATTCTTAAACTGGGACAGATGAAGCCCGGCATCTTTAAAATTATGAAGAAGCCAACTGTAGGCTTCTCAGGGGTAGAAACAGCCCTAGTCCCAAAAATGTTAGAGCTCATTGCTCAAGGTGACAACATAGCAGTCCAAGCTAGTGTTGAACCCACACTACTGCTCTCCTACCCTCTTCACAACCTCAAATATTCATCACCTACAAAAGAAAATCCCAACGAACCCCTGTTCAGGCTATTGAGTCTGTGCAGGCCCCCAAATACTCAACCTTACAGGAAGAAGTGGACTCCAGAGCTCCCACTTCTCCTGAGGAGCAAACCACTCCCATTACTTTACCTATCAGGGATGAGTTCCTCAAGCTCAACCTGATGAGCTCATTAGCCCAACAACCGTAAGCTTTCACTCTGAGTCTCAACACTCAAGTGAACAACCTTCAGGGGACAGCTACCATCCCCAGCCTTTGGATCTAAACCAACCAATTCCCAACCTATCCTTTTACACTGATGAAGACTTAGGATTCAGTGAGTACCATGAGTCTCTCTTCTCCTCCCCTACTCAAAGAGAGATGAGTACCTCTGACTCTCCTCAGTCTATCCCTCATCAGTCACCTATTACTGAGGTGGACACATCTGAACCTGTTCAGGATGTCCATATGGAAGAGGCTCTCACTTTTGAAAGTGATTACATCATTAAGACCTCAACCATGGCAACTCAGCCCATTGGCATCTTAATTGAGGTTGCCAGTGAGCAGAGGAAAACCAGCAGCCAAGAAACTCAAGCTGGTGGTGAGAGAGAGGACTTTGGTCCAATCCTCTCATCCCCCAGTGATTCTTCTGATGAAGATGAGGGGAATTTGAGACTAAAGGTACAAAATTGTCACAAACATGCACCTATCTAGTCTCTAAGGTTAGTCACTGGAATCTCAGGTGACTACCCTGCAAAACAGGGTCAATGATCAGCAACTCCAGATTTCATATCTGCAGGAAAAACTAGCTGGGAGACCTTTAAGGAGAGCTCAACCAGGAACACAAGAACCTGTGGAAGTGATTGATTATCCTCCAGCTCACCTATGCAAGTGGGTGATGCTACCAAAAGGGGGAGATGTTATCACAACCACAGAACCTGGGAGTTCTTCAGAAAGAATGGACATAGAGGATCACCATCCTCACTTGCTGTTGTGCATTCTCAGCAACTTCCTCAAGTTCACATTAATGTGGACTCTATAGACCTCTCATCAGGAGTCTCTTTGAGGAAGGTATACCAAGGGCTGTCTCATCTCCACCACAAGGAACTGGCAACTACATCATCAGATGGAGGTATGATGATGACAGAAACCCTCATACTTCACAGAGTTCAAGGCAACAAGAAATTTTTCAGTTCCAAAGCCTGAGCTTCTATGAAGGACTGGATTTAGTCAACATGCCACTTGTCAATCCAAGCAAATCAAGACAAGCTGACAGGCTGGCTCAAAGAATCCAAGACAGGATCCTTGCAGAGTTCTCTCTAAGAAGGAGACTTAGGCAATCAGGCAATGTCATCGGTCAACTGGATGTTGAGGTGGACCCTAAGATTAGTTTCATAGGGGAAACCTTGGCTGAAGGCCCAGTGGCAGAACCTGAGACCCTTGTCTCACCATCAACAACTGCTGCAGAGATCCAAACTCCATCTGAGACACCTGCTGGTGAAGGTGTTTCTCAGCCTCTCTCTGGCCAGAGCATGGAAGCTACACCAAGCAATGAAGGCCAAGCCTCAATCCACCTTGAGTCACAAAGGTCTGTTGGTGACAAAGGGAAAAGGATAATGACTCCTGAGGAAATTGAGGAGAAGAGAGAGAGAGGAAAAGGAGGCTAAGGGGAGAAAGTTCTTCTGGGTCATCTAAATTCATGCAAGCTGCAATCAGGGCTGCCCCCAGAGCAAATACTCAAAATGATGAACAAAGGGCAGTCAGGATTACTTATTTACAGACCAGGAACTATGATGTTGATGAAATCATCTCCCTCCCCTTAGAAGAGTTGAATGAACTGGCTGACATGGAAGTGTCAAGAGAGATAAAGGAGAAAGAGGATGCAAGGTTACTTCTCCAATTCAAAGAGGAGAGGAGACAGAAAAGACTTCACAAGCATACTCCCACTCTCTCTCCAGTTCAAGAAAATCCTGCACAGAAGATGTGGCTCCACAAGAACCTCAGGTAGATAAAGAAGAAGATAAAATCAAAATGATAAACTACCTGAGTGCCACAGGCTTCTATCAGGAAAATGTACTTCTTCCCTTGTCCTATGACTTCATTGAGTTTGAATACTTAAAGCAACTTGAACTTGAGCAAGTCAAAGAAAGAAAAACAACCAAAAGGAAGCTAAGGGAAGAAGCTGCAAAGTCAAGAGTCATCATTCAAAAGAATGCAAAGAAGTCTGCTGACAGACAAAGAATGGTGAGCTTTTTGAAGCTGTATGGATTCTCCGGAAGGAGACTTGGCCACATGTCTCTATCCACTATGGATGAACATATTAGGGTGATCAAGCAGAAGATTAAAAGTGGAAAACTCATTGACTTGCACTCTCTTCCAAGTCAAGTCCCACCTGAAGTGGAGGTCAAGTTTGAACAACCAGAGACACTCAACCAGCACCTCCAGCTGAGCCTCAGCAAGCTTCATCTTCTGATCCTAGGCAGGGTCAAACTCCCTCTCCTTCTGAACCTGTGAGGGAGGAACACCCAACTGAGAAAGACACTGATGATCAACATGGTGCTGCAGACCAGTGTTCTCAGTTAAAGACATCCAAGAGGAAGAAGAAAATGGCTTCTAAACCAAAGATAAAGAAGAAGCGAATGTCATCTACCTCTACACCCCAGGCTGAATCAGATCAACCTGAGGAAGTGCATGATGAGGCAGCCCAATCAACTCCTATGCAAGTGGCTCCTCTAGCAACTGAGACACCCATCTTATCCTGGACTTACTCTACCAATCCAGAAAGATGGAATGTTATCAGAGATCAAGTGTTGAAAATGTCTACTCATGGCAAGACATAATCAACTTACCTCTGCATGATCTCTTTGAAATGAGAAGATACTATGAGAGTCTTGATGATCCTGACCATCAAATGAAGAAAGGAATGGTCTTGATTGTACTGAAGACTACAAACATTCAAAGATCTTCTAAGTGTTTTGGTAGCATCAGCCTAGGGGGAGTTTGTAAGGATTCCTGAAGTCTGATGCAACCCAAAACTGCCTAAGTATTTCAGCACATGCACTAAGTACTGAAGTGAAGAATGCTTCGGAAGAATTACACAAAGCATTAGAAAATACTCTAAGTGTAATATCTTCCGAAGCCAAGACCAATATCTTCCGAAGCCAAACATGAAGTCTTCCGAAGCTTCAAGAGACAAAGTCTTCCGAAGCTTCACTCTATGAAGACAGATTTCTTCCGAAGACTTTTAGTACACATGCTTTATCTGATGTACTATTCCATAAAGCACCTTTTCCGCTGCGTCTCTGATAAGTCACCAACTTACAAGAGTTGGTGAAAAGGTCCATGCTTTTGGTAACTGTACATTGAGGTCTTGAGTCTGAAACTTTCCACTTTATGTACTTTATCCTTTGTATAATGTATAAGGATGTGAGCTATGGCATGTCATAGTCACAAGGTCAAAAGGCAGATATGCCTTTTGATCCTACAATTGATTTTTGTTAGTGTCTAGTCAATTGTATCCAGCTGGCTTTCAAAGTATAACCGGCTGTAGGTTGTAGTATAAGTATTCCAAGTTCTTGTATCTTTCTTTATGCTTTGTAACACTTGTAAAAGAACTTGAGAAAGCAATATACTGCTTTCTTGAAAACTATACTCTCTTGTTCTGTCTCTTGCTTTACTTGTGTTATTTGTATCACCTTTGGTTACCTAGTTCACTGTTTGATTAAAGTTTAGTTAATCTTCTCATTGTGTTGTTGTGTTGTAATTGTGTTCAAGCCCTTAAACGATCCTGCAATCACCTTCCACAACATCTTCATTACGTGCTTCTTGAGATGTTGCATTATAATCAACTTTATCAAACTTTTCTTTGTATGTTTTGAACAAGCCATGCAACCTATTCTCAACCTCTACCACCATACCCGACACCTTCTCTTTAAGTTTTTCTTTTGACATAGGATTTTCCTTGGTAATCTCATACATAACCATCTTTGTAAAACAATGTTCAAGAAAAGATAATTTCATTGTAGGATCCAAGATAACTGCAAAATACATGAAGTCATTAAGCTTATCATGCTTCCCCCAATACTTATCATATTTCTCCCGCATTGAGCCCGCCATTATGCAAAACTGTAGGTTGACACCCCACTCACGTAGATGTTTGTCTACATCTAGGATTTCTCTAAAAAAAGGTGCGCTAAAGGCTTTGAAGTTGCTGATACAAGGTCCGTTTTAATTTTGAACTTTTCTAGAAATTCAACAAACAATTTGCACACATCAAAATCTGCATTTCCGGGCACCCTTTCTAAATCACGGAAATAGTTATGGTCTTCAAATTCATAAGCAACAAACACTTCCCTTAGATCAACAGCAATTTTCAACATCTCATAGGTAGAATTCCACCTGGTGAAACAATCACCACATAAAAATTTATCCGAGTCAATGTTCAAATCTTCCATGCATTTTTTGAACTTTTTTATTCTCTGTGTTGAATTTCTAATATACATAACCGCTTTACGTAAACATTCAACATGGTGGTTATGTTCCAATAATCCATCTTTCACAATTAGGTTTAAAATATGTGCCATACACCTAACATGAAAATGTTTCCCACTATCATACAAATTAGGTAACCTTTTCACCAAAAATGCAACCGCTTTATCATTACTAGATGCATTATCTACAGTCATGGTCATAACATTCTTTATTCCCCAACCATGAATACAATCTAACAATTCACGAGCCATATCATCCCCCTTGTGACTATCAACGGGTCTAAAGTTGATAATACGTTTATGCATTACCCAATCATCATCTATAAAATGAGCCGTTACAACATATAGTTCACCCTTTGACATTGATGTCCAAGTGTCGGTAGTCAAGTGAATAGTGTTGGTTGGTTTACTTAAATAAGCCATCAATTTGTTTCTTTCCTCTACATAATATTTTCCAATATCCTTAGATATTTTATGACGTGAAGGCAAATTAAACTTTCCATTTAACGAGTTGGTATACTCAACAAAAGCTGCATTTTCTACAAGCTTAAAAGGTAGTTCAGCAACTACAAATAAGTCTAGCAAAGCTTTATTTATTCTAACCTCATCATGTTTCCAAACACTAACACTACCTTCCCCATTAGACTCTTTTTTAAAACTAATTTTTTTGTTTTTTCTTAGCCACAACTTCGGGATTTAAATCACAAGAAGATAAGTGTTTATTAAGACCGCTCGTACCGTTTCTATTTGAATCGGCTTTAATTTTGTTTTGACAGAACTTGCATATTCCATACTTGCGCTTAACTCCATCAGCTTCTTCTATGAAAATCACATCATAGTACCTCCAACACTTTGCCCTCCCACCGGTTACTTTTTGAGCTTTACTTTGGGATCCCTCGACATTTGTTTCTTGTTTTCTCTTACAACTTTGTTTAACGTTACTCGGATCTGAATCATTATCAAGTTGGACAAAAGGGGTCTCATCAATAAATGTATCGTCTTCCTACACAAACAAACACAACGATACTTATATAAATTCATTTAACAAATACAAATATAATCAAAATAACCAATAATGCTATTGTTTTATAATAAATATAGAAGCTACAGATTGATATATTCATATGCATACAAATTCATATGTTCAATACAAAGGCATTAAAATAAAAGACAAATAAAATAAAACATATCTAAACTTCATCATCATACATTCACATGCTACAAATTCATCAATCATCATACTTACTTGAGTTGACTCCATATCTTTTGATGATGAATGCTTTTGATGATGAATGCTTAAAGTTCAAAGTAGTAAAGACTAAATATATTTTCAATTAGTAGGGATCGGCCGATCACTAATGATAAATGACTCTTGGTTTTGGTTGTGAATTAGAGAATTAATGTTAAAGTAGGTGGGATATGGGATATAATGATAGCAAAATAACAGATTTGATTTGATATGGTATTATTTTGATTATGGAATGGGATCTAACTTTTGAAAAAACTTTTCAAATTCCCAACACCTCTAAACCGATACTCAATCCCGAAATACCGAAAAAAATCACGTACCGATACCAAATTTACCGGTACCGAAAACCTCTAAAATCTAAAACCGATACCGGTACCGGTTTGGCTAGTTCGGTACGCGGTCGGTACGGAATCGGTACGGTACCGGCACGGGACCGGTATTCGGCAAAAAAAATCTCATCCCTAAGCAAGAGCAATAGAAATACGTACCGACGGCATTTTGGCAACAGGAGAGAAAGTCTCATCATAATCAATACCGTAAGCCTGAGAATAACCTTTAGCAACTAAACGGGCCTTCAAGCGAGGCACAGGTCCATCTGGGTTTGGTTTCACTGTGAACAGCCAACGACAACCAACGAGGCGCTTCCGGGGGGAAGTGGTTGCAGATCCCACATATGTTTGGCCCGAAGAGCACCAATCTCTTCTTTCATAGCCTTTCTCCATCCTGGGTGAGCTAGGGCGGTCATCACATTCTTGGGAATCAGGTAGGAGTCAAGGGCAGTAGTATAAGCATGACATCCGGGTGATAGGTGTGCATAATAGACATAATCCTGAATAGGGTAACGGGTGTGATGTCTGGGTTCCTTTCGGAAGGCAATGGGTATATCAGGATATGATGCACCAGGTGGGTCATAGACGGGTGTATTAGGGGTAACATGTGAAATATCTGGTAAGGGAGTATCAGGTGTAGCAACAGGATTAAGAACAGAGGACGGACCAGAATCATGGTCAGGGTGTAAATCAGGGGCCGTTGTCTTATCCTTATATCATCTGGTATACGTGAATATCAAAAGAGAAGCCTTTGCCAGCAGGTCAGATGAAACAGGATCCGAATGTGTAGCATTAGAGATCGTAGGAGCAGATGAACCTAGAGGGATAGAAATGGTAGGGACAGTTGGTGACACAGATATGTCAGGGTCAGGATCGGATCGGGAAATAAATCATCAAGACAATCGGGGGACTCATGAAGAAAGGACAAGACTCATGAAAAGTAACATCAACACTAGTAAAATATCGACAGAGAAGGGCTGTAGCACCGATGCCCTTTCTGGACCCGGGAGTAACCAAGAAACACAACGGATTACACGAGCATCAAGTTTAGTGGTTGTCGGACGATGATCGTGAACATAGGAAACACAACCAAAGATTTTAGGTTCAAGAGGAAAAGGGTTATGTGTAGGAAACAGAACAGAAAACGGGGTTTTTCCATTAAGAACTGAGGAGGGCATGCGGTTAATCAAATAAGCAGCAGTCAGGACCGCATCCCCCCAAAAGCGATGAGGAACATGAGAATCAATAATAAGAGTGCGGGTAACATCCAACAAGTGACGAATCTTGCGTTCTGTGATGCCATTTTGTTGAGAGGTATATACGTAAGATGTCTCGTGAACGATACCATGCGTTTTGAGATATGATGATAAATCTGCAGACATGTATTCTTTTGCATTATCAGTACGTATGGTTTTAATGGATGTGTTAAACTGATTTTGCACATACGCATGGAATTCTCGAAAGATGGAATTTAGCTCACTACGAGATTTCAATAAGTAGACCAGGTAGTACGAGAATAATCATCGATAAAAGTAACAAAATAATCAAAACCAAGAGTAGTTTTAATAGGGGAAGGTCCCCAAATCTCCGAATGCAAAAGTTTAAATGGGTTACAGACTCTACTAGACACTCTTGGGGGATAGGGACGCCAGGTGTGTTTACCTAGCTGACACGACTCACAATGAAAATCAACAAAAACAAATAAATCCGGTCTCATTTGCCTCAGAACCGCTGTAGAGGGATGACCCAACCGGTAGTGGACTTCCCTCATGCTTGAGTCACAAACGTTTGCTAAAGGTTATGACGATAAGGACAGACGGTATAGGCCTCATGATTCAACACCTGTGCCAATCAGACGGTTTGTCCCTAGTTCCTGAAAAACACAATGAGTAGGGCAAAATTTGGCAAGGCAATTGTTTTGTTTGGTAAGTTGGCTTACTGAACAAAGGTTATCGGGAAACTCGGGTACAAACAATACAGAGGAAAGGGTCAGATTCTTTGAGTTACTAATGGATCCGATAGCTTGAGCAGGGCATGATGATCTATTAGCAATTCGAACAGGAGGGTGAGAGGTATGCTTTAGGTTGGATAATATACCTTGATTCCCAGTCATGTGAGGAGTGGCCCCAGTGTCAACAATCCAAGATGAATTAAGGCTAGAAAACGTATCTGAATGAGCTGAATTGGCTTGTGGGCTAGGAGCGTGGAGCCGAAGGTTCAATAACCGCTGAAATTTGTTATAGTCCTCCTGACTGAGAGTGACTGTCGGGGTAGCCGGGCTGGCATGATCCGGGGCATCATCAGAGGCAGCTAACCTTGCTTTGGGTCGAGGAGGTGGAAGAGACCCAGGTGGACGATTCGAGCAGTTGTACTTTGTGTGTCCATCCTGGTGACAATAATGACAAGTGATACCATTGCCTCGACCAACACCTTTTCTTGGAGCTGGCTGATTACCTCGACCGGTGTTTTTGCTAACAGGTGCACTTGTATACATGGCAGATATGTCGGTGGTTCTAGTAGTAGTCCCTGAACCGCACATCTCTCGAAGCAAATGATAAATGGAAGCGACCGAGGAGGTGGCAGTGGAGTTGCTCAACAATAAAGGTCGAGCACTAGAGAACTTCGATGATATACCTGCAATAAGCATCATATCGGTGGTCGGAGGGTACAACGCACGGAGTTCATCTCTGAGTTTTGAAAACCAGGTGAAATAGTTAGTAAAGGTCGAATCACCTTGTTCTGCTCTACTATATGCCTGAACCACAAAAAATGCATGTGACAGAGATTCTTTGGCCGAAAAGGATGAGGACAAATGATCTCACATTTCTTTCACAGTGTAGTAAGTATTTGTGGCTCCATAGCATTCCACAAAGCCATCTGAATACCACTATCATCAATATGCCATTCACGGGTAACCGGATCTGGAGGGGGTATTGTCAAGTGGTCTCCCTTGTCAAGACTAGCAAGTCCTTTCTCGACAAAGAGACTCCACGAACTCCAATTTTTGGAGTCAAGTTTCACAGGATACAGAAAATAGAGTTGTAATTGATAATACCCGGAGCAATCTGACTTGCAGGAGTGGAGTCAGGTTTGGTTTCTTTCATAGTTTCTTCAGCCATTGATTAAATCCGAACAAATCTGAAAACGAGCGTATACCGGGAGCAGAAACGAGAAAGGTGTTGGAGCAGGAATTTGACCTTACAGGTGAACTGGAAACTAGATCACGTGCTCACCGTGTAAAAAGGATCGACGGAGACGAAGCCACGCGCCGCCACTCGCCGGCGCGTGAGGGACGGTGTAGGGGAGGCGGTGGCGTGTGGGAGCGCGTGAGGCGACGGGGAGGCGGCGGTTTTTCGGGGTTTGCAGATCGGGGGATGGCAAAGCTTATGGTGGCAGTGGTGAGTTGTAATTGTCGCTCGAAAAAAGATTTGGTGTGGACAGCAGGTTCTTGACCGGAAATCAAAAACAGGGGTTGAGCAGGGACAGGTAACGTGACTAGGATTCGTACCGAGAGCCTTGTGGCTCTGATACCATGTAAAGAAACTGAGAGTGATTTGTATTACTAGATGTGTTTTTTACAATGAGGAAACACCTCAATATATAAAGGTGCTAAACCCTAATCTAAGGCATATAGATCAACATAATGGGCTAATATAACTGAACTAACTAAACTAATCTATTTATATTAACAGGAACAAAGATTCATATGAGCTTAAAATATTTAGATTACTTACTTTGACCCAAAAGGGCGAAATCCATCTATGAAAGAACAAAGATTTTGGGTTGGAGTTCAGGATATGTTTTGATCAGTTTAAATAAAAATTTGAAAGAACCCATTGACAAACCAAACAGGTCAGGTTGTGTGTTAGCCAAAACAATTAGTTTGTATTATATATTTTTTTAGTTTTTTATAAATAATAAAGACTAAATTTTTGATACGGTTTCACATAACCAGTTTCAAGTTCAACCAGCCTAAATTGACAAACCACCGAAACCAAATCATGAATTGTACCATCCAGATCTCAAACCAGAAAAACCAGCCGAGTTTCTATGGTTTGAGAGATTCGGTCGGTTTTCTACAATTATGATCAAATAATCAAAACATAATATGACCAATTAACAAGATGGTCATCCATGATCCCACAACCATACAGAAACTAAGATTATGAAGACTCACTAAGCTAACTAAAACATGATCATCCTGCAAGTAGTCTAGAAATAATTATTTGATCATTAAATATCAATCCAAATTGCAAAAGTTTGTTTTTTTATCGACTAAAAGATGAAATCACAAGACAGATTAATTTTCTTTCTAGACGTTTTATTCATACACATTTCTCCCTTCTCTTGTACGGAACAAGATATCCTGTATCTGCCCACACGTGCACGATAATAGATGTTTTTTGATCAAAGGTTTTAAGATGATGAGTTGGACACAACCCATTCCACCAACGTGGGGATAGCAAAACCAGTTGCAGCCTTTTTCTTGTCGTTCCAAACTGGCCCAGCCATGTCGATATGTAGCCATTGTACTTTCTCATCAACAAACTGCAAAAAGTAAAGAATCATCAAATTTTGACCAATTGTCAGATATGTAAAGACTAATGAACCCTTATTATGGTGAATGCAAAACAAAACATAGAGCTTAATTAGTGTGACCATTTTTTGTGATGGCTGATGATAAGATTGAGCAAGCAGCAAGCTTATAATTTTAGCTTAAAAAGGTTGCAGTTTCATGTAATACCCCAAATCGCAAATTCTTACAAATATCATTATTCATCAAATGTATAATATAATACACTTTAGTAATGATCATACAGAAGAACCAGATGGACTGATATCAAGAAATAATGAACTATTGCAATGATCAGTGTGGGTAAAACTGTAGTTTAAGCTTAAAAGGTTGAGATTTCATGAAATATCTCAAAACTGGAAATAACTAGAATTTCCATCGTCAGTCAAATCTAATGAATACCTTCTGTATTCACCAAATAAAGAAATCTAATAATCAAACAAATTCTTTGACCACAATGGACAAATAGGTCATTTTGGCTTCAAAATTTGCATAGATTAATAAAGTATCCTATAGTATTAAAAAGTGTCTTTTACTACAGATTAAGATTTACTAGTCAATTGTCCTACAAAACAAGGGAAATCTTCAAGACCATGGTCAATGCAGTTAAATCTTTTGGGACAATCACAATGGGCTTAAATATAATTTTGGCTTAACATGTTGAAACTTTCATTGGGAATCTAGGAGGAATCAAACATTAGGGCTGGTAAAATAGGTCTTATCGTGTTTAACAGTCAGATTAAAGATGACACGAGTAACAAAAGTATCAAACATAAATATGACTTGTTTAACTACCTATATTTCATGCCTATAATTTTTTTGATGTTTTTACGCACCAACAATGAGAAATAATGAAGTCTAGCCTTTTAGTTTTAATTATTTTTAAAAATGTAAAAAATTACAAAATATTTTTGTATTAAACGGGTTTATCAAGTCTTGAATAGATCGGAAATTGCCAGCCTTACCAAACACATATAGTCAATTCTTTGTGCTCATAACAATGAGCATATAAGTAGCTTAAAGAATTCAATTTTAACTGATCATTGAATGAAATAATGCAAATATTATGAGATGAACAGGGGAAACAAAATACCTGCTTCAAGAAAAGAGCAGCAGTGATAGAACCACCCTGACGACCGCCAGTGTTGACCATATCTGCCACCCCAGATTTCATCGACTCCCAATAACTTTCCTCCATTGGCAACCTCCAAAGTTTTTCTCCAGCAACTTCTGCGGCAGCAACCACCTCCTTCGACAATTCATCATTAGGGGTGAAAATGCCTATTTCAATTATTGACCAAAACATTAATAAACTTATTAAAAATATACCTTTTACAAAAGAAACATGAAATAGTGGCATACAAACAAGAAATGTACTCAGAGAAATGACATATCCAGTATCCACCTTCCAGATATTACAACTTACAAATGTATCAAAATTGCATATTTAAATATTTTGGGTTGTGTTGCTTTCAGATCGGTCCAAAATCTTTGAAAAAATAGTTCTGATTCCATTTCAAAACTCAAACATTGAATGCCATGTGCACAAACACTACTTATCCAAATGGCATAAATTTTGGAATGAATTCATTTGTGGAATGGTGAATGAGATGAATAAAGCGGAAAATGTTCCATCTGTTTGCCACCTAAGATCAAAATCAAGAATAACTAGTGTGGTATTGCAGTAAACTCTTTTTGGTTAAATGGTTGAGTAAAAATACCTGCAATTGAGGGCCCCAGGGCAACTACACAAGCCCCAGTTAATGTTGCCAAGTCAACTATCTGCAGAAAATATGAAATTTGGAACAAGATCAAACCTTTAACAAGAGTTTAAAAAGTTCGACGTAAAATTGTTAGTGAACCACAAAGATTACCTTGTCTACACCTTGATTACAAGCATACACCAAAGCATCAGCAAGTGTTAGTCTGCCTTCAGCATCAGTGTTGTTAACCTAAGATATAGAAATCAGATTAAATCATTCAGGTTCCCGTGTGGAAGATTTAATTAAGCTCTTCAATATATAATCAAGATTAACAATTTCAACTTCATCATTTATGTCACAAGTAAACGGATGTACTAAAAAAGAGCCTTGCAAATAAACTATTTGTTATTACACCTCAATTGTCTTTCCATTTGAGGCTGTTAAAATGTCACCAGGCCTCATACCAGTCCCACTTATCATATTCTCACAGGCTGCCACAATAAAATGAACCTGAGATGGAAATTCATACCCCACATTAGTAATTTTTTCAGTGCATACAACTTCCTAACTCCTTTTATTAAATATAAGATATTATCTGAATAATCTGTTTATATAGGATTTATTACACTAATTTCTTATAAATAAAGTTAATACATACATACAGGACAAATGTGTTTTGGGTCAAGCCAACCCATTAATTAACCCGGCTGACTCCGTAACATACTAACATCCAGATATTGGTGTTAAAGCTAAAAAGTATAATCAAGTGACCAATTATGAAACTAAAGAGTATTAACACCAACATAATTTGAATTGTGGTTGAAGAAGCATAATATGTTGAAAGAATATTATTTTACCTCTACTCCAGGCGGTTTAATTTGACCTAGGGCTTTTGCAGCACCTAACACGGCTGCTGAACCACCCATGTCAAATTTCATCAGCTCTATAGAACAACCAGGGCCTGTCTTAATATTGTAGCCGCCACTGCATCAAATGAAATACAAGTGGCATAATTTACAATAGAAAAACAAATAGAGGTGGCAAATGGTTTGAAGGTTGTTTTTTTATCCCTTAACTGGTGATATAAAAAATGTTAGCTAGAAAGGAAATAGGACAAAGTGCTGAAACTCAAAAGTATCCCAAGTGTATCTTAAATTTTAATTGCAACACCTCCTGAATTGTTTAATAAAATTTATTTTCTTATAAATAATATAATTTTTGTAATAGTATCTGACACTAACTGCAGACAAAAATATATGGAAAATAATAGTATCGGTTCAATCCAACTCGGCCCATACAAAAAGTTATTGTTTCCACTTTCCACCACCCAACCCTTTCAAACCACCTATTTGGCCACTTCAAATATCTAGAAAGAAAATATTCTTTCTGATTGATGATTGTAATAAGATGTGACATTTATACAAAAAGAAATTAGACTGTTACCTATCAAAAGTTAACCCCTTTCCACTAAAGCCAGTTTGGTTTTAATAGATCCACTTGGAGGTTTATAACATAAATGTATAAATTTAGGAGGATTTGTGGAAGCAGCAGCAACACCAAGATAAGAACCCATTTTCAATTCTTTACATTGTTCTGTATCCAAAATCTTTGCTGTAAAAACGTCACTATATGTAGCAGCAATCTTTTCAGCCTCTTCTGCTAGTACCGCTGAAGGCATAAATGTAAATACACAAATAGTACAATTAGAGTAAGCACAGATTAGTGAAATTAGAATAATAAAAAGAAATGATAAGTGAGATGAAAAGTTGACTAACCAGGAGTGAGCACATTAGCAGGTGCATTTACAAGCTCTTTCCCCAAAATTACGCCTGAGCAAATGTCTTCTGTGTACTTAAGTTTCTTTTCTAGCTCAGGTCCACCTCCAAGACCAAAAAAGTCAACAGACTTAAGAGAAGGCTTCTTAGACTCAGATTTGAATCTGTTGTCTTCATAAGTACCCAACAATGTGCCTATATCATAATCAAAAGAAAACAGTAAAACATTCAACATTAACAACATTCTTAGTACAGTTTACAATCCCCAATTCTAGAACATTAATAACAGAGGTGGCTATTTTGACCATGCCTAAAAACCAAAAGGATTTGGGTTATATTTTACCTTCAACGAAATGGTCACACGTCAGGCAAAGGGTTAAAACAGGGCAGGCGAACCCCTAAATTCTTTTTATTTCTATATGTTTTTAGAATCTGATAAATAATTAATGAGATGAATATGATTAGAGAACTATAATGTTACAATAATGATTTAACAACTTTTTTGATGACATTCAACCGATTTGATCCATTTTTAGTCTCTCCCATTTGATCTGTTAGAGATACAACAAAACCCAAGTTGACCCATTTATAGATAAAATAGACCAAAACAGCCACCTCTAGTAAAAAAGGTAAATTAAAAAAGCAAAAGAAAAACACATATTTAACAGGTCAAAAGTCAAAAGTCATCAAAACTGTATCCAATGCTTTAATCCTCCTATATTCCTATATTCAAAAAACTAGACAATCATTGTGTCGTAAAGCTTTTGTAATCACATATCAACATATCTATATAAAATAAAAGGGACAAAAAAGTTTGCCATTTTACCACCTCTAACGGATAAAGGACACAGAAACTTACCTTTTGCTATTGCTGAAGCAGTGGCCACCTTTGATTCAGGAGTTAGGCCTTCTAAAGAAGCTAGTGCAACGGCAACATTGTTTGCTTGCGCAGCCTTTGCAGCTGATGCAACAGACTCGCCAAAAACACGATAACCAGAAGTAGACGGGCCTGGAGGACACTTTCCAAGCCCAATCAAGCTGACCCGTTTGGTCCCGAGACCCGCAACTCTAATAACAGTCGACTGTCCAGCCTTTCCCGTGAAATCTTCCTCACTAGATACTTCAGACAATAATCCACCCAATTTAGAATCAAGTTTTTCTAAAATTGGGTTTTGAAATTTTGAGTTTTTGTCTTTTGTCATGTCTTTTTCTGTGACACCCACTGCAAGTATATCTCCTTTCCATTCTACCAAATCGGTTTCTTTAGCAGCAAAAGATATCTTTCATATTTCAAAAGAAGAGAGAAAATTTAGGTTTTTACAAACAATCCACAAACACATTTCATTAAGATAACATCACAGAAATTACATCCCGAGTAATTAAATACTGCATCATTGATTAATCAATTAACACCATAGGAGGATTTAGAACTTTTGATGCAACTCTGGCAAAAATCCACCTTCCAATACTGCTTTTACATCTACCAGTGCTTGTTCTGGAATTTTGTGTATGACTGTTACTAGCTGAAAATATGTGGTAAATGTTTTTTGCATATCCAACAGCATACCTTTTTGATATTAGTTGAGAGCATAAGTTCTTGACGTGGGCATATTTGACTTGTAAATTAAATCAACGATTGCAAATTCACAAACCACAGATACTTAACAAGTTAATTCAACCTTTCTCAAAATAATTTCATAAATATATCAAATATATAACACATAAAAGGTAAGCATTCTCATGACATTTTGGTCATT
Organism: Flaveria trinervia; assembly: GCA_025506515.1. NCBI lineage: Eukaryota > Viridiplantae > Streptophyta > Magnoliopsida > Asterales > Asteraceae > Flaveria > Flaveria trinervia. Next base: position 3,842,366 of record CM046453.1, read on the forward strand.
AACATGTGGTCTTGTCATATCATCATGCTATACACACACGTTTTAAATCAATAAATTCTACACACAAAGCTGCTTAAGTAAAGTAAGAGCATTCAATAAAATTGTTTTAACGCAAACACTTTTCGAAGAAGATTAAAACGGAATCACTTAATGAGGTTTACCTTACTAGCTTCATTAATCAAATGGAAGCTTAAGATCCACACCATGAAACACACAATTTTAAAGACTATGGTAATGGCGTATAGATATAGTACAAAAATAAATTGTTTTATGCTATAAAGGATATTGGAGTTTCCAATTTTTTCTGTCCCTCCAGAAACATATCCACTGGAAATTGGTTACTTTCTTATATAGAAAGGACTTGCAAAGATAATGAAAAAGGAAAATAAAAAGACTTGATAAATATATAAATGCTATTTAATTAAGATAATATTATTGAGGACCCAAAGAACTGAAAGATTGATTTAAACTTTATCATATCATAAACAAGATTTGATCAAAAAAGCTAAAGATGACTCTAGTTGATGACCTATGATTTGTTCTTACAAGTATTAATTGGGATGATCAATGGAACTATACGCTTTTAAGCACATTGGTGGTCGCTTTAGAGTAAAGATATAAGAACAGGTTTACATATGAAGGAACTTGCATCTTTAGTTTGTCCTTAAATATTGGAGAGACTAAACAAACAATACTAATAAAGAAGGGAAAACAAAAGATTCAATTCATATGATCAACTATTAAATCTGAAAAAATAGGATTGAAGGATGCATAAAAGTCATTATAAAATAATCAGGTTAACTAATCCATTACTTACTTTCTTGATATAAGCCCCAAAAGAAGACTTAATTCACAAGGTGCATACAGAAACGACTTTATTCATGGTTATTAAAAAACTGATAAACATACCGAACAAAAAATAATCAAAATGAACACTTTAAAGATCAAAATTTGACTTTGTTGTAACATATGGAGTGTGATTCAATGTAACTTTATTGGTCATTCACCTAAATACAAATACAGCTTCGTTTACTTCAATCCAATTCATCAAAAAAACCAATCAAGATTACAAAATCAACACAAAACACATAAAGATCGAACCTTTTTAACACTTAGGTTAAAGGGTACAACAAGATATCAAACAATCACCCAAACCTAACAGAACCCAACTGATGTAAATCAAGAAAACCAATCAAAATCAGAACAAAAAAGGACCTTGGGATGATCGATTTGTGCAGGATGAGTGAGGCCAAGAGTGGCCTTCGCAACAACATGAGCCATACGTCTGAATCTTGAAGAACACACCAATGAGGTGCTTGTGATTGAAATTGAAGCAACACCCAAATGGGATATTGATCTGAAGTTGGTGAAAAGTGAAGAAGATGAAGCAAGAAGAGTGATGGGAGAGTGTGATGCAACTCTAATGGCTGCAGCTGCCATTTGTAGTGGATGATGAGCGTATATATAGGGAAGAAGTTGGGGATGAGAGGGATGATAGTGAAGGCATGGGGATGGGGGGTTTGTTTTGACATTTGCTTTTTTACGAGGGTTTTATTAAAAAAACGAGTTGTTTTTTATTAAAGAAAATATCATGTAATAGAATAAAGTTTCAAATATCTAACAATTAAATCACTTATGTATATATATAACTTATTACGTTAGTATCTCGTATATTACATGTGTTTAATAAATAAAACATTAAATAATTAGTAATAAAAATTTATTAATTATAATATGATATTTTGAAATATGATATGATTGAAATTAACGTATAAGTAATTTCTATAATTAATATAACAATGATATTATTTTCTTTAAACTTTTATTTCAAAATCTTTTATCTAAAATTTAAAAGTTTCATTCTAAATCAAAACATTTTAAAAAATGTCATATTCTAAAATTTTCTTAGTATAACTTTGAATTTTAAAATTTTATGGTTCATAAAAAATTTAATCTTTAAAAACACTAGTTTTAAATATTTTCTATTTAAAAAAAAATTGATGTTTACAAAATTACTTATGTTATACAAAAGATTGTTTCTTTAGAAAATACATTTATAAAAAAACTCTTTCTTAATTTATTAATAACTATTTTAATTGAAAAAAACTAAATAATATAATTAGTATTCAATGTAAATATTTAATATGAGAGAGAAACAAAAAAATTAAACTTATGAGGTTTAATATCATGACAAGTGTCAACTGAAATTTTTTTTATTAGAGTAAATAAATATCTAATAGAGTAAATAGATATCTGATAATTTAAACTATCAAATCGAGTTATCATCTAGTGGATTAAGTTTGAATAATTAAAATGTTATTTCATAATAAGTTAGCTTTTATTCAAATAGTTATATGTTAGATTGTTTTAAATTTATAATTTCACGTGATTAATAAATTGCATAGAAAAAACAACTTGCATAAATATGAGTTATTTTTTTATTAAACTTTAGATAAGTTAGTTTTTATGCGACATAGTAAACTTGTTTTTCAGTTTCTTATTTTACGAGACTAATAAGAATTAAGTGCTACTTATTAATAGTGACTAAAAGATTTTAAAAGTAAATATCTATTAATAAATAGTTGTGTAAAATAAAGAATATATTGTTTCTGATAAAAGTTGATAATATAGTTAATAGAAATTTTATAAAAATATATTGTCACTTCATGCCATTTAGTCTTTTCTGTTTTAAATAAGAGCGAGTTATATAAAACAGGCTTACATTTTGTTACACGTCCTTGATTCATCCGCAATAATTTGTCATATTAAGGAGAAAACGTTATTTTTCTAATAATTAACGCAATTTTTAATAACTAACGGATTTTTTAAAATACAAATAGGGATATAATATTAAAAACGGAAATTGTTTAGCATATAGGGGTAAGGGCTGTAGCCCGTAGGGTATACGTTACGTTGTCACAATATACATAGGAAAATAATTAAATTAAGAATACTTTATTGCTAGATTATTGTCTTGTAGCCAATGCTGACTTGCCAATTTTAGTATATTATTTGAAATTTATAATTAAAATAAAAATGTTTAGATGGTAGATAAGTTGACGTTAACTATTTTATGCCAATAAAACATCATAAAATTAAATAGAAGAATTAATAGAAAAACAAATGAATAAACAAAAAGAATCGAATAGAATACAATCATGCATGCATTGAGACACTCCTATGCTTATCATCGTCAACCATCACTACCACCACCCGCCATCAACTGCCACAACCACCCAGTGGCGAAGGTTCATTGGGGCCAGCCCTCCCCTTTTACGCGGTAGTGTAAATTCTTGATCCAATAGTATAAATTTTTATACATATAACGAGTTCACCCTCCAAAGAAAATTTAATTTCGCCCACGCTCCCCCTATGAGATTGTTGAAGCTTCGCCACTGCTACCACCACCCAACCTCCATCACCATCAACCGATTCCGCCACCACCCACGGTCACATCATCAAAGGTTATATGTGAAGGCAGGATGACGGTCTTAAGAAAGCCACAACGGCTCAAATTTATATATCAAGCTTGATTAGCCTTACAAACTTAAACGAGTCCGATCAACATCAAACACAAAATCATGATATCCTGGATACACATCAATAACAGTAACAAGAAAATCAAATCTCTACATACAAATTATGCAGAAACAATAAAAAATTTTCATCAAAACAGTATCTGAGTAGCAAAAATAGCCCGATTCGAGTAACAATTTGTATAACTAAACATCAATAACAACACTAATTCCCCTATAAAACATTCTAAAGTTTCAAATTACTAAACCACCACCTTCATTGATCAATCAATCTTCACTGAAGAGTAAATGAGCCTCGTGAACCAGAAGCACGCGTAGAAACCAATCGTGCCCGTGAGCACAAAGAAAGCATATGATGCAATCAACATATAACCAAAGTACAAAATACCTGAAACTGGCTTGGTGATATTAAGCTTTGTGAAGAAATAAAAAATGGTGTATAGGAACAGGTATAAAGCTGATGAACCCGAGGTTAGATATGATCTCCACCACCAAAGATAGTCCTCACTGCAAAGCTGGAAGTAGCATAACACGATTGTGATTTCGGCACATGTAACGATTAAGATCACAAACACGATGAAAAGGAAGCCGAAGATGTAGTAGAATTGTTGTAACCAGATTGATGTCAATATGAAGAAGAGCTCAATAAAAACTGCACCGAATGGAAGTATTCCACCAATCAGAATGGAGAAAGCTGAACTCATGTACCAAGGTTGTTCGGGTATTTGTCTTGGGATCTTGTTGGTTTTTACCGGATCTTCAATTGCAGGCTTTTTAAACCCAATATAACTTCCCACAAACACCAGTGGGACCGAAATCCCGAACCATAATAACACTAAGGCAAACATGGTACCAAAGGGGACTGCACCAGATGATTTCTCACCCCAGATTAGAGCATTGAGCACAAAGAAAATGGCAAATGCAATTCCTGGGAACATGAAAGCGGTTTTGAGAGTGATTGATTTCCATTCAGTTCCTTTGAATGTTTTATAAAGGCGGGCTGATGCATACCCGCCAAAGATACCCATGATAACCCAGAGTAGAAGTAGGGCTGTCATGAGACCGCCCCGGTTAGATGGGGAGAGGAACCCGAGAACAGCAAAAATCATGGCAATTAATATCATACCAAAGAATTGAACACCTGTTCCGACATAAACACATAGTAAATCTGAGTTAACTGGAGGGCGGAAAACATCCCCATGAACCAGTTTCCAGCCTGTTTCTTCTTGGGCCTCTTCTTGGGTTTCTAATTGGTTGTATTTAGAAATGTCACGGTAAAGTGTTCTTAACATGATCATAGCCACCATACCCGATAAGAAAAGAACAATCATAAGAGAGTTGACAATCGAAAACCAGTGAACTTGATCATCTGCCATTAGAAGATAAGTGTCCCATCTGGAGGCCCATTTAATATCACTCTCCTGCAGATAAGAAAAATGTACAATATTTATGGGAGTTCCCCTTTTAGCTAATTCTCATTGATAGTAAAATGATTATGATTACTAAAACAAATTATGATGTGTTCCCCTTTTAGCTAATTTTTTTTCTTTAACTAATTTTTAAATTTTCATAAGTAAATATATCAAAATGGCAGCCTCTAAATTATAGCTAGACGCACCTGGAAATCAACATCATAAGTGAAGATGATTTCTTTCTTATTTTCAACTTCTTGTGGTGGATCAGAGCTTGAGACCATCCGTTTTGCATGAGCATCACAAGTTGTTAGGCGTGTCTTGTCACTCCAGTTGCCATCATATTGATGCTTAACACTATATCCAACCAAATTTACATTTTCATTAATGATTAGCAAGTCAAATGTTAACATAAAATATAAATTCATTTCTTAATGACTGATGTTAACTTTTAATATAGTGGTTAGAAGTTGCTATGTATTAAGAATAGATGGTGGTCAACCTAAATAGACCCATTATAAGTAATTAGATCAAAATTATCACCAATCTATGAAACATGTAAAACTCTTAAAAGAGCCATTACCTGAAAGCACTAACTTCAAATCCTACAATTCTTGCAGAGTCTGTTTGACTGTCCTTATGAAACTTGACTATGAATGACAAGTGATTGTTGATAAAATACTTTTCTTCCTTTGTCTGCAGATATTCAGACAAAAAACAATAAGAAACTAATGAAACAAACTTAGATCTGGTCTAGTTGTTGGGAGCTGTTTTGTTGCTTACTCCTGCATATTGTACTTTGCGCCCGACAAAAAATCCATGCTGATATATAATGGGTGAATCCTTTTCCAACCTTGACATGGGAACAACCAAAGGTAGATTGTCCAATATCCTGTTGACAAAACCTTAGGATATTAATACTATAAAGAACAAGCAGTACCACATTATGTGCGTCAGTGGGTATTTGGGCAGCGGTTTGAAACTGATTATGTGATGCTAAATGGTCGTGACCAAATAATCAGTTATAATAAAATGTGATGCGGAGAATAGTGTTTGGATAATTGGATGTATTGTCTAAAGCTATTATATTAAATAATCATGCTCAGATTCTGATATTTATGAAAATAGTACATAATATTTATAAAATCAAGCACAAGGTGTGAAGTGCCTTACATGTTAACTCTATACTCATCATCTATCTTCTCCTTAAATTCTTTGGCTGTTTTCTCATCCAATACCAAGCGACATACAACGTTGCACATCTGTGGCACTAACATTTGAAACTGCAATGCAAATTTCATTAGAAAATAGTAGTACATACTACATAGCATGAAACATGATTGACGTAATTTCAATAGTTCACCTCATAGGGAGAATTTTCTATACGATCACCACGAAGAACTTCACCAAGATTTTCAGCACTGTCAACTATTTTATCCGGGCGACAATAAGGAACAGAGTAGTAAGAATATGGGAGCTGGGTTTTTGTAGAGGCCAATTTGTTTACTTTTACCCTCAGTTTATCTCCCTGCAGCATAAAGAAGAAATATTTAGACACCTTATATACAGCAAAACATACAAGAAAAATAACACATAATCCCCTAGGCCCTAGTGCCATGCAGACACTGTTAGACAATTGACTATGATTCATAGCCCATTTTAGTGTTTAATCAATGCAAAAGTGAGACTATATAGCCTAATGTTTATTATTACACTCATACAGCTGTTCATTTTATATAAATCTTTTAATTTGATTATAAAAACCATCATACATGAGATGTAGGCTTTATCAATTTCTCATTCTCATACAAAGCATAACATACAAGAAAAATGACATGCATTCTCCTGGTGACATGCAGGCATAGTTTCACCGTTGACTATGACTTAGAGACCATTTTACCATTATAAAAGTTACACTATAGGCCTATAGTGCCTGAAGTTTATTGCGTCATTGGTATAGTCTGTTCATTAATCAATAAAGATGTGTATCAATTTGACATGTTTATTAAATTGAGAAACCATCATACATGAGATGTTGGGTTTATCAACTTCAAATAATCATTTTTTAAAAAGGAAAAACAAACATTTTATATAAATCAAATTAAAGTGACAAATATAATCAAAGAATATACATATTCACATATTAAGTTGGAAATTTACAAACAGATCCTTCCCTGCTCAATTTAAGTTCCTTTCTTTTGCTTAAATGGAGAAATATCAACTGTACATAAGAAGGTCCACGTCGCTTCTATGTTCTATCTTAAATCTTACTCCATAATAACAGTAAAAACAATCGTTTATGCGTACATTGAAACACACACATGTATACAGGTCAGATTGTAATAATGTAGTATGAGTCATCTTACAAGATTAATAGTTTTAAGCAATGGAATTCGAACATTATGACGCAATTGGTGGACACACACAACAAGGGTTTTAATGCAAGAAGATCTACTCCTTAAGCATCATTATCAGTTTGCACCGTCCTAATGCTAATAAGCCCAATTGTTATTTTTTTCTCCTTTTCAAATTAAATCATTTTCTTGAACATAAACCAGTTCTAGTGGATCTATACTCATCATAACTTACATAATCCAGAGTTTAAGTATCCATAAGCACTATAAACTCAAAAACACCACAGGTTCACATTACTGTACAAGGCATAACAGTTATAATGTTCAGACAACAACTACAAGTTAAGATTTCAGCAAACAAGAATCCCAATGAAGAAAGATCAGTAACTACAAGCTGAAATTTCAACAACAACCAATTCGATCCACAAACACAAGCTACGAGGCCAATGCATAAAACACCAATTCCACCAACAGATCGAACACATCCACACATCCAATTACCCCACATTCCATTCAAATCAGCAAAAACAACAAACAAAACAAACGATCTAACGAAATCATAACCACCAAACCATCAACTACTGAAAGTCTGAAACAACACACCCACATTCCGAACAAAATATGCGTCTTACCTTGAAGAAATCTTGAGGGGCGACACCAGGGAGGTAGAAGGAGTATCCGTGGATGGATAGAAGAAGAAAAACACAGATCCCTAACTGAAACTCTAGATTAGCCATGTTGTTGAATGAGAATTGAAAGACTTCAGATCTGTGTTTGAATCTCTCAAATTCTCTTGTAAGTGTGTGTGTGAGTGTGTGTGTGTGTGTGTGTTGTGAGTTTGGTTTTAATGGCGGAAAGCTGCACCTAATTGGGGGTGAAGATTGAAGAAGATGAGTGGAGATGATGAAGCTCTCAGCCGTTTGATTGTTTTTTCACTTGAAACTGACGGTTTGAGATCTTAGTTCTAACGTCCGTTTAAAGTAATATAATATTATAAAGCCATAATTCATTTATCTTTATTATGTTTACTTAACAAAAATTTTAGTCTTATTACTTAATCTGATAAAATTACAGTTAACATCTTCTATGTTAATATTTTGTAATGGTTTACGTTATTTTATTTAACGAACGTTAGTTTTACCCGTTAAATTAAGTTATTTGTCTTGCATATGAGAGTAAATTAGTCATTTTATCCTATCTAATAAAATATAGAATATTAAAAAATACTAAATTATTAAAACCCACCACACCTAGAGGTGTACAAACTGTTTTTTCTTGCCAAACCGGATCGGTTTTTCAAATATTTTTTCCAAACCGGTTTTCCATAAAAAAAGTCTCAAAGCGTTTTGGACCGGTTTGAAAACGGCTTTTTTAGAAAAACAAGCTTTTATACCAGTTTTGATAATTTGAAACCAGTTTAAAAACCGATTTTTGGTATCGGGTTTCAAACCCGTATACAAGCCACTAGTTCGGGTTAGAATGGAAACCGATTTGGTTCAAACTAGTTTGGTTTTTTTCCAAACCGATTTTTTTAGACCTCTACCCATACCTCATCTCGTACATGTTTCTCTCTCTCTCTTCAAACAAAAAAACACCCCAATATTTAACTTGACTATAGCCTAAAAGCCTAAACAAACTTATTAACATATATGTTAATAACAATGGGAAATGAACAGTGTTCAGCACTTGCGTGGCAGGTGTTGTTTCGTTTAATTTTTTTGGTTTTTTGTATTTTTCTTTTCCTTTTAAGCAGGATTTTGTTCATGTTTATAACTCTATGGGCTTTGGTTCAGCTGGTGTTTGATTGTCTTTGTTTCTTTCTGGTCGCGGGTTCGAGTTGGGTTTGTTTTAGGTTTTAGATGGCCTGCGTTTTTGGGTGTTGCTGTACACGTGTTTTCTTTTTTATCTTCTTTGGCTGGTGACGTGTTTTTCTTTTGTCTTATAAACTTTCTTTACCTTTCTCTGGTGTTTCTTTCTCCTCTCTACTCTCTCCTTCCTTCTTGTACCTTTGTCCAAGTTTTTACCGTTTCTCTTCTTTATTTTTCTTCAATCGCGTTTGTGTACTGTTACTGTTTAGTTTTGTTGTTTCTCCTCCGTGTGCTGCTTGCTATGGCGAAACCTCTTCCCGGCGTCATCGCTGCTCACCGCTGAGTTTTGCTTAGATTGCTTCCTTTTGTATTGTGGTTTCTTCATTTTGTTGATTAATAGTGGATTTTCATGTTAATTTGCTGCAACTCCTATTTTTATTGTTCCTCTGTATTTGATTGTGCTTGCATGTGGTTGCACTTGGATTTCGTAAGGTTTTCTTACATTGTTCGTTTGTTTATGCTGCTTTGGAGGGTTGATAATTGAATTACATTTGTTGTTGTACATTTAGCTGTTCATTCATTCACCTGCAAGTAGAGTTTTTATTGAGAGATTGCCATCGATTAACGAAGTGTTTGAGCAAAGCTATTTTGTGATTGAAGATTTTAGACAAAACAGAAAGTGTTCAAGCTTTGTTTTTATAAGTATTGTAAATGGTTTGTGGCCTTGGTTTTTATTTGAAATATGAATAAAGAAGTGAATTCCGTTGTCCAAGTGGAAATGCTTTAAGGGTTTTGCGTATTTCAGCGGACTGTATATGCTATTTATTTTGTTTAATTGTTATGCCCCCTAGAATGTATTCCCAACAGAAAACCATAGATAATATATTCCCAATAGAAAACCATAGGTAATGATGGTGATATTTGATGCTTGGTTGTCTGTTTTGTGATGGTAAGTGATTATTTTGTGATGGTAAGCAAAGAAACTTCTGTTTAATTTTTATTTTCTTGATTGGTGAATGGTTGAAAGACAATGGCAGATGTATAAGGATTCTTTTCTACCTTACACTAAATCTATAAATTCATTTTGTTCATTAGTTTTTTAGAACTAATACAACAGACTTAAGTATTCCTAAAACCTTTATTGGATTGAATCTTTTGAGGATTTTAATATGTGAAAATTAATAATATAATGGTGATTGATATCTGGAGATGGGTAGGGTAGAACATTATTTATGCCACATGGATAGATACAGTTTATGCTCACCATGTGCATCAGACCATAATGTAAAAGAAAACATAAAATAGGTGACTGAAAAAAGGATTTAGCAGATATGGTGGTTGTTGTTGTAATGACTTTACCCTGCAGACAATAATGATGCTTTATTGGATTTTATAAAACAAAAAGACTTTACCCTGCAGAAAAGTTGAAATTGTTATGTGTGTTTCTTACAGGGACAGAAAATTATATTATTTATTTTAATTGAAATTAGGTTTTTGGAACTTTGTAAATTGAATTTTGTTCCATGTTTTATTTTTTCAATTTTTAGATTGTTTTCGTTCTGTTGTTATTGGCGTGACTTTAATCTGCAGGTTTGTTATCCTATTTTTGTTTATGTTTTGTTTGTTCTGTTGTTTTTGAACTTTGTTGTTAATCTGATATTAATGTTTGGAGGTTGGTTCTTTCTTATAACGTTCTTGTCCTGTTGCACTTATTTTGTGTTTGCAGGTTTTTGGTGCTCGTCTATTGCTTAATATTTCCTATTATCGTATGCAGGTATGATTTCTTGCTCTGTGGTTTTTTTATGTATATCATTAGGAGTTGCCTGTTTTATTCGTTTTTTATCTAAGGGGTACATGCTTTTTTTGATTAGGTTAACTTGTATGATATTACTAGTAATTTAATATCTGAGGTGGAATCCAGTTTTTGTGGTTGTTTGACATGTGTTGTGTTCTGCTCTGTGTGCTTGTTGCGTGTTATCTCTGATTACGTGCATTTCTTTGTAAGAATCGGCAGGGTAAGCGTAGGCGTTTGGGTGGTGTTGTTTCTGGTATTAGTTCTTCTACATCACCTTTTGAGGTATCATCCCAGACGCAACGCCAGTCCTCCCATTGTGCCTCGATGTTAAGATCGTCTATGGGAAGTGGTATGTCTTTGACAAGTTCTTGTGATGAGGTTGAGATGGGTGTTTTCTCTGGTGAATTCGGTCATACAACATTATCTCCTTACTATGTGGATTTGGGAAGATGTAATGAGGTGTGTGAGTTCTGTGGGGCTCTTTTTTAGAATGTTGAGCGGCTCACGTCTTTTTCAGCTGGTCGTAGGCCACGATACCATAAGTGTTGTAAGGCCGGGAGGGTGTCACTGGATTTTCCTATGCAACCCCCTGACTTGTTGAGGTCTTTGTTTGCTGATCATGTGTTTATGGGGAGTGTTCGTGCGTATAATGCCATGTTTTCAATGACTTCTTTTGGGGATACCGTGGACAATTCTGTGAATCAGGGTGGTGGTCCGTACGTGTTCAGGGTTGTGGGTCAAGTATGTCATTGGCTTGGCTCAATGTGCCCGTTCCCTGGGGATCGGCCGAGGTTTCTGCAGATGTATATTTTTGACTTTGAAAATGAAGTATCAAACAGGCTTCGTCTCTTCCATGGAGATAGCTCACCAAATTTATCAGCAGAGATTGTTTCGGCGTTAACTACTATGCTTGATGAGTCAAATGCCTATGTGCGTCTTTTTCGGTCTGCAAAGGAGTTATGTAGCCAGCAGCATATTCCATATTTTTCTATTAAACTTACAGTAGGGTTAGTGATAGAAGGTATGACAACCCCTTAATGGATGTTGTTGGTGCTATTGTTTGTGACAGTGGCGTTGCATCAGAAGACTTTTGTCACACCCCAACCTTGACGGCGGAATCGTCGAGATGTGAGGGTTACGATTGTTCACAGCCACATAACGCTATTTATTAATTCCAAATATATTATTCATAAGTTTCATTAGTAACATTACAAGCAAAAGTTTCAACAAAGAATACATCATGTACAAATGCTACAGATACATGATTATCCATTTTATCTCTAAGTCCAATCCTAGATGTAATAAGCTTCAAAGAGTAGACACAAACTTGTGGTATACCTGAAACATGTAAAAAATAAAAGGTCAACATAAAAATGTGGTGAGCATTCCATAGTTTTCAATACATAAGTATATAAAATATGACAATTCAAGTCATAAGTTAGTGAATAAAGTGATTAGGGATGTTATGAACAATGCAACAATCAAACCTCGACAAAGTTTTACAAGTCTCAAACGTTTACAGATTATACACGATCAGCTAAGTGTACTTGGATCAACCAAAGTAGGCTTGTATTGCCCATAGATCTATGACTTCGCTGGGCTAGCAATAGTTAATGATTGTACATATAACGTCATAACATGGTAACCACAAAAGTTCAACTAACCACAACTTTGCATGATGAATTGCCATAAAGATTACAAGTCTCAAATAAGTTTACAAGTGCAATGATAATAAGTTAACATGTTTCACCCCAAAGTGTGAAAATAAGCAAAAAGGGGTATAGAAATTCTCACATGGATATATGCATTACTAGATGATATAAAAAGTCAAAAGATAATCCAAAGTATCCATCACAAGGCACCTAACATATGTATTACAAGTTTAAGGTTAATAATAGGGTTCACGTTCAAACAAGGATTAGAGTTTTGATAGAATTATGGGGGTTTTTAATAAGTAATAAGTTTATAAAGTAATTATTTATGTTTTGATTCAATTAAAAGAACTATATATGTATATTTAAGTATTCTAGAAATGATTTAAGTATAAATATTGATAAGTTTCAATATAAATAAAGCTTTAAAATTAGTTGGAATAACATTTTGATTAATAACAAATTATTAATCTAAACCTTTAGTTAATATATTTTATAAGAAGAATAATATTTGTAAATAATTTATGAAATTATAAGATATATAATTTCTACAATTATCATGATAAAACTTTAATTAATATAATGCCTATTAATATTATAAAGATTTATTGTTTCAAGTCCATAATTATATAAATAGATATTATTTTAAGAGAAAAATCATTTAATATATTAATTTATAATGTTTCATGAAATCTCCATTTAAAAAACGTGATTTAAACGCTAAATAATTAAAGGGAAAGTTTGGGTCACTAATATTTTATTATTTTATTTTATTTTTTTAAATTCCATATAAATAACCCATGAATAATCTTTAAAATATTTTATTACAAAGGTTTTTTTTAGTTATCTAAAATTTTAGAAATATTACAGAAATATTTGATGCCCTAAAAAAATATTTAAAGGTTATAAAAAAACATTTTTCATATTTATTAGAAATTTTCTAAAATTGATTTAAGGCTGAAAAAGCCATTTTAAAAAAATATGGGTGTGGCCGGGTTTTGAACCCGAGACCTCCAAATTGGCATGGAATGACTTAACCGGTGAACTAAGGCATACAGCCGTGGTATCACCTGGTTTTTAATTTATATAAATGCAAACAACAGAATTCTCCCCCAATTCAATGAACCCTAGAATCGAAATCGATTCAATTGAACTTGAATTCGATGTTGATGATGGATTTAAAGTTAGGGCTTTCAGTCCCCTTACTAAACCGAGTATAATGAAGTGTCTAATTACCTGGATTGGTTTAGATTCGATAGTATGAAGAACAACGAACATCGCGACTACATGGATGTTGATTCAGGGCGCAAACGTTGATGTTAATCAAATTAACTTTGCAGATAGATCTGAGGGTCAATGTTAAGCAAAAGCCCTTCATCAATTCGGTTTAATAGTGTCTCGAACATGGTTCCCCGTTGAGTTGCAGGTCGTGGTTGAAGATGACGGTCGTACGCGATGTGTGTGTACGCTTCAGATAAAATTGGGAGTTCCAATAGTTCAGGGATGGTTACCTGATTACTCACATTTAATGGATTATTATTGCGTTTTAATGGTCGCGTTTTCATTTTGGCCTTTTAGCCCTCGCCGGAGTTGGCCGGAGGTTGGCCGGCGAGGTGGCCGGAAAGTCGCGATTAGAAGTTGGGGGGAGGGATTGGGTTTGTAAATTAAAAATTTACACTTTGGCCCCTCAAACTTTGAGTTGTTATTATTTTATGTAAATAGTTTACTTTTAAAGTTTATAAAATGACAAAACAACCCCTGAACTTAATTAACTTTAAGTTTTAACATTTTTCAAAGATTAATAATTTTATAAGTTAATATTATTATTAGTGTTATGACTATTATTTTAGTTAGTAACATTAGTATTATTATTATTAGTATTATTATTATTATTTATTGTTTTAAATTTTATTGGAACTATCAACTTTCAAATTAAAGATTTAAGGACAATTTAAACAACAAGCATAAGCACTCCATAAGCTTCGAATTTGACAACAATAACCGAAAATGCATGATGTTACAACTTTGATGTTATTGTTTGTGATAAGGACAACGCTCCACATAGAGTTAGCAAACTTCATCCATCTTATATGCCATTGCAGTATCCACTTTTATTTCCTCGGGCAGAGCAAGGGTGGTCTCCTGAATTACGCTTAGCACCAGACCTTCTGGTGATGATCGCAAGCTTAGTCCATCAATGTTCTACTCGTATCAAGTTCATGATTGTGAAGGGGTCTACAACCATCTTCTTCATGCAGGTAGGCTTTTTCAACAATACATTGTTGACGCCTTTGTCTGTATTGAACATTGTCGCTTAGAGTATGTGCGGAATAATCAAGAAGAATTTCGGTGTGAATTTTTGGAAGGACTTCATGATGCAATATCCCGGGGTGATACACAGGGCCATAGTGTGGGTAAACGGGTCGTGTTGCCATCGTCTTTCACTGGCGGTCCAAGGTCTATGTATAAGCATTACCAATATGCCCTTGCCATATGTCGAGTCTATGGAAACCCTCAATACTTTATAACATTCACGTGCAATGTTAAGTGGCCTGAGATTGAAAGGGAGATAGCGGCAACACATGTTTCAAGTGCACAGGATAGACCTGATATTATTGCTAGAGTCTTCCAAATGAAGGTGCGGTCCTTCATCAAGTATCTCAAAACATCCAGACCTTTTGGTGATGTTGCAACAGGTAAGTATCAATCTTGTTGTTTCTTCTCTGGAGCTATATTATCATGTGAAGTTACTATAGATACTCATGTTGTATTATGACTTTTGTTTTCATAGAGTTGTACACAATTGAATTCCAAAAAAGAGGGTTGCCACATTGTCATACATTATTATGGGTGACTGAGTCCTATAAAATTCGCACGCCAGAGGACATCAACAGATATATTAGTGCCGAGCTGCCGGACTGTCAAACAGATCCTGTTTTACATAGGATTGTTACTGAATCGATGTTACATGGACCCTGCGGTCTTGCTAGAATGAGTTCTCCTTGTATGAAAGATGGTATATGTTCGAAGCAATATCCTAAATCCTATGAGGCATGTACACGATTTGATAGCCGAGGGTATGTTCACTAAAAAAGGTCCAAGGACTGTTTGCCATGTGTAAAATGTGGAATTCCGTTAGATAATGGGTATGTTGTTTCGTACAATGCGAATTTGCTGATGCATTTTGATGCGCACATAAATGTCGAGTACTGTGGGTGGAGTATGCTTATCAAATATCTTTTTAAGTATATATCAAAGGGTGCAGACAGGGTTCGCTTTACGTTAACAAAAAAGGATGATACCTCAGAAAACATACCTGCTGATGTAGTTGAGATTGTTGATGAGATCAAGAACTATCTCGATGGTCGTTTCATATGCCCACATGAGGCATCGTGGAGAATTATTTCATTTCCTATACATCATAGGAACCCGCCTGTTCAAGTTCTAGCAGCGCACTTAGAAGGTAAACAAAACATGACATTTAGACAGACACAACGACTTCAAGAGATTGTCAATAATCAAAATGCTGGGAAAACAACCCTGACTGAATGGATAGCAAACAACGCATTTGAGTCTTCTACAAGAATGCTTTCTTCTAATTCAGGGATTGGCCTTCGTTATATTGACTATCTGTCTAAATATCGATGGGATTTATCGACAAAAAGCTGGACCCGTCGAACATGCAAAAGGACTCCAACTGTGGGCAGACTAACATACGTTCACCCTTCATGTGGGGAATTGTTTTACCTGAGAATGCTGTTAAGTTATCAAAGAGGGTTGTGTTCGTTTACAGACATACGTACTGTTTCAGGTGTTGTAATGCTAACTTTTAGGGAGGCGTGTGAAAAGCTAGGCTTAATAGGTAACGATAGAGAGTGGTTGTCTACCATTTCAGAAGCTTCTGAATGGGCTTCTGCTTCTGAGGTTAGATCCTTTTTTGTGAACATACTACTATATTATGATGTGTTAAACCCTCTTGCTTTGTGGGAGGCAAATTGGGAAAGAATGGGAGAGGATATTGCATACAACCTTGACTCCATGCGTCGAAACTCAAATTCTGGTGTTAGTAGGGTTGATCTACAACAATTTGTGCTCTATGAGCTCGAGTTGTTACTTAATTCTAACACGTCACCACGGTCGCAAGCGGATTTCGGCTTGCCTCTCCCCACAGAATCCACTCTTTCTATGCTTAGAAATGTGCTATTACTTGAGGAAAAGAGTTATGATCGGAGGCATTACACTGTGAACATCTCTTCTTAAAAGCAAATCTTCATCTTGAACAAAGAAGTGTCTATGATAGGGTAATGTCCTCGACCAGCAATTCGTCGCAGGTGTTGCTGTTTGTGTATGGTCATGGAGGTTCAGGTAAAACATACCTCTGGAAAACAATCATTGCAGCTTTAAGGTCAGTGGGACAGGTTGTTTTAGCAGTAGCAGCCTCGGGGATCGCTTCTTTATTATTGCCTTCAGGCCGTACGGCTCATTCAAGATTAAGATACCATTGGAGTTGACTGATGAATCTGTATGCCATATTAAGAAAAATACAAACCTGTCTCGCCTTTTGCTAGAAACAACTCTTATAATTTGGGATGAAGCACCGATGAGTGACCGAAGGTGTTTTGAGTCTCTAGATAAAACGTTAAAGGATTTAACGGGCAATAGTGTAATGCCATTCGGTGATAAATTAGTACTGCTGGGTGGAGACTTCCGTCAAACATTGCCAGTGAAACCAAAATGCACAAAGGCTGATATAATCTCGTCATGTCTCACAAAATCTTATTTGTGGGCTTACTTTTCTGTTCATAGGCTAACTGTGAATTTACGAGCAACGTTGTGCTCAAACATGAGTGGACAGGAGGATGTACACTCATTTTGTAGTTGGTTACTAAGAGTTGGAGATGGCAAATAAGGTGTTCCACTTACGTCTGGACAATCAGACATTAAAGTTATTGAAATACCACCACATATGATAATTAAGGATTCAAAGGCTGCATTGTATGATCTGATCAGGTTTGTGTATGATGACGAAAATCTGCTAAGTCCATCAGCCATAACATTTGCAGAACGTGCCATCATATGTCCTAATAATGAGACCGTTGATGAAATAAATGACATTATTCATGCTATGTCACCCGGAGATTGTCATTCATACTTGAGCACCGACACCATGATTCCACACTCTGCAGATGGAGGAGATGTTGACGCTATGTATCCGGTTGAATATCTCAATGTACTTAATTTTAATGGCATTCCGAAACATTGTTTAAAGCTGAAAAAGAACACCCCGGTAATGTTAATTCGTAATCTAGATCAAAAAAATGGTTTATGTAATGGCACTAGGTTGTTGGTATCACAGTTACTTCCCCGTGTTATTGAGGCACATGTAATAACAGGTACATCTTTAGGTCATAGAGTATATATTCCAAGAATTAATTTTGTGCATAATACGAAAGATCTTCCATTTGTCTTTACAAGGAAGCAATTCCCTGTAAAAACATGTTACGCAATGACTATTAACAAAAGCCAAGGTCAATCACTTAAAAAAATAGGAATCTATTTACCTGAGCCAATATTCGGTCATGAACAGTTGTATGTAGCTCTGTCAAGAGCAACATCCCCGAATTCCATAAAGATTCTGACAAGGAAAACCGTAGAAAATAGTGATAATAAAACATTAAATATTGTATATATGGATCTGTTAAATGAGATTCATATGGATCATGGCAATCTCTATTGTTGCGTGATCTTTTTGCTACAAATAATGTTGATAGATACCTATATTTACATGTTTACTTGTCCGCTTTAACATCGTTGCTTTTATCTATGCGTTTCTTCCCTAAACAGGTTAATAGAGATGGAGGACACTGAGATATCAAGCCTAAGACCCAGTGGAGCAGCACCTGAACTTGATGTTCGTGTGGTTCGTACCTGGAAGCCCGCCTTTAGAGACAATGAAACATGCTATGTGTTTGTGGATCGACAAGTAAACTCAACCCAAATCTTGAAACTTTCTCCTTATCATACACCAAATCTCACCTCTATTTGTTTTCGGTCATTTGCAATTATAACTCACTATTCTACAACAGGGCATAGGAATACAGGTAGTAGCAAAGGGTAAAGACCAAAGAACAATGGCATCAAAGCTTCAAGTGCAATGTTGTTACCGGGTTAAAGGCTACGCATGCACGGACCCTGACAGGTTCACCTCAACTGTAGGTCATCCTGCATACATGCGAGTTGGACCAGCAACGGTGTTTACACCCATTGAGGACACTCCCGACCTCCCTCACCAATATTTTGAATTTGTCTCCCGTCAAAGGCTGGATTACCTCCACGAGCAAAACAAGGATCCAGCTCAAAAAAACAAAAGAGCAATCGTGGGTAAGGGTTTCTGTTACAACTGTTTTCAACATCATCCATTACATACATGTTCACCATTATAATGTGTTAACACTACCCACCCAGATTACATTGGAATCTTGCAAGACCTACAAGATAAAAGAACAAATGCCGGCACACTTTTTGTTACAATCACACTCAAAGACAGCAGGTTAGATACTTCTAAAGTACTAGCAATCAACAATAACTGTAGTCATCTGTTATATCACAAAAAATGCTATTTAATACCTAATTACTAATTATATTTATTTAATTTTTCCACATGTTATTAGTGGACAGTACTTTGTTTTTGACAAAAAACTATAACCTGCTGCATTTGCATTAATTTACAATGATAGTGTGTTCCTTAATTAAAACCTCAAACTATTAGTTGATAATCAAGTTTTTGAATTAAAGTGTGGAGTAAAACTACAATTTAAATAAGATAAATTCAGTCTTTTATTGGCAAAATCTTATTTTTGGAACTAATAAGTATGACTACACGTATCTTTGTGTCTGTGGGTATCTCAGATACCCATCTGTATTTTTGTTAACGTTTATTGAACTTATAAGCATTTTTTTAAATACATTGACTAAGCTTTGGCCAGGGATTTGAATCTCGTGAACAAAACATGAAAAAACAAAATTTCCCTGTATTTTGGCTAAAGTTAATGTAGTCTGACGTTGCATTTAAAATTATGATTTACTACCAACTGCTAATTATAAAGCCTACATACCAAATCATAGATTCTATTATTTTAGTGGACATTAAACATGCCTTAAAACCATATTTATTTGCAAACTTCATCCTCACCATAGTGCTAACACACCGACTACGATCACTGCAGCAACAGGGACGTCAGTGTCACTCTATGGGATGAAATAGCAACATCTTCAACGAAGTTTCCAAGGGCTGCAGTGGAGGCATCTGTACAACCTTTAATACTCGCGATTACTGGAATGAGAGTAACTGATTTCATCGGTATACACCTTCATATTAACTATTATACCCCAGTAAAAAACGTTGAAATATATACATATCTATACAGGTAAATTACAACTTCAATCAACAAATGCAACCCACGTTTATGTCAACCCATCTACCGTGGAAACACGCACACTCCTACGTTTGTAAGATTTATAAAGAACTTTATACACCTGTCACAAAACATAGTTAAAAACTACTATTAAAAAGAATACAATTCTGTCACAACACATTGGTGAACATACTATGCCCACAACTATACTGGATGGTCAAAAAAACTTTTTACCACGTCTCCTTCAACATTTTAGGTGCTTGAGATCTGTTAATGTTCACAGGTATGAAAGCCAGGGGTTAGAGAAAGACAGTATTGCTTCCCAGTCACAACAACTGAAAGAAACGTCAACAGTCATCCAAAATCATGTTACCATATCTGAACTTCTGCGCAAAGACAAAAACGAACTCACTGTAAGAACAAACGTTATACAATTACTTTATCTGAGTATCTAACCGCAACACCCTAATTTTCTATTGCTAGAGAGAAATTTTTGTACTTAAAGCAGCCGTCACACAAATTGCCACAGACAAGGAATGGAAGACAAGGAATGGCATTTCACTACCTGTCCTAATTGCGACAACTCACCCATCAAATCAGAAAAGGTTTGGTTCTATTCGAAGCATGGCTACTATCCAACCCCAACAGAAAAGTAAGCAAACATTAAACTGCTAATTACTACAAATTCACCAAGCACTCACAACAAACATGTTTCAGGTACCGAATCACAGGCACAATATCTGACGAAACAGGGAGTATCCATGCCACAATCTTCAACGAGCCTTCAACAACATTGGTTGGAAAAAAATGCTCAGACCTGTTGTCAAACGAAGACCCAGACACAATGTTGCGCTCAATCCTAAACAAAGCAGCATTTTTCTATGTTCAAGCCCAGAAGAACATGAGAACAGGCATGGTTCGTTGCATAATTAACACAGTGGAAAACATGAACCCAGATGCAACCTCAACAAGCACCCCAGCACCAAAGACCCCAGCAACACACACAAGTCCACGGAAGAATCAATCAGAAAAACCGATAAAAAGAACGCTATTTCAGGCAGAAGGTACCAACAAAACTAAATACCCATTGTAAACAATAGACCTCCGATTAAAACATGTTTTTCCGACTAAAATTCCTTTTCACACATGCTTATAGATAGGGAGGAGCCAACTGGCAAGAAGCAGAAAAACGACTAGCAAATACGCGTAACCATTTTTTAACAGCCACAAAAACTTATGCCAAGAACAGATTGTGCCTTTTGATGTTGACTTTTGATATTGCATATACCTGATGCAAACAAAGCATGTGCACAAAACATTGGTTAAAATCCAAGCCGAAGACCAAGATCAGAACTTTTGAAGCCGAAAAGCTAGATGCCGTAGGCTAATTTTGTTGATGAAAAACCATGTATCACGTTGTTGCTCCGTAGGCCCATTAGCTGTTGCTCTTTAGGCCCATGTTGTTGATGAAAAACCATGTATCACGCTGTTATTCCTATGTTAACAATAACAACGTTATAACATTTCGCGCAACGCGAGACCAGGATTCCAACTAGTTACTTATAAAAAAATCATAAACAAACTTACTAATAATAGAACATGAAGATATTTAAAACGTGTGTTGTGTGTAACTAGAATTATAACTATTTGTATAATTGCATCTACATAAACAGTTAAATAATAAATAACCTATAGATCAAACTCAAATCAAGATCGACCTGTAAAGCTACACATGAGTTGAATTCAAACATTAAACATGCATTGAGCTCAAAGTTTCACTAAACACAGACCCGGCTCGACGTATATGCATCTCTAAAAAGGTTTAGTCTTCTTATTTAAATTTATAAGAAGTATAGTTTTCATTAAACTTTTTATTAAAATGTATAAGCTGATATAAGTTCATGCTATATTTTTCTAAAAAATAACTGGCATTTTTTATATTTCAATAAGGTACAACACCAAAAATGATCCATATACCACCATTAGTTACACCAATAAATTACCAACACTCTCCATGCACATACAAACAAGTATCAACATTCATATAAACAAAACTAATCAGCATCAGCAGTAAAATCAGGCTCAGGTGGTTTAGGCAAATTCACCAGCTCTTCACCAGCATTCGAATGGCGGTTTCGGTGGACCCCGCGTAGAGCGTTAGCCGCAAACTTCGAGACCAAAAATGTAGTACCAAGCCCGCGAGAACCTCCATCACCACCCGACCCATCACCGCCCGCCAGTTCCATCTCTTCCTCCTCCTTATGCCGCCGCTCAAGGAGTTTCCTCTTACAATGCCGCCGCCAGGCGGCCTGAATGAAGCATGCCGCCCATGTCCGCCACTGCTGTGAGTAGAATCTGAATGTATGCT
Source organism: Flaveria trinervia (assembly GCA_025506515.1). Lineage (NCBI taxonomy): Eukaryota > Viridiplantae > Streptophyta > Magnoliopsida > Asterales > Asteraceae > Flaveria > Flaveria trinervia. Next base: position 3,864,706 of record CM046453.1, read on the forward strand.
GCACCTGTCTGCTGTGCAGCCGCCTGAACTGACCCGCCACGAACTTTAATTCATCAGCTGATAACGCGAATGCCTCCACTTCTCTTAGAGCTTTTACAGTTCTAGTGGAAGAGGGAAGGTTAGAACCAGACTTAGGGTCAAGAGCCCATGTTAAAAGCTCTTCACCGCAGAAATCTCCTTCTTTTAGCAACCCACGGTTGAAAAAACCGCTTCTGCCACCATCAGTGGTTACACTCTCGAGGCGCCCTCGAATTATGAACAACATTTCATCAACAGGGTCTCCTTCACGAATGATGTATGAATGATCGGTGAATAAGCATGGTTTCAACCGCTCACAAATGGCATCCAACAACCTCTCATCCATGTTCTCAAACAGAGGAACCTACAAAACAAGAAACCGTTGTCATTCAAGAGATAGTTGATATCAAACTGCAAGCACTGATGGTATTGAATTACCCGTTTGACCAATGAGAGACAAAGATGTCGTTTGATGTCCCTTCTGAGATCTTTGGGTAAACTTTGAACCAAATTTTCTTCATCTACTCCACGGGTTTCTAACCACTTGTACTGTTCGTATCGTCTCACACGCTCACGAAGATCTGGTGGAAGTAACCGGTGGTGCATCCACTGCTCTGAGTCACGCCTCTTGACTCGCATTTCTTCTAGTCGTATTGTAAGAGATTGCAGGTATGTCTGTTGCAGTGCTGAACCATTAAAAAACAAACCAACATCTCAAGTAAAGGTCTGATTTTGTGGGTCCTATCAATTCTCCATGAGTCGGTGAGTGCGACCCACCAAACGTTTAATGGAAAAACAGACAGAAGATTAACCATTAACCAGAAAATTTACACTTTGGTGTGATTATAGCATTCTGAATAATAACCAGCATATACGAAGTTACAAACCTGCATGTTACCGATCAACAGAGCAAAGAGAATAAGCCCTGATATCGCGAGTGTAATGGAAAATAAAGATTCTCCAGGATAAGTGCTGGTTTCAAGCCCCTGCCCAAGTGTGCTGTCACAAAAAGAACAAGAAGTATTAGTAAACTGTGATTCATAGAAAGTTTTCGTGTTAATGTAACTACCATTTGAATCATTTACTCTCTTTTTATAAGAACTAAACTAACACTGAAATCTCTTTATTGACATTACATCTTTGAAAAGCTTGTTGCTTTTCTTAGATAACCATGAGAACTAGAAAAACTTGTGGGCCCCACCAATACCCTCATAACCAATGAGACAAGGTTACATAGCTTGTGTGAGTCAAGTGACTTTCATGAGGTTAAAAGGCATAAACCAGAGGAAGCTGGATTCGAACCTGAGACTTTGCTATAGGGAATAAGTGTCACCACCTTGAAGGTGCTTGTTTACTATGTGGGTGCTTATTACATGGTTAAATTTGGTTACATTTAGTCTGAAACAAAACATAAAAAAAGTTATATCAGGGATGAAGAAATCAATATACCTCAAATTCTGCAGGCCCCACCAGAGGCAGTAGCAATACTTCAATACAAACTCCTTTGATGAAACAATGCCAGAGGACAAGGCCTGCTTGAAAATCCCAAAATCGAATGGTGGATTGTTGCCATCTGGGCTGCAATATTCGGTTAAGACCGAGCTACTTATATTGCTCCAGCTATCAAAACCTGCCATGTAATCATTTCCACAATACAAGAAACTTGTATGGTGACCGCTGTTTTTGCAAGCTCTTTGCCAACAAGTATCATTACGCTCTATAGATAATAAATACCAAAACGCCCCGACTATCTGCAAAAAATGGAGATTAATTGTTTAGGTGTTGAAGGCTCAAATCTTATTTAGTCAAACTACAATTCACTCATATCAGTTTAGGTGTACAAATGACTAAATCTGTAAGAGAACATTTAGTTAAAAATGCAATAATAGGATATATTTACTGTTTACAGACGGTTGTTTTAGTAACCCATAAATTTGAAGGTGGCAGTTTTTAAGCTTTCACTTATGAATAGGTCACCACATGTATTATCCTAAATAAGGGCAATGTCATAAACCTAAAGAACTTTCACTGAATTTGTATACAAAGTCTCTGGACTCTAATTTTGCATCTTTATATCCCCTAACTTCTAAATCCCAAAGAGAAGGTTCCTTTTATAGAGTTTAGGGAATTAACATAAAAAAAGAAGCTATCCATTGAGTTTTTATAACTCTATGACTTAACCATAATAAAAAAATTAAAAAATTATTTAAAAAAAAGGGCTCGGGAATCTTTTTGTTGAGTTTCAATGATTTAGGGATTTAATCATTGAGAAAGTACCAAGTGTTATATGCCAATTCAATAGAATCTAGAAGATTTTTCTTTCAGCATTTTAAAATAAAATGATTTTTATAATCATATTTAGACACGCTAACTGTTCACAAAATTTAAGTTGTTGGGGCAAACAACGTTTCAGGTCAACCCAACTCCACCTTTCCCTTTTCGAACCCCACCCTTTTGACCCAATTTTGCCACCTCTACATAAATTTAATATCAACATTAATAACCAACTAAAAACAGTAGATTACATGACTGGCAAGCATGTAGAGCAACAAATAATAAGCAGCACCAGCCCACGCGGTTTCAGCAATAACACCAGCAGTCCTTTTCAATTCTGAAGTCAAAGGAACAATTCTTGCAAATCTTGGAATGTATTGAAGTAACACCATAAAAAATAATGCTTGTTTTGTAGACAGTACATCCGAGCCTCTAGACCTTTGCAGAAATCTCCAGATTACAATCTGCCAAGATTACAAAATGATATAAAACTAGATGCTGATCATGTAGCAGTTTCCACCCATTTACATAATACTTCCTTAATTCGGGTTATGTTAACTATACGGGTCCAATGGTTAAAAGCAAACAATTTAGATAAAAAAGAAATGGGCCAAATAGGTTGGCAGTCACACAAGATTTGTTTTAAAGTATAAAATCTCCTAAATCAGTTTAAAAAAACTAAATTATTAATGAAATAATAAGATTATTTAAAATCATATTTGATGCACTACTCAGTGGGAAGCTACCCAACAACTAATTATTTATCAAAAAGTTAAAGTTTTAAGACAAAAAGTGTTTTTGGTAAATCTGACCCAACCTTCTTCACCTATAACTAAATCATTTTTTTGATTATGTCCATCACTGTGTATAGTTTTCTAATCATATATGACACATTAATTATCTGCAAAAAAAGGGATTTATGACAACAAGTGTTTTAGTTCAACCCAATCTGTACCATACAATCACCTGTTTTGACCCATTACCTAAGCCACCCATTTTTTAACCTCTACGTAAAGCATAAGTCCAAGAAGATTTTCTCCACATCCTCCATATTCCAAAAGTAAATTTAAGTTAAAAAGTCTTAATGTAAATCATCTAACCTGTGGCAGGGGGAGAACAGAAAGGAAATCAATGATAAAATACCATCGCAAGTATCTTTTAGCAATCTGTGCAGGATTTATCACGAGTTCACCCCGTCCAAAGACCCTAGACGATGGTGCAATATATGCAGTTCTGAACTGAAGAGCCATGTGAATAAGATAAAATGCATCTACAATGGTCCTCAAAGTTGTAGCTATAATGGCTAAATTTTGGTCTATACCAAGGCAAGCATTAGATTGATCAAAAACAGGAAGATAAAAGAAAAGTGGGTCCACGGATACCGCAAGGATACACGAAACAACAAAGAATTTGTTCCATGTGAGAAGGAATTTATCTTGCGGGTCAAATATTTTTTTCTCTGATACTTTGAGATCTTCTGCGAAAACAGCAAAAGACACTCCAAATCCAAGTTTTCTCCCAATTGACTTAAGCCCTTCTGACCCCTTTTTAACTCCTTTTTTGAAAGATTTAGAGGGGATTCCACTTGGATGAATTAGTCCCTCGAATCCGCGTTTGTTTACAGCTGCTGAGGAACTTGGAGATGATGATCTAGAATCCAAATCATCCAGCCTGTATATGAACAATGAAGATAAAAATGTTTGATTTACTTAAAGTTGATTTATAACTACATTCTTGGCATATTCAAATACGAAATGAACCAAACTGTCACTTTATGACATGACCCGTTAACATGACATGACCCGTTAACGAAGTTAAGCGTGTTCATGTTTGAGTTAAATGGGTCCAGGTCATAAACAGGTCAATACATTTATAATAACCAAGCAAAAATTAGGGAACTAGATTAAAAAATGCCCAATCTTGACACATAAATCTGCAAAGTTACCTCATAAATTTGGTCTTTGATCCACATTTATACATTTTGTCAGTCTTAACTCATGAATCCCAACTGTAAATCAACAAAATAACTGATGTTAATAAACTATACAAAAGAAACCCCAAATTAACGTATAAAATGCTCCCGAATTCCCCTTCTTTTTCGAATGTAACTACTACACGAAAAATATTTAACCATCAAATACATATGATCTCAAAAACCGATCAACTTCATCATCTTCATTAAATTTTAATCAAATCAACTAACATGAATACCTACTTTGAATACACATTACTTAGAACTTAATCAATTTATGTTGTTGATTGCATTAAAATTAAACGAAACTGATCACTGATATTCCTTTGAGCGTTTAACAAATCTGGCATCAAAGTCACATTACTGATTTTGACTAAATCATTCACTTAAACTCAAAGAAATCCAATAAACTCACAGATCATGATCATAATCAGCCAAATGCAAGTTGATTGACTTCACAAAACCGAAAATAACCATCAGAAACAAAAACCCAAACCCTAAAATCAATCACAAATCTGATCAATCCAATAAAATCAAAACTTAGGATAATCAAATCCAGTAATCAATTGTTGAAACAGATGAAAACAGTGATTAAATAGAAATCGCACTTACAGTTGAAACTAAATCATCGATATGATCGGAGGAGTTAAAATCGGAAACGCGTAGAAATGGTGGAAATAATTTCCAAATTTGGCAAGTTCGATGTGAATCGAATCGAATCGAAGTTGAGATTTAATGTTTGTGTTTTAACGTTGTATTATTTTTAAACTGTTGCATTTCGTCACTACCGCCTATACACGTTCATTAGTTCTTTCTAGAAATATTTAAAAAATAAACTCGATTTATATTATTTAAAAGATGTAACACTCTGATATATTTAAAAGATGAAAAGGTTATAGTTTTTTTTAAAACTGCTCTTATTAAATTAAATTCAATTAAAAGCTTTTTTTTCAAATAAATTCGAAATAGTTCCATCACGTGTTATCAATTCAATTGATGTTCATTGCTACTTAGTTAACATTTGCTCTGATCAAAATTAGCATTTGCCGTATAGATTTATTAAAACCAGTTTGTTAAAAATTAATCTATCTAAATATATTTAAAAAGTATTCAAATTCAAATTAATATATTGGCGCATAGAATATTTCTAATATTAAAAGAAATAATGTCGATTAGTTATCAAAACTGTCAACATAAACAAAATGAAACTAGATTAACAAGTTTGGAACTTTGTATTGCGCATAGAAATTAGATAAACACAACATGAACACAATTAAAACTTTAATAAGATCATTATCAATTTAAAGCTTATCAAGAATCATAAAATAGAATAATATTAAGATCATAATAACACAATACACGAAACTAAATAATAACATTAAGATGAAAAAAAGCCCACAAAAGTCTTCAAATAGCTACCACAATCCATGCAAACATAACTAGAAGCTAAACAAACTAAAGAAGAAGAAAATAATAATAACAATAATAATAATAAAGAAAAAAACCATGAATAATCTCTTTAAACCATAGCAATTCCAACCAAGGTAGCAACAGCAATGGTGTAAACATTGATAATCTTTTCATTTGATCCAACACCAGAAATGGATTGTGGAGATTCCGCTGGTGCCGGAGATGATTGTGGGAGAGATACGGGGGCCGGAGAACCTCGAGGAGGTAGAGATGGTGGTGGCGAGCTATGTTTCTGAGACAAAACCGTAACCTCAAGCTTTTCACCCTTCTCACAATGTCCATCAGCGCCACTAATGAAAAAGAACGAGCCCGCTTCGTTGATCTTGAAAGTGGTGTTACCATCGTGGTACTCGTTGATCGGCTTGGTCTTGTTACATTTCTTGTAGTCTCCTTCCTCGACTCGTAGCACTGAATCATTCTTCGAGTTGTATTTAAACACTAAGTTTTAAACATAAAAAAAACATAAAGTGTTTGTTATTTAATATTTAATATTTACCTATACATAAATGATGAAAAATGAAGAAAAAACAAACAAACAAATAAAAATCAACGTTTACCAAGCAAATCACCGATCTTAAAGCGTTCTTTTTCAGCCCATGTGTTTAGCGCGTTGGGAGAAACAGGAATACGCCATGAGTTCTCTTTTCCACCAACTACAAACTCTGTAGCTTCATACGTGTCAACATTTAGTGAAAACAAAACTGACATTGTAACGAAACATAATAATGAAAACCGGATGGAACCCATTTGAGAAGAACACTCAAAGATCGAGAATACTTGATGGAATTGAATATTTATCAAAGCAAAAGATTATTGATGAATTTTAGGGTTTTGCATGAGGTAACACATCAATTTATAGATGTTGTGGAGTAGCCGTTTGAAATTTGAGGGTATTTCGTATTTCGATAACTAAATTTGATCTAATTCAAAATCAAAACAAAATTTGAAAAGAAGAGGGGATTAAGCCGTTTAAATTCAAAGTGTTTATCTTTAATAACAATGATTAATGGAATAAATGGGTATAAAATCGGTCAGTTTAGAAATAAATTGATGGAATTTAATACATTGAAGATGCTTGACTTTTTAAATTATGTTAGGAAAATGAGTTTTTACTTTGGGTTTATTGGAACTTTTAAAGTTTGACCATTAAGTAAATTTACACAATTCCTGATTCATATTTTTTTTTGTGTTACTTAATTATATGTATAAGTATTAATCAATGTTATTAATTTATTATGATATCATGAACGTTTTTTTTATCTACCGGTCGTTTATGATGTCAACCAATTGAATAGGATCGGTTGTTAAGGTAGATTAAAAAAAATATCTTTTTCTTAAAACCACATTTTCTGATTCATTTACTGCTTTAAGCTAAATATTTTATCATCATATAAATTCATGTCAGATAATAAAATAGTTTTTAAAATTATTTTTCGAATTAGTAATACATGTACGTATAAATATTTCGTTTTTTTAATTAGTACATATTATTGTTAACTTTTAAAATATTATTAAGTCATCCTCTTGTTGAAACCGGTCCATGCCAATAAAGCTACTAGTTTAGTAAAACCAATTATGAAAAGATTGACATTAACCGTTATCTCTTGTTTATTTGAAATTAATAATAAAAAAAACTGGCATCCACATATAATTAACTTTCAACACTTACACTAAGTAAAATCCTATCTTAAGTAATATGTATCATTTTCTTTTAAAATGACAAAAAATAACAAAAGTAAATAAATCTTAAGGGATACCGATATCAGGATTTGAATTTTAATTCAAATCACCCTTTTAAGTTTTAACCGATCCTACACATCCTCTCACATACGTATTAGTGAAAAAAAATAATCTTTTTATAAATATGCATACATGCATCATAGTTTTTCCTTTTTTTTATAAAAACAACTTCATTATTTAAACACTTGTTAATTGGTTAAAACGAATCTAAAATTATAAATTTTATGATTCAAACTCTTTTAATAAACATGTATACAAATTACAAAACTTGTGCCTTAAAAACTAAACATTTGTAAAATTCGGCAGATTATATATACAATACAAGATTCAATAAGTTTAGTTATGACTTATGGGCTAAAAAGAAGAAGCCCAAAAAACCTGTTTTCTTAATGTATTTGGGATTTAAGTGGATTATAGTAATGGGCCTTGTAGACCAACTTATTTTTAACCAACCCACAAAATAAACAATGAGGATTTGCTGAAGGCCTAAAAACAATTATAAATGTTCATTTCATTTTGAGTTGGAAATCCGTTTGATTTGACCACCATGGGTGCGGGTCACTAAATGGCCTCAATTTATCTTCCACATGAAGTTTACCGGGGCACCCTCGGCAAAGGGTTGCGGGTAGATCGGGTGTTTCAACAACACTACTGCCACAGGTTCAGATAGAAATATCTGGTAGGTGATTCTGGATGGGTGGTGCTTGCACCTAAAGCTTGATTTAAAAGAAAATTAATTTGATAGTTTGGGTAGTGTCCTTATCATTTTAGGTAATTTTGAGTAAAACTAATGTCACTCAATGATTGGCTAATTTAGTTTAGTATTTTAGTTTAAGTTGTGTCTGTGGTATCCTGATAAGTATGAATGAGTTTACACGGTCAGTTAAAAGTTGTTAAGATTTAATTTTTTATAAAGATGTAATATTAAATTGAGAAAATGTTTTGGAAATCTTGAAATTTAGAACCTGTATCTAAGAAATTTGGAAAGCATTTCTGTGTGATTTTTTATAAGCATGAGGGGGTTCCTTTTTTAAAAGTAATTGACTTGAAGAAGAGTAGAAATTCTCAAATGTCAAATCTTGAAAGTTAGAAACTGTTTCTAAGAAATTTGGAAAGCATTTCTTATGAATCTTTTGCAAGCATGATGGGGGTTTCTTTCTATAAAGTTATTGACTTGAAGAAGAGTTGAAATTCTTAAATGTCATGATTACATAAAGTATATTTATTGACCTTCAATTCACATTTCTTTCTAGCTTTAATTGAAGTGCTTCATTTTATAATTAATACTTTGAGTAGTGTTTTATGGTTAAGATATTAGTATTAAATAGCCTAATAGGTTAATAGTCATCCAAACAATGTTACTAATACAAATAGTTTCCAAAAAATATTTTTTATTTTAATATGTAGATTCTTGTAGATAGTGACACTATTATTATAGTTTTTTATCACATTAAAACTTAACTACTTACGACCGCTAGCATAACCCAGTGAAAATATATATCTTTTTTTAGTGAGATGGTGGGTTCAAGCTTTACTTGAGTCATGTTAGAGTACAGTGAGATTAGATTAAAGCAATTAAAAAAAATTACACTAGATCATGTATCTTAAGAGTCACGATGAGACTCGTAGTAATTCTCAAAAGTTAAAATTAGCAGACGACCAGTAGAGTAGGTGCTTCATCTAATTCATGCCGCATAAATCTTACCTATATGAAAAAACCCTCTAACTTTATCTATTTGAAAAAGATTATTTTAGTTTATTACATGTATTAAATTAACATATATAAAACAAAAGGATATATAACGCTAATTAAGTGATTTACTAATTTATATTTATTATTACTAAACAGTTGTCACATATTGTTTACCATTAATTTTAGTTTTTTTTAATTTTACCCATAATACAAACTTATTATAAATCAATATTATGCTATAGCTATCAACGTCTCATAAATATTTATGAAGTATGATATAAGACGAGTATACCGACACATTGCAAAACATTTGTTTAAATGCGAATTATAAGTAGTAGCCAGTAGGCCAAACTGGTTAATGACATTCAATTGTGGTCATGGGGTAGCATCGGAATTTAAAATCGTGATTTATTTCGTTATGTGTACAGAATAATACATTGCGAATATATAAATATACAATAACATGTTTGGACACGAAAACTACAAATAAATGGCATATAAACCACATTGCATACAAAAATTTTTCATACTTTCAAAACACACTGAAACATAGACGATTACAAAACAAACGACTTACACAACCGACAGATCCAATGATATTCTGTTAGTGAAACAAGTTTCTGCCAGTGAGTCACCAACGTAAATCCAATCATGGGTAGGGTATCACCGAGCCACCGACAAGACTAGCAACAACAGATAATTTAGTGGATTATAGTGATTTTTACTTTAATGGAATAACTGACAAATTTGATGAAAACATGTTCACCGACAGGCAATGCAGACAAGTTACTATGGAATTTTCCATTGGTAATTAAAATAACAGTATTAAAAACACCATTTTATAGTGCGTATTTATGTGTAGCGTGATTATATGTGTTTAATACGTATTGTGATACCCTTAAAGGAGTAAAAACATCCTGATGGTAAAATGCTATATTTTTCAATCAAAAGCTATAGGTTGAGATACTTAAAATTTTATATTAGACACAAATACCCATCCGCCAAATATGCTTCGCCATAACCACACTTTATACGTTCATTCACCTCTATAACATGTAATGAAATACACATGACAGGTTTTTCTAATGGAAAACATGGTATTTAAAGTACATTTTAGTGATAGGACCAAATGTGACAAAAACACACCTAAATGAATAATTGGTTATGACTTGTGAACTTGGTAGGTGTCATAAAGATTGGTTATGGTCATGGTTGAGGTCGGGACCAACTCTCCGAAGGTGAGACTCACCCGTACATTCAATCCAATCGGTCAATTTTGTTACAACCATGCAACCTTGATATCGGATGTAGGGACGACGTAAATATATGAATCCGATTGGAAAAATAGAAAACTAATACATTCGGGTTGCAAACAAGTCGGGTTTATTTTATTTTATTTTATTTTTATTATTTTATTTACAAGGTACTGGATATGAGATTATTTACAAAGGATTGGGTGAAATTACCGAAACCCATCTAATTTTGTCTGTTGCAATATATTGTTTTTTTAATGGTAAATTTATCATACTCATACTCTTAAATTACAACACAGATTTGAACCTAAGATCTTCTCTCTAAAACGCAAAACATCTTCCAAATAGGTTAGCTCCACATTTAATTACTATATTATTAGGTTATTATGTCTCTATACCATAATTTACTTTGTGTATTATATCACTAAAATAACTAATAACTAAAATGTTATATATCCCGAATATTTTTAATCTCTTTCACCTTAGTCATATTTAAGGGAACTTAAAAATATAAAAAAAAAAATTAATTGCACAAATAGTACTTGTAGTTTAGCAAAAGTCAAGGGTTCTCGAATTAACCTTTTCTCATAACAACTATGAAACTTGAAGTTTAAAATTGTAACACCCTAAAGCATTAGGGTTAACGTCTGTCAACTTCACGTGCAAAACATGTGAGAGTATTAGTATTAGTTACTAAATAACATTTGAGTTAATTACCTTAATATATATTCTTTTTGATTTGGTTTGAATAATTACATATATAACATATATGACATTTTATTTTGTTTTTTAGATTCTCAGCTCCTTACAACTTTATTCTTACATTTATTTCTTCATTTAGATGCAAAATTTTAAGTTTTATGGTTTTTTTATGAAAAAGTAATGGATAAATGTGGTGCACAATATATTGAAAAGTTCAAACTTTATTTTTCACTCCCACCATTTTCAAATCCGTAGGGGTCTATAGGTCTTAAATGTGATACATAATAATATTGCATTTCTTTTTCATTTTTTTAAACTTTTTAAGGAAAAGAAGTCATTCACCCATAATACTTCATTCACACACAATGTTATTATATGCGTGTATATATACATACATATATGTGTAGAGATCTATAGAGAGAGATGGGTGGTGGTGTAAGAAGAAAAATAAATGATATGAGTTTTCTTGTTATATTTATGGTTTTCATTTCAATATTCACCACCATTATTTCTTCACCAACTAAAGAACAAGAAAATGACCGGATCACTGCGCTACCAGGGCAGCCGAAGGTGGTGTTTTCCCAATTTTCTGGCTACATTACCGTCGACGAGAAACATGGTCGAGCACTCTTCTACTGGTTAACCGAAGCCGCAACTCACAATCCACATCTTAAGCCTCTTGTACTTTGGCTAAATGGAGGTAATATGTTCTAATTATTCAACAAAGAATTTTTTTTAATTCTGTGTTCTTAAAAATTGAAAAATATAAGAAAACAATTACCGCGATAAAAGTACTACTAGTTTGGAAAGTCTACATACACCTTCTAGTCCTGCTCGTAAGCATATAAACGAGTCATTAATTTGAAGAAAAATTTGTGAATTATTAACTTTGTATTAGACACAAGATGTCTAAAAAATGTGATAACGTTTACAAACTATACAATTTACCTAAAGTTTTGCTTGTTTTGAATTATTATTTGGTTATTATTATCATCATCATCATCATCGAGTTATCTGATTTAATTTCTTTTAGTCTTATGAATTATATTTAGTCAATAATCAACTATATGTCAAATATAAAGAGGTATATATTTATTAAATATTTCCTATCTATCGAAGAAGTCAATGACTAAATTCCATAAAATGCAGAGATGTATGATTAATAAGAAAAATATTAGAAGCTATTTTTAAGAAGAAATTTATTCTGAAAATAAAACAAAAATGAGATGAAATGAATGTGTGATAATTAGTGTTTTTGACTAAATTTGTTGATTAACCTTAACCCGAACCACAATTATTGTCTCGTTTATCTACCATATCCAAACATGTTTTCCTCATTTTCTACTTTCTAGAGTCATGTAGATCATACACCAATTTCTGATGGCTCATAAAAAAAGAATAAATAAACATTTTCAATATATATACATAAAATATATGTATAGGGTAAAGTTCAAATAAAAATATTGTGTTATTACGAGAACTTGCGAAAATTTGTTAAAATCACTTAAAATCAATTTTTTGGAATTACACTATTATTAATACAAAAGATTATGACTTTTTATGTATATGTATATTCGTAAATATAAAAATGCTAACACATATATATACTACATAACTTATACTAACGTTAATTTTTTATACTTGCGTATTTACGCATATAAATGAAATGCCATAAAATTTTATTTGCATGATAATGTTATTACAACAAAACATAAAATGATTTTAATTGATCTTGATATGTTTTTGTTTGGACCTTAGGTAGATACACACACATAATACACACACACACATATATATATATATATATATATTTGTTTTATACTAGAATCATCTTAACTACATAACTATTGTTTTGAATGTGATACATAAAATGGTTCTATAACGACCTATGTTCTCTAACGACCTATGTTCTCTTTTCTCACTAGTTACAATAATAAGCTTAATTATGCCATAAGGTGACTTACAATCTTAATACATAAAAGTATGTATAGGGGCATGCCATTACACTCTACACAATCCCAACTTTGTTAATACGTCTTTAGTACTAGTGAAGCATCTCTTTTCAAATGGTGTATGTTGAGGTAATCACACAATGACACAAGAACGTATATGAATCCCTTTTATCGCCTGGGTTCCCTCTACTTTATTTATATCGTAAAAGTCTTTACATTTGATATAAATATGATATTTGATTGCATACGTGAATGTCGTAAATATAAACATACACATGCATCCTATTAGACTACTAAAGATGACGTGTTTGTGTCTTTTTCATGGTGTATGTTGTCAGAATTAATAGCCTAAAATCATAACGCAAGTGTGTTTAACACTCCAGGCAATTTTTAGCTTTAAACAAAGAGGGTTGTCTTCTTAATTCGGGAACACTCAAAAAGTCCAAGTGATACCCCTCTTATATATACAAAGATGTGTAAAATTGTGGAATTAAGGTCTATGTAAAATCGTGAAATTAAGTTTTATGTTAAATTGGTTTTGTATTAAAACATCTATATGATAGGGTTCTTTCAGAAAATTGTAGTATTAATAGTGTTTGTGTAAAATCTTCACATACACATCTTCTATCTTTTTTCCTAATAATATATATACTTAATAAAATCTTTTTTTTTCTCGTTTTACTTAGTAATCAAATTATAATTTCTTTAATTTCTTCAACAACTAAATCATCTTTCCTTATTCCAAGAACATTCTTTTGTTTAAATATAATTCACTAATAGTCTATGATTGTTTATATGCAAAGTTTTATAAATTATTTTTTTATAAAACGTATTTTAGAAATATGTAATGAGTTATTTAACATTTATGGTGTTCTCACACACCTATGCTTGGATACGAAACCACTCAAAACTATGTCGTTTTGCTTAATTTACGTTAAAACTATGTCGTTTTAATAAAATTAAATCAAAACTATACTAAAAATAATTAATAACTAAACCTAATTTCGACATCTTCCTTTTAAAAGAAAACAACGGAAACGACAAAGAAATTCCCAAACCGTATAATGCATTCTTTTGAATTAACCACATAAATCAATTCGTTTGAAAACAATAGATATTTTATGTGGGAGTTGCAAAATCGACGGTTGTGAACATCTCCTAATCGTCCATTAAATTGAATTAATACATCGGTTCGTATCTAACTATCTTCTTTTTCTTTGTTTTTCCAATTCCAATGAAAGAAGTCGAAATTGAGTTTAGTTATCCAAAACATTTAATAAAATAAGGTTTTTATTACCACTTGTCATTCTCTTAACTCATATTTTTATCACTTGTTATTTTTTTAGACATTCACACATTAATTTTCCTTTCAAAAAAATATTATAGTAATTTAATTACTCATACAAATTTATCACTCTTGTTAAAATTAAATTTTACTAATTGCTATGTTTATCTATTTATCTATTTTTTATAAATCAAACTATCTTTTTCTAAAATAGATTTTATGAATTAAAATTGAAAACAATATCTTTTAATTAAAATCTAAATAACAAAAAGCCTAAAGTTTTATATAATATGAAAAACATTAAACAGTTTTAACAAAATATTTTAAATCATTTTGTTTTTTTAAACAATATAAACAGGTGAAATATTTTAAAACAGTTTTTTAAAACAACCATAATAATTATAAATCATATTTTTTAAAAACAAGATTTTTATAATTTTTTTTAAATCTTAACACAAATGTTTAAAAATGAAACTATTTACATAAGAAAGTTAAAAATTGTATAATTATTTTATTTCTTCAACTATTAGGTATATATAATTTTTATTATATTTTACATTAAATTATTGTACTGTAACTATTTATGTTTATTTTACATATATATTTTACATTAAATTTTAATCCGTTTATTTAATGAGTGTTTAGCATATCAATCTATAAAAAAACTAAAATAAGCGTGAAACAATTATAAACTTCATTATACTTATTTTCTCATTTCTCTCCATTATTAATAATAATATTGAATACTAATAATGTTACTCATACTATTTTTAAATTAAAAAATATATAATTTAATATATTAAAAATATGTTTATTAAAAACACACCTTTTAAAAACAGAAATTATACAACAAACTGTTTAAAAAAACATTTTTCATAAAAAAATATATTTAAAAATCATATTTTTATAAAATAAAAGTTTAAGAAAAATACATTATTGTTTATATACTTAAAATTAGGGCTGCAAACGAATTGAACGTTCAGCGAACAGTTCGTGAACCGTTCGGCAGGAAGTTCGTTTATGTTCGTTCGTTAAGTAAATGAACGAACATGAACAAGACAATTCTGTTCGTTTAGTTAAACGACGAACATGAACACAAGTCGCGTTTGTTCATTTATGTTCATGAACGTTTGATAATATGTTCATTTATGTTCGTTAAAGTGTTAATTTATATTCTTAGTTAATGTATAAGTTATTTTTATGATTATTATATCATGTATTTTTGGTATTTACGTTAACTACTTATATATTTTTATTGATTTTGTATAATTTTTGTAATAAAAAATATAAATTTTATTCTAAAATAAATCTATAATAATTTGTATTCGTTTGTGTTTATGAGTTTTCTTTTGTGTTCGTCATGTTCATGAACAGTTGTTTGTGTTCGTTTGTTTTTGTTTGTGTTCATTTGTGTTCGGTAAATGTTCGTGAACAGTTCATGAACATATTCATTTTCTTAATGAACGAACACGAACAAGAAAATATCGTTCGGTAAGTGTTCGTGAACAGTAATGAACAAGGCCTTGTTCGTGTTCGTTCGGTTCGTTTGCAGCCCTACTTAAAATAGTTATTTATACGTACTTATAATCATATTTATTTTCAAGCATGATTTTATAATGCATAAGTTTTTATTAATAATTATTTAATATTTTATTTAATGTTTATTACACGGTACTAACCTAGTTTATTCATATTAGTTTAATTTTGATTTGCACTAGTTGATATGACATAGTTTTGACGTATAATAAACAAAACAATGTAATTTTAAGTTGTTTCGCATTTAATCTTAGGTGTGTGGCAAGATGTTATTGATGTTGTTGTTGTTATTATTATTATTATTATTAAATATAATAGTATGTATTATTCGCTTCGGTCAGTGGCTACATTACCACCTTACCAACAGTTAAGCATAATGTACAAATTGCAAGAACATGACTAATGTCATTGGCCCTCATAGAAATACAAGTGATGACTTTGAAAATACATGTTGGTGATGCAACGATTAGATTGTAAGTGTGTCTATAGTGGATTGTCGGATCCTAAAGTCGTCGTTGGCGGAGCTATGACAACGGCCCTCACCCTCCCCCTTCACATTGCCTTGTCCGTTTATAAAACACTTAATTAGCATTACAACCACATAACTTGTGAGATCTTGCACCTGTGGTCTCCAATATGACAATCACCATCGAAGGAGGCGAATCTCTCTTTTGATCGCTATGATGACCTTCCATACTACAATTCGTTGTCGGACCTTGGAACTTCCGTCAACGATGCCATTTAAGTGTTTCTTTGTCGTTGGTCTAAAGCCAGATCCAAAATAGACAACATTGATTTGCGTGTTGTGTAGGTGGTGCTATAAGCGTGAAGTCGGATGAGAAATATACATAAGAAGGGAAATGAGTTATGAATGTTATGAGAGAAAGATGAAGGTGAAAGAGTAAACAATCAAAATAAAAATAATAATAAAGTAAGTGTGTGAATTCCTCACGAGAACTTGTTTTTTGTTCTTTTTCAAAACTACAAGTAAACAATTCTAATTTTTTTTATTTTAATTAAAAGATTGTAGTTTAAAAATTCAGATTTTAATGTTTATACTATTATAATATTTAAAGTATGAATATTAATATTATTATAACGTTTAGCAAGCAACTAAAATATTAATTGATTGTATAATAATTTTACAGATTGATTATTACAAAAGTATAGTTATATCAAATGCAAGTTATATATAGTTGTATTTTTGTTTTATTAGTTCTTATGATTTATTGTCTTTTTCTGTAAATACACATAATATTATTTTCATAACATGATGAGAAAACTTTGAGGAAACGCGCGGAAACAAATACTTTTGTTGTTATTGTTATTTTTATGATGTTACATGACTTATACTTCTTGCATCTCTCTTTTGGTATCATGTCAATGACTATCTTAAGACTCGCGAAAGATTTTGCTCGGTACCATAAAGGATGGGCCAGTCGAGTCCGTAGCAACCCCTCTCCTTCCCGCACCTACTCCATCTACTCTTGTTCCTACTCTCATCGAAGAAACACCACCATCACCCTGTCGCCGCCCACCTCCACCCGTCTCCACCACAAATTCATTTCAATTTTTTAAATAAATAATTTGAACACATTATATTCATATTCTTGGTGTAATGGGTGTTTAATGCAGGGCCTGGTTGCTCATCAATAGGATATGGGGCATCAGAAGAGATTGGACCATTCACTATCAACAAGAATGCAACCTCCCTCTCGCTCAATAAATATTCTTGGAACAAAGGTAAATCTAGTTAACTTTTTATTACATTTAAAAAAAAGTAATTAAAAATATTGATATATTTTAATTAGTATTAATACTACTTTATATGACAATATAGAGGCAAATATTCTATTTCTCGAGTCTCCTGCGGGTGTTGGTTTCTCGTACACGAATACAAGCTCAGATCTCAAAAACCCGGGTGACAAGAGGACAGGTAAAAAATTATTAATAATGTTATACAAAAGTACAATCAATTATGCATGATGTACTGTTCTTTATTGCAGCCAGTGATACGCTAAGATTCCTCATAAGATGGATGTCAAGATTTCCCCAATACAGATACAGAGAATTCTACATATCTGGAGAGAGTTACGCAGGTTTATTATTATGATTATTTTTATTATTTTTTTTATTTTTATGTTTCTATATATGTTATTTTTCAATCTTTTATAGGTCATTACGTTCCTCAATTAGCCAAGAAAATCCATAACTACAACAAGAATCACAACAACCCAATCATCAATCTAAAAGGGTTCATGGTAAGTAACCATCTTAGCCAAAGAATGCATCCCTCGATTGTACTGTACAATCACTAAAGCACTCAATCGAGTATAACTACAAATGTACAACTTCTTAATGCAGGTAGGGAATGCCGAGACAGATTTCCAATATGATCATATTGGCACCGTAGAATATTGGTGGACTCATTCTATCATATCAGACACAACCTACAAATCAATTATGAGTTCTTGCAATTTCACATCAGTAAAATACAACAAAAAATGCGATAACGCGATGAACTATGCATGGGATAATGAATTTGGAAAGATTGATAAGTACAGTATTTATACACCTTCATGTAACAAATCATCGAGTAATATTACATCAAGTCGGCTCAAGAACACATCAAGTAAGGTCAAGAACATTGTTGTTAGTAGACGATCTTCGGGATATGATCCATGCATTGAGTTGAGAGCTGAGAAGTATTATAATCGGCCCGATGTACAACTCATGATGCATGCAAATTTTACAAGGATTCCATATAAGTGGACTGCTTGCAGGTAAATGTGATCATGCAAAAAAAGATATGTTGTAACCAACTAGATAGGAGACCCTAGAAGTTTCCACATAGTCAAATGAAATTAATTAACGAGTCTTTTGTTGACAAAGTAGACAATATTGACTCGTTTGAATGATCAGATGTTATAAATGTTATTACGGGTTTTAAAGTTGTTTGATTGTTTTTGCAGTGACGAAATTTATGCAAACTGGAAGGATTATGAGTTTTCAATGCTACCAAAGTATGAAGAACTAATTGCTGCTGGTTATAGAATATGGGTGTTTAGGTAAGCTACTCACACATCCAACACAACTACAAAAAACCTACCTTTTATGGTCAAAACAAAAAAAATGTTAATAAAGGCGTGTTGTGACACACTTACCATCGTAAAACTTTTGTTACAAATAACTTTTTTTTAATAGCCAATCATTTTATTAAAAAGCTAGCAGGAAGCTAGCAAGACAAACCAATCTAGATTGGACATGTTTCCGTGATTTTTGATCCATAAGAAAAGATAATAGCTTGATTATCACTAAATTTGAGAGAAAATATTGTCTGTCACAAACAAATTCCCTCTTTTACAATTAACAAATTCCCTCTTTAAAAAATTAACAAATTCCCTCTTTTACAATTAACAAATTCCCTCTTTAAAAAATTAACAAATTCCCTCTTTTACAATGTAAGTACCTCTTATAACTAATCATATACTATATGTTGAAACTTAGTGGCGATACAGATTCAGTTGTACCCGTTACTGCAACAAGATTATCGTTGAGCCATCTCAATCTGACGGTCAAGACTCGATGGTACCCATGGTACTTGAACGGCCAGGTAGCAATTCGAGCCACTATAACCCTGGTCGCAAAGTTAAAATCTTTTTTAACCAAGACACACTTTTAAGTACAGGTAGGTGGATGGACTGAAGTGTATAATGGGCTAACATTCGCGACGGTTAGGGGAGCTGGTCATGAAGTCCCTTTGTTGCAGCCTGAAAGAGGGCTTCTTTTATTCAAATCGTTCTTGGCTGGCAAAAACTTACCAAGGTCATGAATTTCATAGGCTTATGAACAATCTACATAAAAAGTTGTGGTTTTATAAAGTATAAAATGAATGATTTGCTTAAAATAATGGAGTTTAAATGAAATTTCTTGAGTTTACCTGTTTATCTAATATGAGGAACTTAATTTTCAAGTTAATTAAAATTTGAATTGTGTTTAAGTGTCCTCTTCAATCAAATGATTGTAACTTCTAGTCTTATTGGATGCAAGTTGTAATGATTTTATAAATAAAAATTATAGGTGGCGTAATTAAATATAATTTTTTGAAGCGTAATGTAGGATAATATGCTCTTTGAATGATCATCTAACTAATGATTGCTTTAAATGATAATGTTTTGTGAATGAAGGAAAAATACAAGCATGACTAATTCATTTACCCCATGAGTACATAGAGAAACTAATAGAATGGATAACTGAAATAGAGCAATAGGATAATCGGTTTAATTAGCATTCTAATCAGATTCAAATTTTGGTTTTCAAGTTTAATTCCAATTGTGATTTCCTTACTATTTCAACCCTAATATATGAATTATATTATTTTTATTTGATATATTATATATTTACTTACTTTTTCTCATAATTGAGATTTAATTACGTGGTTGGTATCGATGGTATGCTCATATTACAAATTGATTAAACTTTTGAAAACTTGCATCTTTTGTTCAACTGTATGTCAAATCGTAACATCCATGGTCCTTGTTGTTGTTATAAGTTAGATTAGCTAGCAACCTTGAAAACTTTGGAGGGTACTCGTGGATTGATGTTTAAACTCAACAACGACACCTTGGTCTGACAACTTCTTTTAAAACCAATTTTTTACTTTGTATAATTTTTGTAATGTATTGAGGTGGAGCGTGGGTGGTCTTGGGGTGGATTGTGGTGTTTCGGTGATGGTGGCGATGGCATTTTATTCAAGTGGTAGTGGTGGGTGGAAGAAGATGAAAAGAAATGGTGCTTTTGTGTTAAATGACCGTTTTTGTTACATTATTAGAAATCAATTGGACCAAAAATGTAATTTTTAAAGTTTAAAGCAATCTTGTAATATAAATATATCATGGGAACCAACTATGTAATTAACTATGTAATTTAAGTTATTTGAATCAACTTAATTCGAATATATATTTTTTTCTTTGAATTTGAATTCATATTTAGTATAAAAATGAATTCATATTTAGTTTTAAAATTTCCAAATTCAAGTAACAATAACTAAAAAACCAATCCTATGAACCGCCATATTAAGCACAAATGATTGTGATAAGTTAATGGATTAAGAAAGAAAGGTAAATTAAGGGAAAGTAAAAACAAATTATTTTATCAAAATCCCAGTCTATTGGGTTATTTTACGGGTGAGATTAGTAGAAACAATGAATAGGATATTAAATGATAAGAAACTTATGACAACCAATTGATCAAGGATGTTGCATCAAGTTCTAATAGGAAACATGAATTCCATCATTTATAGTACATTAGGTTTGTACACGAGATCGATGGTCGTTCACGTGAAAGCTTTACCTCATAAAAAGGTAGAGATGACAATAGTTAGGTGATGTTTGTTTTTTATCAAAACCTCTTCCTCATCTCTTCATCTACGCGCACGTAGACGCGAGAAAAGGTTTTGAGTGCGCAGAGTGTTGTTTTTTTGGAAGACGTTTCATTAAAAAAACGTCTTCTTAAGGTCTGCATGTAGAAAATGTCGACCTATGACTTCTGAGATTTTCTAACCTCTTCTCACCTCTCCCATCGGCCACCCCACCTCTCCCACCGGCCGGACCACCGCCGCCCCACCTCCCCCACCGGCCGGACCACCCCCGCCCCACACCCCCCACCGTCCGGACCACCGCCGCCCCACCTCCCCTCACCGTCCGGACCACCGCCGCCCCACCTCTCCCCACCGGTCGGACCATCGCTGCCCCCACCTCCACCTGCCCTCGCCTCCCCCTCCTCCCACCTGTTAGGCCCCCCTCCCACCTCGCCCGCCGACCAGCCCCCCCTCCCACCGCGCCCACCGACCCCCCTCCCCACACCTCGCCCGCCGGTTGCTTGTACGTATGGATGTGTATATATGTTGTATGTATGTATGTATGGATGTGTGTATGTGGTACAATTTCAAGGAACACAAGTGTTAAAAAAATAGGTTTAATTTAATAGGTTTAAAAAATAAGTTGAATTTAATTACAGAATATTTTTTTATCATTCTGCAGATGTTAAAAACAAACAGTTTTTTTTTCTTGCAGACTGCAGACATTTGGTCCACCTCTTCTGCTGCAGATGTCTGCAAACTGAAGACGTTTTTCTGTAGAAAAAACAAACAACACCTTAATGAATTTGTACTTCTCACATCAAGTTGGTTGTGTGTCTACCCGACTCCTCATGTATGATATAAACCTAAGTGGCTTTAAAAATAACTGGTATTAGAGTTGTATGATACACAGTTTTAAATACTTTAGCATACATCTTGCCAACATTTTACTTATGTTATTTATTTAACTATTTTCAATCGTATAAATCAATCTGGGTTATAACTAGTTTACCAAACAGTACAAGGGCTAAAATTTAAGACTTGTATTAATAGGATTTGGGTGATATAAACATTATAAAAAGTATACGTCAAATTGGTTTTCACAAGTAATCACCAATTTACTTAGGCACAAGGGTGTACATACATTTAATTCCGCTACCCCTCAACCTGTTACAGGTAGTGCAATTTTATTTTACGATTTTATGTAAAAAGAAAGTTTTGATTTTACGTTAATAAAAAAATTTAAACTCAACATTTCATAAAAAGTTTTAAAATTTATAAATAAAAGTCTAATAATTTATAAAAAAGCAATACATTCTACAAAAACATAAATTAGTAAATAACCATACCCATTAACAAATAACATAAAAACCCAAAATACCCATTGCCCAACCCAATACAATAATAAGCCCAGAAATAAATAAATAAATAAATATATATATATATAATATATATATATATATATATATTATATATATATATACTAATATTTGTATGCATTGTAAATTGTATTATGTGTTTCATAGGATGTACCTACTTTTTTTAATCTTAAACCTTTTTATTTTAACCAAATACTTTAACATATTTTATAATTTAGCTTCAATACTTTTTTTACTTTTAATTTTGGACCTCTATACTTTTCAAATTTTATAAATTTTTCGTTCTACATTTCGGTCTAAATTTTACGACACACGCCGCAAAGTGTGTATGTGTGGTTCAACGTTTTTTCATTGATTTTTTTCCAGTTTAACGATCACGTCATAACGCGCTGGTCCTATATAAATTTACTTTTTGTTTTATATTTTGCTTGCGTAAGTGTATGGTTTAATGTTTTTACGTCTACTTTTCATTCAGTTTATTTTTTTCCATTTCTTGGTTTCTTCAGTATTGGTGGTCACTCGCGGTGATGTGCCATTAATATTACTTGGCATGGTTCTACGCCTTCCGCTGCAACGCGAGTGAGCTTAATACTAGTATATAACATTATAAAACAATACATTTTTTCCAATGATCATACATATTTTATTTATTCTTTTATTCAAAAAAAGAAAAAAAAATTGAAATAATTGATGTTTCTGTTGTTTCATATTTAAAAACCTTGACAATATGTATCGAAACCGTAAGAATGTTGTTAGAATGATGAGACTACAACTCATATTCAAACTTCTATAAAAATTATTAAAACTCAATTTTAAAAGTAATGATAATAAAATAAAAATAGATGATGTATAAAGTTATAAATCTACTATGAATGCTCTTATATGGTTATTTGTTTATCGCGGATATTTTGTGTTTAATTTAGTGATTCTAGTTATTGTTTAAACTTGAAATTTAGAGAACATGAATCGTTTTGTTATGAAAGAAAACATCAAAAGATGAAGACGCGTACGTAACACTATAAAATAAAAAAAATTACAATGCAATTTAGTTACGTCTATTCCAACCTAATCCAACTTGACTCGATCAAACAACCCAAAATTTTCTATGTTTTTCGTTAGAAGCTAATTATTAAAAAATAGTAACTCCGTAGGAAATGATTTCTAGCTCCGCCACTACATGTACGGTAAAAAAAATTATGTTATCCCTGAACTTGTATTCTAGATCCACCACTGCTTAGGCAATTAGAATCGTATTCTATGTTCTTTTATTTGCTTCTTCTCAAGCAGCATTTTGGCTAAGTTCTAATGGGGTTTAACATTTGGCCTGTTCAAGTGCGTCTCCTCTGCTTCCACCACGAAAAGTGTCGGTGCCCCCGGCAGAAGTCCGGGCCGTGTCTCAGTCCCAGTGTTGTTGATCATCCGAAAAGACCAGCGAAGCTATTGGCAAGAGATGAAATTAGAAAAAAGTGTATTAGTAGGATGACTAGAAGCACCATCTTTAATCCTCCCCACTACTAAATACAAATTGCTCTTGCCATTATTATTTGGGGACAAGAGAATACATACACTGATACACAGTGACACCCAACCAGAAAGTTGAAGAATTGACATCCATCTTCATGATTGTTAGAAATTTACCATTGTACCCTTGAAGGACCATGAAAACTAAAAAGGGTTGGTGGGCAGTGGGCACACTCATATCTCATGAATTGGCAATGGGAATCTTTCAAGGTTAAAAATGTAATTCTGCAGGCTTACCACCATCACAGTAATAACTGTTTAGAAAACCAGTATGAGAACATATGCCTAAAATCACCCTCTCTCTCTCTCTTCATGCTTGTCTTCATATCTTTTCTCTCTCAAGAAAAACTTTTTTTTTGATTAATTGTTATTATTTTCTGCATCTTTCTGTCTTGTATATAATACACACACAACACCCACAAACAAGATGAAACAAAAATGAAAACTTTAACATACACCAATGGTCCATTTGGACCAAAAGTTATGCAAAAGAAGAATCTTGAAAGATAGAGAGAGAGTGAAAGAAATCATAGAGAGAGAAACAGAGGAGTTGTCTTCAAACTCTTGACACCAAACCCACCTCACACAGTCACACACTTCACCCACACACACAAACAAATCTCACATACAGACCAATTAATTATGGTTGTTCCACAAATACCCTTCTGCAAACCCCCAAAATTCTCCATCTTCATCACTCCATTGTCTACCAAACGAAGAGATATGTGTGGGCTTTTTGGGGATTTCAATTTGGTCTGTTTCATCAACATCAACAGAGAAAACAGGGAAAGCAAGAACCTTCTCTCCCCCACACCCATTAATCTTTCTTTTAAAGGCTTTCTTCCCCACACCCCTCTTTCTCTCATTCATCTATCTATCAAATCTTTTTTCTATTTTTTTTTAATCAAAATTGCTTGTTTTCCAAAATGGGATTTTGAAGAACTTAAGATCTGATGAGTAAGAAGATGAAAGGGGTTGCTTTTGATCCTTCCTATCATGTGTGTTATGAGGATGTTAGGGCAAGATTTAAGCACCAAACCCTTCTCCATAATTACATTGAATTGCAACAGGTATGCTTATGATTCTTGATGCTTCTTAATCATTAGGATTGTTTGATTTCTTTTTAAGTTCTTGTTGTTTTGATTGTAAGTTGTGATATCTGATATGATTCTTGATAGTTCTTGATCTCTATGCCATCAATCTCATATATGATATTATGATCTCTTTGTGTATGCCTTAGAATAGATCTATTGTTTTCCTTCAAGATTTATAGAAAAGAATCATTTTTTTGTTAATAATCTAATTTGATCTTTGATCTATGTTTGCTCTTGATTTTGTGGATGTATTCTGTGCTCCTGGAAGCTTCTGTTGATCAGAAGCTATTAGGGTTGGGGTTAGGATTTGAATTGGGATTGAAAGATGGAAAATGATTAGAATGGATACTGATTTGCAGAATTTTGTTGGTAAATCTTGTTTGCTTTCCCAATTACAGAAGGGTATTTGTGTCCAATAACTTGTAATCTTGTATAACCCGCTGATTCGGTCTCAATTGGTTCGAGTTACCATCAAATGTGTTATTGAAACCTTCAAGGGGCGGCGCATAGTGGTACACTATTGAGTATCTTTTTTAGCAGGAGTCTCATGTTCAAATCCACATTCGGTTCTCTGCTTTTATTTTCTTAAAGCCCCCTGTCCAGCATAAGTTGTGTTTTATTTGACCCCGTTGGTTAGAAGGGTGTTGGTGGGATCTTGTGAGTTTATTGTTAAGCGGTCTCACGGTTAAATTAAAGGTGTTACTGAATTTGTATTGATTTACAGGAAACTGAGGCTGCAAAAAACCGATTTGAGGCTATGAAGCAAAAGAAACAGACTTTAGAAGCTGAAGTTAGGTATGGTATCACCTTGCTAGTTATTTACATCAAACGTAATTCAATTAAACAGATTTCCATCAAGATTCTAATCAGAGTTTGAATTCAACAAAATTCAAATATTCTTGTTCTTGGTCATTCCAGATTCCTGAGGCGGCGTCACAAATTTTTGATGAAAACCAAATCGTCAACCTCACAAGGAGTGAAATCACAAAAAATAGAAACAACCCAATACATGAAAAGCAAGAAAGAGCAGGTTAACCTAAAAAAGTTTGGAACTTTACCCCATTTGCCCTTGATTCCCAACCTAATTCAAAGGGGGAAATTGTATACAAAGAAGAAAAACATCATTCCAAGTCAACCACCTCTCATGGTTGACTTGGGCAGAAATGTAAATCTGCATGATATCAATCTAAACCAAAGGATTCTGGGAAACAACTCGTCTCCAGTGACTATATTCAACCAGAAAGAAATTAGTTTTAGTGGTAAAGAAGCTTTGGTTCAAGCGCGTGCTCCTACATTTGACTTGAACCAGATCTCAGTAAGTTAACCACTTTTAAAAGAACCATTTGAAACTGTTAAAAAGTGCATTGAAGTTTTCTAACGGTTTATTATTTAGATGGAAGAGGAAGAAGTTCAAGAGAGCTTTGAGGAGCAAAGGAAGAACAGCAGAATGATTTAATGCTATCGATTTGTAGAAACGTTGACGATGGTTCAACAAATCGATCAGGGAAGAGGAAGATTTCATGGCAAGATCCTGTGGCGTTACGGGTATGAACTAAAGGTTAATTGGATGGATTAGGTTAATTTATATGCTTCAAGACCAAGACTTTGATTTTGAATTGGTAATCAATCATTTCTGGTTGTGTTGATATGCTTTGACAGCAAGTTTATGGGTTTAAAGAAGTTTGTGTAAATAAAGGTTTCTGGGAATAGATTTTTTTGACATGGAGACAATATGAATGATGAAGATATATAATCAAGTGTATGTTGTTAATCATATGTATATTAAAGTTGTTTTCCCTTTGGAATGAAGATGCAGGCCACAAAATTTAACCAAAAAAAAAACAAAACACCACAATGTTTTACTATTACTAGGATAAGAATATTACATTACTTGTTTACATCGACTTGTGTAAAGCAAGGTCGATAAGAATAATTAACAATCTTCATGATGACGGTGATGTGAGATAAGCTTTTCATAGGCTTGTTAAAAGTTCAAAGACGAGTTTAAATAAGTTCAAGTCTAGATTGAATTTCAGTTATTAAATACGTTCAAGCATAAACTTCACATACCGAGATTAACTAGTTAACATATAATAAACGTCCATGCCAAGCTTTAGTTATTAAATCATGCACGTTTTGAGCTTGAGTTTAAAGAACAACTCTCTACTTGAGCTCGTGTTCAAAAACATACTCACAAATTACTCACGAGCCAAGATTGAGTTTTAAAATAAAGCATGAAATGAATTGTATTCAAGTTAAAAACCATTCATGACTTCATAAGTCAAGCTAGAGCTTGAAACATAAAACTTGAAACGAACTAAACTTGAGCTTTAAAACTAGAGAACATGCTAAGCTTGAGGTCTCTAAGCTAAATCAGTCTAGCTCAAACATAGATGAGCTTAGGCTTAAAACAGCTCGGGTATAGCTTATACCCCTATGGACACCCATAAGTAATCAATCTTGAAACCATGTCAAAACACATATCATTAACTCAAATCAAACACCATACTTCACATGCCATCCAAGATTTATGACAGCAATTATATTATTTGCGCAATACAAAGTTCAAATTCAACAACACTTCATAGCAATACTCTACTACAACTCTAACATGTAAGATTAACCATCGCTTTAATTGCAATTACAAAACAAAATTATGGAAAAAAAGGTATTAACTTAAAGTATGACACGCTATCTGACCCGTTTGGACTGCTTTTCAAACGGGCACGAGAGAATTATAATGCTCCCCGAGCCCAAACGCATGCTTATGATACGACAACATAATACTTGAATCCAAAGACTCACCAGATTTGTATTCTTTTCCCATCTCCACATCAGGAAAAGATCCTGAAAATATCATGATATGTTTCTTCAAGCAATGAGTCAAAGCACCTAGTTCAAGTTGACCACCCCAAGCAGCCGTTGACTCGACTTCATTGCAGTAGCTCTCAAACCTCTTTTCTACAACAGGATCATCATCTGCAACAGTTTCTGATAGAAAAAATGGAAGAAAATCGGTCGAATTTTTCCTCATGTAATCAGCCACCATTTTTCTAAGTTCTTGAAATGTGTAAAAGGTTGAACCTTTGACTTTTAACTGGTCTTCAACGGCTCTGTAGAGACAATGCCCATCTGGTTTAATTTCATTGATCACCAAACCAAGGGTTCAAGTTTTTTCTCTAATCTTTCGTTTTCAACCATTCGATCGCTTACAATACCACTTTGTTCTTCTTGTATTCTTTGCTCTCGGGCTGCTTCTTGTTGGGCCCGTTTTTCTTTCCTTTTTGCACTTTTAGTAGGCTTTGAGTGCTCGGGTTGGTTGGTAACCGAGACTCCAGCTATGGCTTTTGCTAAAATATCAATACTACTTTCTTTGTTGTTTCCACTAGCATTTATATTAGTATAACCTACAGAAGCAAGTTCGGTTGCATGTTTTTCCTTGAGTTCCGCTGTGAGTTGAGATACTTGTTCTTCCACTTGTTTCTTTTTAGCTTTTTGCTCGGCTTTGCTTCCTTTTGCTGCTGCTTTTTTTAGTGCAATTTCCTTGTTCTGTAGCTGACTGATTTCTTTCCTGTATGTGTATTTTTTTAAATTAAGTTGCATAATATGCTTGTTGAGAGTTTTTAAACGGGCAAGCTTCTAAAGAAAGCTAAGATGGAAAACGTTTGATCGTTACCCAGAGTGTATTCACAATGCATAGAACATCCTTGATCATATAATTTAAAAGACAAGACTATCATAGTAGTAATATAGTTTTATGTTATATTCAAAACATTAATTGTTTATAAAACTCGAGAAAATGAGTACTGGTTGGCGCCCATTTTGCCACCTCTGTTCAAATAAGTTGAAAGAAGATGGTCTTAGGAACAGTTTACCTGTGCCTTGAAAGCATCTCCTCACGCGTTTCTTTTTCTACATGAATCTCCTTAGTCTGATTTTCCTCCAAATCTTGTGTATTTTCCATTCTAAAATTCTCTAATCAAACTGTAAATAAATAACTATGAACTATGTTAGTAATTCAGAAGCAGAAGCTATATAAAATGGTGTAAGTTAATAAATTGAATATATATACAGATATACATACATACATACACACACGCGCACACACACACACACATATATACATATAAACTAAAATGATAAGAAAAATGCTCGTTTTAATGATTAAGAACCATTCTTTAAGCATCTTAAAGGAACATTAGTATATTTCAAGGTATGTGGCATCATGAATATTATAAGATGAACAACCATAATTCATACACCATTCCATCTATTCTATAAAAAGACTCCCATGAGAGCATCAAACTCAAAGATTACTTCCAAGCAATTTCAGTTAGTAGAATAACAATACACTGTAGGCAAATATATAGATCTTTGACAACCAAAGAGTTCAAAATTGATCTCTTTAATGTCAAATTACACTGCCATACAATAACACCAAACATTTTTGCTGTTCAACTACTTTTATTAGACAGCATTAGTCCGTCAACAACAATGTACAGTGGATTATTCATACAATATACAATGCTTTTAGAACTATCCAGATGAGATTTCAAATAACAGAAAACTGAACTCCCACTGTCCGAAGAAGGAAACAGATACAAAAGGATATATATTCTCCGACTTTGAAGAATCACTCTCCAACTTCTAAACTGTTACGATTTTCAACACTTAAATAAAAAACTAGAAAAAGCAGAAGACTTAAACCAACATGTGTGTCAAACACGTATGAAAACTACTTATACAATTCAGTCATTAGCTTCAAGATCCAATCAGTCAAAAAAGATCTACATTATAACTTGACATCAAAATCAGAACTTTCGACTAACAGAGGTGAAATCCAACCGACCCATCAAATTCCCACCAAAAGTTCACAAACCCTAACAGCCCTAACAGCTCTAATCCAGAAAGTAACCTATCTGATGTCCTAAACCCAAATTGAAACCCTTTCTTGCAAAAAAAGAGGCCAATCATAAAATACAACTAACTGATTAAAACATCATCCCTAATTGAATACCCAAGATCCATACACTCTCAATCTGCACTGCAAATTCGATTCAATCGGGAACTAGAACCATATTTGGGGTTTAAATCGTCGAAATTAAACAAGAAACATGGTTTTGTTGATTTTCTTGATGTTGAATCGATCAATTGAGTGAAAAACAATGAGAAAACGAGATTACCAGAAGGGTCTTTAATGGCGTAGTGAAAAGCAAGCAGCAAAGGACCACTTCGAAGAGATGAATGATGACAATTAACGAGGGTTATATAAAGCCATTAAGATCAGTATTTTGTGCTTCTACCCTCGATCTTTTTCTGTTTTCTTTGAGGAGTCCCTTTAGTTATAAAAACGATAAAATATACCCTGTTCTTTGAATTCAGGGAAAATCACAAAAATGACCGGGATCGACCCTTGTATTTACTAAAATGAATGTTAACGTTTGATATTTTTAAAATAAACATTGAATTTTACGTTAAGTATATTCAAAAACGAAAATAACAGGAGGTAAGTTTTGAGAGCTAAAAAAGCTAAAGCTTATATTTGTTTAAGAAAACAACAAATTAAATCAAGACATGTATAAAAAAACAACTACACTTTAGTCAGACGACTAAGATTTAACCTATTTCTTTCAGATATATAAGATTTAACCTATTTTTTTCAGACGGCTAAAATTAGTCTAGTTTCTTGCAAACGGTTAAGGGACTGTTTGATTACGCTGACCGAGTAAGGTCTGGTTGAGTTAGAAGTTCATCCAGTTAGAAGTTCTGACTGGGTAAGCATCCGACTAAAACTTAGTTGTTTGATTTAATATCTAACTAGAACTAAATCGATTCAGTATTTAAGTAACAAAACCCACCGGAGTCACACCACCGGTCGGAACCATCACACTACTATTAACATACACATTCCGACCACCACCGCAATCCACCATACACAAAGGCGGTGCCGAAGGCGGACTGCGGGTCGCGAGGGGGTGGCGTGCTGCGGGTTGCGAGAGGTTGGCGGGCTGCAGGTCGCGAGGGGGTGGCGGGCTGCGGTCGCGAGGGGGCGCGAGTTAGTCGGTCAACAACTTTTTTTCAACAAAGTTTGGGTCAGCAATGGAGACCCGGTCAACCGGGCCCAAAGCCAAGATCAAACGGGCTAACCCGCTGACCTAGAAACAAACAACCCCTTAATTTATGAGATTGATTGATGGTATTTTTGTAAAATGATTAAAATTAATGGGTTTATTAAGGGTAAAATGAGTACATTACAAAAATTAAATTTCATAACTTCCAGATTTAAAAAACAAAACTCCTTAATAATATTATACTCTCTTTCTATATCTATCTCTCTCTCTTTCATAGCTCACATTAACACCAACAATTTTACAAAGCTATATACAAAATCATTCATATAAAAAAGTAAAAGCCTAAAGAAGACGATTAGAAAAGAATATGAATTACATATACGTAACATATGTTACATATATGTAACTTTTTTGTATACTTTAAAAAATGCAGAAGCATGTCACAGAAGAAGAAAAGAAGGTTTAGTTAAATAACGTAACATGAATATATAAACAACAAAACTAAAATTTGATTAGCATAGCTAGTTTACACATATGTTTCATATATATTAAGTGATGTGATCCAAATTATACATATAAAACATATCAATTGCACTCAATTATTCTATAAACTTTTACTAAAAATGATGATTTGATACTTAAATCGTTCATATTGTGTTTTCAGGATTGGAAAAGACCATGATTAACAAAAGGAGTTAAAATAAGAAGAAAATAAAGAAAACCAAGTTTGGAATTCAAGCTGGGGTCGTGCTTCATGAGGCACGCCCCTATGCCTAGCCTAAAACACACACTCGTACTTAAATTAAGACACCCTCGTGTTTGTTGGTCCGACAGGACAAAAAGTACGGTTCCCCGACCCAAGGCACATGGGCGTGCCCCAAGAGGCACGGGTCGTGCCCCACCACAAACACGGGGTCGTGCCCTATTGAACACGGGGTCGTGCCCGACAAGATCTGAGCGTACGAGCTGGTAAACTTTTATGTACATTGTACTAGCACGGGGCCGTGCTTAAACATACCAGAAAGCCTATAAATAGGACTTCATTTGCAACTTGAAGATGAGCTTTTAGGAGGTGAAGCGCTAGTGTTCCCTCTATGAAACCCAGCCTTTAGAGGTCCTTAGAAGGTCTTGGAGGTTCATTCAACACTTAGAAGAAGCTTGGGATCGTTTAACGTCATCCATTGTGGATCACCAGTTTGATTGTTCTAATTTACTGATGATTTCATTACTATCTTTTATCTTTGTTGTTATGTTCAAGCTCCTTATAAGCTAAACTTCATGTGTTATCCTAATTTAATGAAACTTATGTAATTTGTGATGAACTAATGGTGTGATATATATTATGTTAATGTTATGATGGTCTTGGGAAAACTTTTGATGGGTAGCATCTACATTTGAACATGAAGTTATAACTTTATGATTTGTGATTGTGATTGTGATTGTGATTGTCATACACGGTTGAAAAACGTATGATCAACTTTCATTCACGAAACCAGTCTTCATAATAAATCCGTGGCTAATGAACTAGAAATAGCTATTAGAAATCAATCACCTTAACTTTCTGATCATTTGCGGGTTCCCTTTTATTAGTCTGAGAAATCTATAACAATCGTTATAGTTTACTAAAATTAATGGTATGTTAGGAAGGAACTTGATCAACTCTCTTTTTAACATTAAGTTATGTTTTCAGAAATCATATGTCAAAAAGGTCATAAAAGATTTACCTATATTACTAGGGCTTTGATCTAAGCAGTTACTCAGCCTGACGTGATTCTAGTCACTACGGAGCGGATAGACGAGAAATCGTGATAGCTCATCTTTAAAAACATTAACATAATTACATTAATCTATATCTTTAATCACACCACCAACTCATCATAGTTACATAAGTGTAATCTAAATTAAGATAACAGTCTTACTTCACTGAAAGAATCACCAAATGTCTCAATATATCTTTATCTATTTTATTTATCGTTATTACATTTAATTTATCATTTTCTAAAACATAAAACTAATAGTCAATAATGTGGGTTGTTGAGTAGGCTTAGTGTGTCTACAGATTGATACTCGGTTCTTACCAATACTATATTACCACACGATAGGTACACTTGCCTTTTGTGTGTGTGGTTTAGTATTAGTAATAACCAACTAAAACTTAATATGTGCGAAGAATCTTTTATCAAAATATATATACTATCCGCACCCATCATTAAGATATTGTTGTATAACATGTAATTTGAACAAAAGAACTAAGAATGAAAAGATTGGGAAGATGAGTTAAAAACTTTAGAACTAAAATATTTTGATTACGTATATGTAACTTACATATGTAGAACTGTGGGTTACGTATACGTAAATCATACTTTTATATACATAACTCATGGGTACATATATGTATCCCGACATGAGAACAAATGTAGCTTCTAACATCATCGTTGATATCTTCAACTTCTAATATCACCATTGATAGTTTTTGTTACGTAGATACATATACATAACTCATACTTTTGTATGTATAACTCATAGAAACATATACGTAATCCAACATTTGGAAGAAGACACCTATTGCCATTATCATCGATATCTTCACTTTAGTATACAACTTACGCTTCTTTTAAATAGTTACATATACGAACACATATATGTAAATCATCATTATCAGCTTCTGTATGGTTAAAAATGTGGTGCTGCATGATGCTTTTGGTAAAATGTAGTATTTTTATATGCTTTTCAAACGGGCTTTGTTAAAACTGCACTATCTTTTGTTGTTATATTTTAGTGAATATAATTGTTTATGTGCTATAACTTTTTTAAGAATTATATTTGTTTTATTGTTATAAAAATATTATTGTTATGAACTAGTTATGTGTTTGTAACACCTAGCTAGTTTGAATAATAATTTTGTTACGTGTTAAGGTGATGGGAGTCAGTTTTTTTCAGGGTATATTTTTGAATGACAACAAAAAGGATTAGACGGTGTTTCAGCTTGTTATGACTTGTCATATTAGCATTCATCCTGAACTAGTTATGTGTTTGTAACACCACCACCCGGATTCATCACCCCGCACGATCAAATCTCACCTTCCATCTTAGCTCCATTTTACTCTCGTGGCACGATGCCGCTAACCCTTTCGACTCTCCTCCCTCTTCCTCCTCTCTTATTTTGTTATTTTTTAAATTTAATTCTTGCATTGATAAAAGCATACTCAAACATGATATCAAATATCATGCATCTTTTTATTGTTTTGATTTTGTAGTTGACAAATACAACATAGTTGGCTAGTGTTCTGCACCAACATGCATATCAAATATCAATATTGGAACTCACAAAAACTCAAAAGTGCAAGCATTAAATATTCAACTTATAAAAAGTAGTTTCAAGTTTGAATCTTTTATCAAATAATATTATTTTGTTTTTTATTTTCTATTTTCTTATACATTCATTTATCTTATAATGTCAATAACAAAAAGTTATTATTATACACGTAAAAAAGGTATGACCCTCTAGTTATATAATTTTAGTTTTAACCTTGTCGCGTCAAAATTTAAACGATTATTACTTTTAATAGACAAACTTTTTAGTCATTTGTGATAAGAGTCAAAGACTCATTAGTGT
Source organism: Flaveria trinervia (assembly GCA_025506515.1). NCBI lineage: Eukaryota > Viridiplantae > Streptophyta > Magnoliopsida > Asterales > Asteraceae > Flaveria > Flaveria trinervia. Next base: position 3,899,641 of record CM046453.1, read on the forward strand.
TTGTCTATGTTCGTCTATTGGTACAAACAAAATCCACAGAAAAATATCCGCCAACTTGACACCTTTGTCACTGTCAAAGCGCCACATTTATTGTTAGCTTCACACATTGCGGATGCAGCGGCAGAAGACATCTATCATCAATCCAATATTGGACTTGAAACCAAACAATGTTCATATCAAGAAACCTTAAACATAATGTTTTGACGAACCCAAACAAAAGCTACTAAACCAAACTAATTCAAGTCATTTTCATAACTTGTATCATCCATCTAAGATAGCCTTCCAACATGTTTGCTGTATGCCACATTCAAACTTCCATAGCACAAAACAAAAGCTTTTTTGCAAAATATATAGAGTCTAGTTTCAGCGCGACATGGGGCCTTTTAAAGATTGTTTCATGCTCTTCTTGTTGTCGGCTTTTGTAGCTGCAACTTTCGTTAAATGCTTTCTACCTGATATGTGTTCTTGCAGACCTCGTGCACATGGAGCACTGATCTGACAAACCGCGCAGCTAAAATCATCCTTTGTTGGTGGTGCTGGTGCCTTACGCTTTGAGCCTGACGACTTTCCCTACAACAAGTTATAAGCACCGATGATAGTGACAGTGATGATGATAAAGAGCTATTAATGTACACAAAAATATCTAGACAAATAACAGTTTCATTGGGACATTGTGACGTCAAGGTTAAGAATAAAATCATTGCAAGATACATGTACAGAATTCTAGTTAATAAAAGTAGATTATAGGTTAGCTCTTAAAAACATAAATATAATCTATCAACTACACCTAAAAATAATTTGAGTATTAGATTACATAGACATGCTGATGATACAATAAGTAATTCAAAAGACGATTTGAGATGATAAAACTGCAACTTAAAAAACGACTTGCATGAAATTTAAATCATCTTCTTCAATATATCACAAGTACCAGACACAAGAATCCATTCACTCAATCCACTCAATCCATCATTCAAATTCAAGATTTATTTATAGGTTATTTAACAAGTTACATAATCATATTATTATAATAAAAATAATTAAATAATATATATTATGTTATATATAAAAAGTATGATTATAATATATATATATATATAGAATTTGGTTCTTGTGAAAACTCTTCAAAATTATAAAAACCCATTAACTTAATCCTAGCCATCCATTAATTATAAAATAATCAAAATTCTAAATGAGTAATAAAAATGACATCAAGAGTATATTAGTTTTTTTAATGGTTATATTTTTCTTGATCTTATGGTTAGAATTTGATTATAGAGTTCTCATAAAAACTAAGGGTTTTTGTAATAACCAAATCCTATATATATATATATATATATATATATAATATATATATATATATATATATATTATATATATATATAGATATGAGTTCTGCCAAAAAGATCATATATTTTAAAAAGTGCAGAAAGAGTTAAACATACCGTGAGGTAGTTTTTTTGAAAATCTTTTCTAGTCTTTTTAAACATACCGTCCTTTTTAAAATAACTCTCCTATATATATATATATATATAGTGTTACCGACCACAGCAATAAACTCCGATGATAGTCGTTGGCGGGCCCAGTTGAAAGCATCGTGAAGTAGGTCCGATGGATACAGTTGATCATACTGCACCATCTCCGGTTGCAAAAGTCGCCGGCGTTGAATCTCCTCCGCCAGTATCTCCGCCCGTATCGTCTCCTTCTTCAACTCAAGCTTTATCGCCTCTCTGATACCCACAGGACCTACGATTGAAAATATGCAAAGATTTTATCAGATTGGAAATGAAGACCCTTTTCGATTTGGAAAAGAACCGTGAATGTATACCTACCGTTGATGTTTGTGCTGTTGAATTGTGGGAAAGTGTAGTCCATTGGGTGCTGATATTATTTGGAGAAGGTGAGGGGACGTGGAGGAAGACCATTGGGTGTAACTTTTATTTTTTACTTAAAAGTGTGTTAATAGTCACTAAAACACTAAGTTCGGAGCGTGAGTACGATATGAATGTAAAATATTCGTATTTGTTCGTTTAGTTCATTTTTAATTTCAGGACGAAATTCTTTTAAATTGAAGAGACTATAACATGTTGTATTTTTTGGTTAAGTAAAAGTTAGCATTGTTAATTCTTGAAAAGACCATTATTACCATATACGAAACTTATGGGTTACCTATACATATTGTTTTAATTTGTCTTTTAATCCTTTAACTTGAAAAATTATAATGATAATTATTATATAATAATAATAATAATAATAATAATAATAATAATAACGACGATACTAAAATGGTAATAATAACAAGAAAATTATAACAATAATAATAATAACTAAGAATAATAACAATAAATATATTTTGTTATTAATAATATCAACCTATAAAGTTATTAAATTTAAAACTATTTAAAACTTAAAATAAGAAAGTTAAAGGGGGTTGTTTTGCTATTTTATAAACATAAAAATTTAAGTTTAAGCATGAAATGTCAAAAGATCAAATTACAGGGACCAAAGCTGTAATTAACTAAAACTTTGTCTTCTCCCCCCCTTCCCGCATATCCAGCCGCCGGCCGGCAAAGCTTCGCGCAGCGCCGGCGAGGTCCAAAAGTCACCCAACCGTACTAAAAACGAATCCAAACGCTTCTAACCGGTTTGTGGAAACGATTTGAACACAATTATAGTCTTTAATTGAGATTAAACAACAGTTATGAACTTAAACACATTGAGTAACCGTCGACTTCATCAATCGATCCATTCGAGCTTTAATCCCTAATTATAACCTAATTAAATCAACGTAAACAGTCATCCAACAAATATTAATCAATTTCAACTCTTAATTTCTCCTGGAAACACACAAACATTCCGTTCGATTCGCTACTTATCGCAAATTCACAACCCAACCGAAACCCATCTGTCGAACCTTCTAAACTTCAATTGATAAGGGGTGTGCATTCTACGACATCTTCCAAGGCTTAACACAAAGTTAATTTGGATATCATCATCGTTTACATATCGAACGGATTCAAGTTGGGTCGCAACTATCATAACCGTTTCTTTTTATCGTCCTTGAACAAAGCAAGTAAGTTAGTAACCGATTTATGATCGACTAAACATGGGGAGCAAAAGCCCCATGGTTGATTTGGTTAACAACATCAAATTGATGTTCGATTTGAACCAAGAACAAATTAGGTTTTTGGATTTGGGGGTTTCTGTGTTTGTGTTTATAAGATTTTAAAACCGGATCTTAGCACGACCAAGGCCCTTTAGTTCACTAGTAACACACATGCAATTTACATTTGAGGTCCCGGGTTCAAACCCAACAGCCTCCATTGATTTTTAAGGCTTTTCAGCCTTCAAAAAATATATAAAAATTAAAAAAAAATTTATATTACAAATTATTTTATAAACATAATTTATTGTTAAATCGCATTATTAATTTCTGTAAATTTATTTCTGTAAACATTTTAATATTTCTATTTATATACATAAATAAATGTTTATATATATATATATATATATATATGTATTTAAACCTTAAATAGTTGGAATCAATAAAATATTATTGGTCATTTCGTTATCCTTAATTATAGATTGGTTATGTTAAACCTTATTTACATTCTACCATTTAATTTCACAAAATAATAAAAAGTATTAGTTAAGTTTCTGTTTGTTGTATCAACATATATATTTATGAATTCGTTAACTAACTTAATTTATTTATAAAAATAACCTTCAAATTCCTATCAAAACCCTAGTTCGCGTTAAAACGTTAATCTTATTGTTAACTTAAAACTTGTATATATATATATATATATATGTTTTGTGAAGGTTTAGGTTGGAACAATGATTATAATATCTTATTAAGCATCAACTATATATTTATTTGACAAGTGAGTATTTGTATACCCCATTTTAATATTTTCATACTTTGGGGTGAAGCATGTTACTTTATAATCATTGCACTTGTAAATTCGTTTGATTCTTGTAAACTTTTGGCAATTCATTTATATGTTGTGGTTAGTTGATCTTTGTAATTACCATGTATGGACGATTATATGTACAATCATTAACTATTGCTAGCCTGGTGACGTCATAGATCTATGGGCTTGACAAGCCTGCTTGGTTAATCCAAGTACACTTAACTAATCGTATAAACTTGTAAACTTTGAGACTTGTAAACTGTCAAGGTTTGATTGTACATTTGTCTTACATCCCTAGCTACTTGTTCTCTAACTCATGACATGAATTGTCATCTTTTATATACTTATGTATTAAAAACTATAAAAATCTCACAAACATATTGTTGACCTTTTATTTTTAACATGTTTAAGAAAATGCGCAAGTTTGATTGTGTGACAACCTGAGTTTTTTTTTAGGTTAACATTGTTACCGTCATCCAACCTTTCCTTGATATTTAAAATAAATTAATTTAATTATTAGCAAATGATAATGATATTAATATAACCATTAGTAGTAGTTAATCTAAGCTAATTAAACTAAATTAATTAATTGTAATTCATGTTAAAATGAGGGGCTTGAAGTTATAATAGGAAATTAAAATTCATCTTATATAACTACCTCCCCTTCACCCCCGTAACCCTCCCGAAACCCTTTAACCCTGCCGTCCTAGACCGTCTCCACCTACAATCATCACGCAGCCCTCTTCACAAGCAAGCGCGGGTCGCTCGACGATCCTCATTATCACTACGCGGGAGTCTAGTCGATCCAGTCAACTACCGTAACCACCGGTTTCGTTTTCGACAGCCTTGGATCTCAAGATCTTATTCCCGGCGAACTTCTTTCTCTCGACCAAAAACCGCAGCCTTCGACGATAGCCTCGCACGGTATGTAGTTTTTATTCGTTTCATTACGGTTTTGGGTACGGTTTCGTTCTTTACTTCGTCGGATATGCTTCGGGTTGCGACGATTGGTTTCATGTGCGATGGTTGGTTTCATGTGTTTTGGGATTAAAGTGGGGTGATCGTGGTTGGTGTTTGGTTGTGATTCTATTTCCGTGTGTTTGCTTCTGCGATTTATGTATGTATATGTGCATGTACGTGATCTGCGATTGTGTGCACATGTATGTTTCTGTGCCTTCTTGCATTTTGCTTAGATGTATGTAAATGTATATAATGGGTGTGCTTCATGGTTGAAATTACTCCTGCGAATGGTATTGTATGCATAAGATAAATGTGTGTTTTGCATGATCATGGGTATTTATAAATGGTGTTTATGTGCTCATGCATGTATGTGTTTATGACCTGCATGCTTGGTTGTGTTGTGTTTGAATGTATGTGTGAGTTTACTTTGCATGGGTGTGTGCACAGCTTTGTATATATATATATGCATGTATTCTGTGTAAGTATATATATATATTAGTGTGTGCGTAAATGATGATGTATATATATATATATATATATATATGAATGTTTGTATTCTAGGGGCGTATATATATATAATTGCTATGTGTGAAAAATAGACATTATGTAATCATAATATATTGTGGGTGATATAGTTGGGTCGTTGTACCTTGGGGTTACAATATTGCGTGCTTGTGTTTAAGTGGAGAAATATCGATAACCGATGTTGTAACCGTAAAGCGAACGCGAAATCGTACGACTCTTATATTTGTATGTAATAACTTATATTATTATATTTATGGTTAATGAACACAGGTTAACCGAACCCTAATGTTGTCCGAACATTATTTCTTTGCTGTGCAAACAAGGTGAGTCTTCACGGCCCCTATTTTACTTTCTTTCCTTTTTGGGGGAGAAAACATGCAAACGTATTTACAAAATGGTTTTAGTATTATTGATATCGCCTGTTACGTTGGTGCAAACATTCTTGAAAAGTCCTTACGTTCTCGAACCGTTAGTAATGTGCAGCGAGGTAATTCTGAGTAGTACTACTGGGTTTGACAAACCCCACCCGGGCTAGTCGCGCTAGCTTGATTGGAGGTCAAACGGGCGCGTTATTGACCTAACATTTGTCACTGTCTGGTGAGACGTGATGGGAAGGCAACAAACATACGAACATACGAACATACAAACAGTCAGCCTCGGTTCAAAACGCTAAGTAACTTGATTATAGGCTAGCTACCTATCGATATGCTTTAATTACTTTACCATTCAAACAGTTACAAACATTTTTACCTGTGATAAAACCTGTGAACTCACCAACTTTATGTTGATACACTTTAGCATGTTTTCTCAGGTAATAGGAACGCTTAAGCTTGTGATGCACGATTAAGGAACGCACTCAGGACATGCATCATCAAACATATTTACTTGCATTGAATATTTGTTTTGACTTAGCATTTATAACTTCAGTATTGTTTACATTTCATTATTCGCTTCCGCACTGTTATTCATTTCAGTTTTAATGCTTCCGTACTGATGTTTATTTCTTCTATGCTACTCTGATTTAAGTCAAACATTTATTATTAAATTCATTTAGTGTCATTCGATATGACCGTGTCTGAGATCCTGGTTTGTCACACGCCTTGCGGTAAAACCCCGCACGTGGAATTTGAGGGTGTGACAGATTGGTATCAGAGCCACAGGTTATAGAGATTGGTATCAGAGCCACAGGTTATAGAGAGATTGGTATCAGAGCCACAGGTTATAGAGAACTAGGATTACATTTTCATCTAGACTATAGCCTTAGACACAACACTAGCATTGCACGGATACAATTACTTGTTTACGACTTTTGGATGTATCATTCATGGCATACTCGCACTACGTTACAGGATGTCCACATCATCATCATCTGAACCATCAATGTCACCTATATCACTCTCGACTAGCAGGGAGACCGAGGATTCCGCTCGTCTGCCTTCAGCATCTATACCTGTTTCTTCACCCCCGGAGTCTAAGAGACGCCGACTTGAGCCTACCGTTGCCGCTACGGGGTACGGGGAGCCCTTAAATGCCCATGACTCACCTAACACCCATGATTGGGACTGGTTACCAGGATTGATTGCCCGATGGATTAGGGAGGAGAACGTGCCCTACCCTCCTACTCCCTTCACACCTGCTTCTACTCCTATCCTACCATGTATTCCTTACCCGCCTGAACAATCTTTCGCCGCCTTTGTAGCTTCGATGAAACGTGAGGTATGCTATATGCATCAGACAACCGGAAGGGTTAAAACCCTATCAGAGGATCAGGCTCGAACACATAGACACATAGAACTCCAGAAAGAAAGCCTTGAATCCACTGACAAGTGTCATAATAGACTCATTAAGGAATTTAAACAACTAGTGGCTCGTGTTAACACTTTAGAGGCTAGAGCCGTGGAATCCGAGCAGCATCGTGTTCAAGCAGTAGTGAGAATTGCGGAATTAGAGGCACAGGTCGAAGCTCTAGTTGCACAACAAGAAGAAGAGGAGCTCGAAGAGGAACCTGAGGAGGAACCTGAGGAAGACCCTGAGGAGGTTCCAGAAGATGTGAAGAAGATGCAGCATCAGTTATCTCTTCAGCTGGTGACGAGACCTAAGCATTTCATGTCATTTCCTTAACCTAGGTGGGAAGGGTTGTTCCCATCCAACTGATATATATTTTGAATTTTGATCATTTGATTTGAATATATTGTACTCCTTACAATTTATTTTCATCGAAGATTAGTATTTGATATTTTTTTGGTTGCTGTGGCTTTGTGAAATACATGATTATTTATATTGTACATTATGATGACTATATATTATATTTTCTCATATTTGTGTACTGTGAATTGAAGAATCATGTCTGGAAGAAGACCTGGACGCCCGAGTGGGCGGGGAAACGTCAACATGACTCAAGCTGAACTGGATGCCATCATCAATGAGCGTGTAGCCGACGCGCTTGCAGCTTATGAGCAGACCCGCAATCAGAACCAGAACAACCAGAATCTGAATCAAGGTCCCTCAGTCTGCACCTTCAAGATGTTTATGGACTGCAAGCCTCACTCTTTCAGTGGTTCTGAGGGTGCTGTCACATTGCTACGCTGGTTGGAGAAACTTGAGTCGGTTTTTGCCATGTGCAATTGTCCTGTTGGGAACCGTGTCAAGTATGCATCTGGCACATTAGAAGGACCAACGTTAACTTGGTGGAACTCACAAGTCCAGACATTAGGACTTGAGGCTGCTAATAACCTACCATGGGATGATTTCAAGAAGCTGATGAAGGAAGAATACTGCCCGAGGAATGAAGTCCAGAAGCTGGAAAGTGAATTCTGGAATCTTAAAATGGTTGGCTCCAACATTGAGGAATATACGACTCGTTCACACAAGTTGGCTACTTTATGTCCTCAGATGGTAGACCCAGACTACAAAAGGATAGAGAGGTATATTGATGGGTTAGCTCCTCAGATTCAAGCTAGTGTCATAGCTGCGGAACCTGAGACTATTCAGCATGCCATCCGATTAGCTCACAGACTCACCGATCAGGCGGTGGCGCAGGGCACTCTGCCTAAACGTAGCACTACATCTAGCTCATCCGACCATAAGCGAAAATGGGAAAGTACCACCGGCAAGCCTTCAAACTCGAACAACACCCAGCAACAACAAGTCAGAAAGTTTGACTCTTCCAGAAGCTTCACCAACAATAATCAGAACAACAACAACAATGGTCAGGGAGCAAGTAACTATGTGGGCAAGTATCCAAAGTGCAACAAATGTAACTTTCATCATCATGGCCAGTGTGATCGTTTTCGTTGTCAAAGGTGTGGAAGAATGGGCCATGCTGCTAAAGACTGTAGGGGTGAACTGATGACCAGGCAACAACCTTATCAACAACGACAGGGTGAAGTGACTAGAGGCTGTTATGAATGCGGTAAAGAGGGTCATTACCGAAAAGATTGCCCGCAACTTAAAAATGGGAACAGGGGTAACAATGGAAACAACAGTGGAAATGGCGTAAAAGGACGTGCCTTTGTGATTGGGTCTGGCGAGGCAAGAAATGATCAAAACGTGGTTACTGGTACGTTTCCTCTGAATGACTGTTTTGCTTCAGTATTATTTGATACCGGTGCCAATAAAAGTTTCATATCTACCAAATTTAGCAAACTTCTAAATGTAACCTTGACTGAAATGGAACAGTAGAACTAGCTGACGGTAAATTGATTGAGGCAGCTCATATCCTAAAAGGATGTATCCTAGAACTAGCAGGACACAAGTTAGAAATAGACCTTATGCCTGTTACACTTGGTAGTTTTGACGTGGTTGTCGGCATGGACTGGTTATCCAAAAACCAAGTTGAGATTTTCTGTCGTGAGAAAATCATTCGGGTACCCCTTCCCAGTGGTGAAATCTTATCTGTTCAGGGCGATAAAAGTGGTGTAGTCTCTGGCATTATATCGTACATGAAAGCTCAGAAGTACTTACGTAAAGGTCATACCGCTATCTTAGCCATGATCACCGAGAAGACCACTAGAGAAAAGAAGATCGAAGGTATCCCTATCGTTCGTGACTTTCCTGAGGTTTTCCCTGAAGACTTACCCGGTCTTCCACCGCACCGTCGGGTCGAGTTCCAGATTGATTTGACGCCTAGAGCCACACCTATTGCAAGAGCACCGTATAGACTAGCTCCAAAAGAACTGGAAGATCTGTCTACTCAACTACAAGAACTCTTGGATAAAGGGTTTATCAGACCTAGCTCATCACCATGGGGAGCCCCAGTCCTGTTTGTCAAGAAAAAGGATGGGACTTTTCGCATGTGTATCGATTACCGTGAACTGAACAAAGTGACGATTAAGAATCGTTATCCTCTTCCCCGTATCGATGATTTATTTGACCAACTTCAAGGGTCAAGTTTCTATTCCAAGATAGATTTGAGATCAGGATATCATCAACTGAGAGTCCAAGAGGAGGACATATCAAAGACAGCATTCAGAACTCGTTACGGTCACTATGAGTTTTTGGTTATGCCTTTTGGGTTGACCAATGCACCAGCGGTGTTCATGGATCTTATGAACCGCGTGTGCAAACCCTACCTGGACAAATTTGTCATTGTTTTTATCGATGACATATTGATATACTCAAAGAACAAGGAGGAGCATGAGGACATCTTCGATTGATTTTGGAATTACTTAAACAAGAGAAACTGTATGCCAAGTTTTCGAAGTGTGACTTCTGGATTCGGGAAGTCCAATTCTTGGGCCATGTGGTCAATGAGAAGGGCATACATGTCGATCCAGCAAAGATAGAAGCTATCAAGAACTGGGCTGCGCCAAGACCCCGACGGAGGTACGGCAATTTCTTGGATTGGCTGGATATTACCGACGATTTATCGAAGGGTTTTCGAAGATCGTCCAACCACTTACAACGTTAACACAAAAAGGCACTACGTATAGTTGGGGTGACAAGCAGGAATCACATTTCAGTTCTTAAAACAGAAACTCTGCACAGCACCGATATTATCCCTACCCGAGGGAACAGAAGATTTTGTAGTGTATTGCGATGCATCTATTCAAGGTCTCGGTTGTGTGCTAATGCAACGTGAGAAGGTGATCGCATACGCTTCCCGACAGCTAAAGGTCCATGAGAAAAACTACACGACACACGACTTAGAATTGGGAGCCGTTGTGTTTGCTCTCAAGATATGGAGACATTACTTGTACGGTACCAAGTGCACCATTTATACCGATCACAAGAGTCTTCATCATATCTTCGAACAGAAGGAATTGAATATGAGACAACGTCGCTGGGTCGAGTTGTTGAACGATTATGACTGTGCGATTAAGTATCATCCGGGTAAGGCGAACGTGGTAGCTGATGCCTTAAGTCGGAAGGAGACACCTAAGCCGAAACGAGTTCAAATGTTACAACTCACCATTCACACCGGATTACCCGATCAGATATGTAATGCTCAACTTGAGGCTTTGAGAGACGAGAACCTGAAAGCTGAATCACTACGAGGTATGGAGAAGCAACTAGAAACTAAATCTGACGGAATTCATTACTTTATGGACCGAATATGGGTCCCTTTGTATGGAGACCTACGAGAACTGGTAATGGATGAAGCTCACAAGTCTTAATATTCCATCCATCCGGGTTCAGACAAAATGTATCATGATCTGAAGGTTCTATACTGGTGGCCAAACATGAAAGCTGACATCGACACCTACGTAAGCAAATGTTTAACCTGTTCTAAGGTTAAGGTAGAGTATCAAAGGCCATCTGGTTTACTTCAACAACCAGAAATTCCGGTATGGAAGTGGGAGCAGATATCGATGGACTTTATCACGAAACTACCTCAAACCCCCAGCGGATGTGATACCATTTGGGTGATCGTAGATCGTTTGACGAAATCCGCACATTTCCTACCAATTCGAGAGACTGATAGAATGGAGAAGTTAACCCGTATTTATCTAAGGGAGATAGTCTCTCGGCACGGTGTGCCAATCTCTATCATCTTCGATCGTGACCCTCGATTTACTTCACACTTCTGGCAATCTTTACAACGAGCATTGGGAACACGGTTAGACATGAGCACTGCATATCATCCTCAAACGGATGGCCAGACTGAGCGTACGATCCAGACCTTGGAAGACATGTTACGTGCTTGCGTGATTGACTTCGGCAGCAGTTGGGAAACTCACCTACCATTGGTTGAGTTTTCTTACAATAATAGCTATCACACGTCAATCAAAGCCGCACCATTTGAGGCACTTTACGGGCGAAAGTGCCGATCACCTATTTTTGGGCGGAAGTTGGAGAAAGTCAACTCACCGGTCCCGAACTTGTGCATGAGACGACTGAGAAGATCGTGCAAATTCGTAACCGTATGGCAGCAGCACGTGACCGACAGAAAAGTTACGCTGATAATCGCCGTAGACCGTTGGAATTTCAGATTGGCGATAAGGTACTTTTGAAAGTGTCACCTTGGAAAGGTGTGATTCGTTTCGGAAACGTGGAAAACTAAACCCTAGGTACGTGGGACCGTTTGAGATTGTCAAACGGGTTGGTCCCGTAGCCTATCAATGAATCTACCTGAAGAGCTTAGTGGAATACACAATGTGTTCCATGTTTCGAACCTGAGGAAATGCCTTGCAGATGAGACTCTCGTCGTTCCGTTAGATGAGATCCAGGTGGATGAACAACTGCGTTTCATCGAGGAACCGGTGGAAGTGATGGACCAAGAGGTCAAGACGCTTAAACACAGTCGTATCCCTATCGTCAAAGTCCGTTGGAACTCAAAGCGTGGACCAGAGTTTACCTGGGAACGTGAGGATCAAATGAAGAAAAAGTACCCACAATTGTTCAACGATCAGGCATCTACCCCCTAAGGTATCCATTTTGTCTTATGATATCTTACCCTTAAATTTCGAGACGAAATCCCTTTCAACAAAGGAGATGTCACAACTCTGTCAAACCATACATGCCCGACACGTTACAAACCACCAAACCCAACCGAATCTCATGCATTTGACCACCTATCATTCTAATTTTCGGGACGAAAATTCCTTCAACAAGGGGATGATGTGACAACCTGAGTTTTTTTTAGGTTAACATTGTTACCGTCATCCAACCTCTCCTTGATATTTAAAATAAATTAATTTAATTATTAGCAAATGATAATGATATTAATATAACCATTAGTAGTAGTTAAATCTAAGCAAATTAAACTAAATTAAATTAATTGTAATTCATGTTTAAATGAGGGGCTTGAAGTTATAATAGAAAATTAAAATTCATCTTATATAACTACCTCCCCTTCACCCCCGTAACCCTCCCGAAACCCTTTAACCCTGCCGTCCTAGACCGTCTCCACCTACAATCATCACGCAGCCCTCTTCACAAGCAAGCGCGGGCCGCTCGACGATCCTCATTATCACTACGCGGGAGTCTAGTCGATCCAGTCAACTGCCGTAACCACCGGTTTCGTTTTCGACAGCCTTGGATCTCAAGATCTTATTCCCGGAGAACTTCTTTCTCTCGACCAAAAACCGCAGCCTTCGACGATAGCCTCGCACGGTATGTAGTTTTTATTCGTTTCATTACGGTTTTGGGTATGGTTTCGTTCTTTACTTCGTCGGATATACTTCGGGTTGCGACGATTGGTTTCATGTGCGATGGTTGGTTTCATGTGTTTTGGGATTAAAGTGGGGTGATCGTGGTTGGTGTTTGGTTGTGATTCTATTTCCGTGTGTTTGCTTCTGCGATTTATGTATGTATATGTGCATGTACGTGATCTACGATTGTGTGCACATGTATGTTTCTGTGCCTTCTCGCATTTTGCTTAGATGTATGTAAATGTATATAATGGGTGTGCTTCATGGTTGAAATTACTCCTGCGAATGGTATTGTATGCATAAGATAAATGTGTGTTTTGCATGATCATGGGTATTTATAAATGGTGTTCATGTGCTCATGCATGTATGTGTTTATGACCTGCATGCTTGGTTGTGTTGTGTTTGAATGTATGTGTGAGTTTACTTTGCATGGGTGTGTGCACAGCTTTGTATATATATATATGCATGTATTCTGTGTAAGTATATATATATTAGTGTGTGCGTAAATGATGATGTGTATATATATATATAATATATATATATGAATGTTTGTATTCTAGGGGCGTATATATATATATATATATAATTGCTATGTGTGAAAAATAGATATTATGTAATCATAATATTTGTGGGTGATATAGTTGGGTCGTTGTACCTTGGGGTTACAATATTGCGTGCTTATGTTTAAGTGGAGAAATATCGATAACCGACGTTGTAACCGTAAAGCGAACGCGAAATCGTACGACTCTTATATTTGTATGTAATAACTTATATTAATTATATTTATGGTTAATGAAACACAGGTTAACCGAACCCTAATCGTTGTCCGAACATTATTTCTTTGCTGTGCAAACAAGGTGAGTCTTCACGGCCCCTATTTTACTTTCTTTCCTTTTTGGGGGAGAAAACATGCAAACGTATTTACAAAATGGTTTTAGTATTATTGATATCGCCTGTTACGTTGGTGCAAACATTCTTGAAAAGTCCTTACATTCTCGAACAGTTAGTAATGTGTAGCGAGGTAATTCTGAGTAGTACTACTGGGTTTGACAAACCCCGCCCGGGCTAGTCGCGCTAGCTTGATTGGAGGTCAAACGGGCGCGTTATTGACCTAACATTTGTCACTGTCTGGTGAGACGTGATGGGAAGGCAACAAACATACGAACATACGAACATACAAACAGTCAGCCTCGGTTCGAAACGCTAAGTAACTTGATTATAGGCTAGCTACCTATCGATATGCTTTAATTACTTTACCATTCAAACAGTTACAAACATTTTTACCTGTGATAAAACCTGTGAACTCACCAACTTTATGTTGATACACTTTAGCATGTTTTCTCAGGTAATAGGAACGCTTAAGCTTGTGATGCACGATTAAGGAACGCACTCAGGACATGCATCATCAAACATATTTACTTGCATAGAATATTTTGTTTTGACTTAGCATTTATAACTTTCAGTATTGTTTACATTTCATTATTCGCTTCCGCACTGTTATTCATTTCAGTTTTAATGCTTCCGTACTGATGTTTATTTCTTCTATGCTACTCTAATTTAAGTGAAACATTTATTATTAAATTCATTTAGTGTCATTCGATATGACCGTGTTTGAGATCCTGGTTTGTCACACGCCTTGCGGTAAAACCCCGCACGTGAAATTTGAGGGTGTGACAGATTGTCATCTTGAAGCTTATTCACACCTAGGATTGAAGCTTAGCACATAATCAATCAAAATATCTATGCTAAAACGTTTTTTGTATAAAATAATTGACACGTATCCCTGAACACACGAACCGTACTTCCGCTTATGCTATTCTTAGTGTGCACACGTTATGTTCATAATTTTATTATTTATTTGCCGGATTCGGTACCCAACAATTACAACTTTCTATTATCTTATAAAGGAATGTCCAACTTTCATCAATCAACATTTGAATTTTACATTTTAAACTTTTCAATTTCTATAAACTTTATAAAATTTCACTTTCACGTTTCAAAAGCTTAGGGTTTACACTATGTACATTTTTACTTAGAAAAAAAAGACTACTTTCTTACATTCTTATTTTTATATGTGTCGGTATAAGTTTAAGTCTGTCTATATTTTTACCTAAATTTTGTTAGGAAAACAAGTCAATTAAATATAACTTTTGAGTTGGTTAACGTTTTGGCATAAGTTTTGTTAGGAATATTAGTCAGGTCAGATATAATACATTAATATAAATTAAATTACTTTATGTTGCACCACAAATTTAGTTTTGAAAAGAGTTAGGACAATTGTTGTCCATACTGTCACATACGGTGTTTGACGCACATGCTTATTTCTATGTACGTTTAATACATTTTTATTCCACGATATACATCGAATACTCTATGTTTCGACGTACATTTAGTTTGGCATTGAATCGAGTCGATTGTAATCTATATTTTATCACGTCGTGTACGACATTGCCACAAAACGCTGCGGGTCGAAAAACCAGTTGATAGTAAATTTAATCTTATATTTTATATATTAATTAATATAAATAAAAAAATTAAACATAATAAGAAGAAACAAAATACGTAAAATTTCATATAGCGTACGAGTAATAATTAATATGTTTATAATACTAGAAAATTGTAAATAATATTTTAGAAAAAACATAACATGCCTATATTGTGAGAATTTGATTAATGAAAAAATGGAATATTCATCAGATTTAGTTTTGGGTGATTCCTGACGAATATTCACCGGATCTCGACAATTTTTTGCACATCGGGTGGTGGTGTTTCCACTCAAGCCCATGATTTTATCATGTCCGTCTCGTTTTTACTTCGTGGGGACTTAAACGTACCTTATTTTAATTGTATTTTTAAAATTTTTGTTTCTCTTCCCCAAGTAAATAAGAAAGACATAACACTCTGCTCCTTTTGCACATAATTAAGATTTTAGATTTGAAATATTGATACTTTTATTTATGTTTAGTTTATTTAGTATGAATAATCTACTCGGTGCATCTTAATCTATGAATTTTTTTTATTCAATACTTATTTAATTGTATGTATTGATTTTATTTTAGAAGTTTGTTTTGCAATCCAAGTTTAGAACGAAAAGCTTTAACACACGAAGTGAATGTAAGCGAGAGGAAGAAATAATTCATTCCAATTTTTATTTTTTTGCGTTGGGATCGATAAAAAATAATAACGTGTTAGACTATGGCGAGAATTTGTTGTTAAATCAAATCATCAATGTCATTGTGTCAATCAAAGGAGAGAGGTGTTGGTGAATAGTAACAACTAGAATTAAGTTTTCACGTTACGGTGGGAACGTAAAAATATATAAAATAACATCAATGTTATATTATTGATAGCGACCATTAACACTGAAGTTGTAGTGTGTTAATGCGGAGAAATTAAACTAAGATGTAATACATAGAAAAAATTAACTAAGTCGATATATGACCAGCATGTTCTGTAAAGCGGGTGAAAATAAACGTAAAAACGTTGAACCACATATGCACGTTGTGTTATGTTAAATCACAAAATTAGAACGAAACGTTAAAATGTTGAACCACACATGTATGTTGCACCTTGCTAACTTAACAAACTTAGAACGAAACATAAAACAAAAATTTGTGAAAGATAAAATGTGTAAGGGATTAAAATTGAAAGTAAAAAAGTTGTAAAGTCAAATTGTCAAAAATAAAAGTTTTGGGCCAAAAGTAAAAACTTAAATTTTTGTGAGATTACATTGCAAATATAAAAAGTTTTGGGTTGAAAGAAAAAGAATACTTGTTTTATAAAACATTTTATGCATAATGTACAACATGTTATGTATAAAAATTAAAAATTAGTATATTATAAATTGTGAGAGCTTTGTCTTTGCTAAATGTTAGTATGTGAATTCTGACTTTTAATTTCTTTATTAGGTTTTTTAAATAAATTATATATTAAAACATAAGTACAAATAAACAAGTTATAACATATATTTAGAATTTTATAATATATTATATCTTAAGAGTTATAAAAGTATCAAAATATGTTGAATTGTAGTTATGACATTAAATAGTATTATATTAAAATATTCATTAATGATCATTGAATTGAGTATTATTTTTGTAATTGTAGCTTAAACTAATTTCACTCCATTATTATATTTTCCATGATTTTCTTAATTAAAATGATATATTTATTTGTAGTTGAATATTTGATTTGATTTTATATTTATAGGACTAGTTTATATGATTTAACATTACTTATGTTATTTATATACTTATTATTTGTCTTAACTTTTGCTATCATTTTCATAAATAACAAATGAGTTTAGAATTATATTTTAATATAAATATATTATACTTGACTTTCCTGTCAATTTCATAAATAACAATACCGGTTTAGAAAGATATTTTAATAACAAAATTATTCTAACCAAATATGAATGTTTCATAAAACCATTAGATTCGATAAAGCTGATAATAAAATGAAGTTTGTTGATGTTCTTGTATAAACTAATTAATTGTTATTTGGTTAGTATTCGAGGATAGGCTAGAACGTACTTCATAAATCGTGACAGAACTAGTCATGGGAGGTCTTGAGGGTAGGCGACCGTCCAAAGTTCAATCTTATCATGAGCTCAAAATTTTAAAAAAGTTTATATATATATGTATGTATATATAAAAACAACAATAGATTATTACAAATTAATTAAGAAATCCAATAACATTTAATTATTTTGATCAATTGAAACTTAAGATCCTTTAACTTTTAATTAGTTTAGTTAATTCAATCTAGACTTAATTAAAAAAATAGGGAGTTTTATGATTCGATTAGAGCATTCACGGTTGCTTTCTAATCTTTATCCATATAATTACACTAAAAATCACTACATTTTCTCTCTGCTCTTCAATTAAATAATACTTTTTATACCCTTATCATTACTTTTTTCTCTCCCCCCACTCACAACCACTTAAAAAAATATTAAAAAAATTATAAGGATTGAATAGTGATTATTCAAATATACCAATTCACAATAATATTTTCTCTCTCATTCACTCATAACCACCCAAAACATTCCATATAATATACCAAATACACTCACATACTTTTAAGGAATCCACTGTGAGTGCTCTTAAATAAGTAATTAGATTATTTTGGTACAATACTTTTATTTATTAGCAAAACAATAAATGTCGTATTATAGACTTATAACATGCTGGTTATTGAAACTATATTATAGGGTCAATTTTTCTACTCGGCCAGGGCCTAAAACTATTTGAACACTCTCGAAACCAGCCCTGAAACTAACAATTGTTTTGAGAACCGGACCGGTTAAACCGGTTGCCAGTTGGATTGAAAACCGTTCCGGTCGTATAAATTTGGATATTTTCATTTAAACAGTCCGGTTACCGATTAATATAGTATATCCCTCTTGCCTTGTGTTTCTTTAAATATGTATTGTTTTTTAGTTTTGTATTGTTTGTTTTTAAAATTTGTATTGCCTTTATTTGTAGTTAGGGGAAACAGTTTAGCGCTAATAATAGATCCAAACTATAGGAGGCACTGATTCCACACTACTAGAATGAGTGCCATTGGACTTGTTTTGAGCCTGTTTTGAAGTGGCAAAAAAATATTCTTACCAATCTGAGCAAAAAATTAGGTTATATACATGGATATATGAGCTTGAGCTCGTGCTTGAGTAAACTTTTGGCGAGTCAATCTGTCACAAACTATAACGAAATCCAATATTGATACCCAAACTAATTGTTTACAATCTAAAACCAGGAAGAAGAAGAACAATATGATCATGATAACAAGAACAAACCAAAACCAAGAAATACTAAGACATAGAACATCAACATGATGATATACAAGATACCATTCAAACCTAAACTCAGACCCAAATAGATTCACCAAAACAATGAACCCTAAAACAAAAACAAGATGATGATCGCAACAAGCAATTCCGAGAGAAGGAAAAAATACTATAAGCATTAGATTGTGATATCAACAGAATGAATCACAAGATGAATGCCTAATGTTTTGGCTACAAATCACACTGCTACATTTTGATGTTTTCTTGTACCAAGATGATGAGTCTTCTATCTAACCTTTTACAGAGATGAAGTCCTTATGTATATTCAAAATCTTACAGATAACTTCATAACATATGAGCACCTCCAAGCCCAACAGCTCCAAGCCCAATTCCATGTGCAAGCCCAATCACATATCAAAGTCCAAGTATATCATGAGTCAAAAAAGTATTTATAACAAATGTGTTTGATATTGAATTGACACTATATATTTTTAACACAGTCCTAAATAACTCACGAGTTAGCTTTATTCATATGCATCCTTAGTGTTAATACAGCTGTTAATTTGTAAACTAAAACATATTAGTAGATAAATTATCTGATTATTTGCTTTAATATGATGTATTACTTTTTTATTGTGTGATTTAACTCAAACCGAACCAAAGTATGCTAAAATAATTTAATATTTAACGACAGAGAACCCACCTTATAAATTTCCTACCTCATGAAAATAATTTCTTGTTCATCTATATATAATGCCATCGACCTGTGATAACCCACTTAGTATTGATTCTGTACCAAATGCTTTTCTAATTGCATAATCTTTTCATAAATATTAATACAATAGTTTTTATAAAAAAAATCCCTGTTAAATGTTAATTAGCCCCGTTATGCAATGTGATCGAGTTATAATTTATGCAACACGATCATGTTTGGACACGAGTAATGAAGCTCCACACAATCGCTTTCCATCTACAAAAACTCAATCATGGTGTGCTGCCATTACATTTTTTATTAAAAAAAAAAAAAAAACAAAAAACAAAATATCAAACCAAAAAACAAATTGCCCACACCTTGTTTGGTTTCCAAAAGCTTACATTTCATACAAGTACTTTTCAAAAAGAGGTTGTTCACTTGCATCTAAACACACTGCCAAAGACATGCTTCTATCGTTGTTGGGGCTAGGTAAAACATATACGGTTCCCTCGTACAATATGATCGCGGGTCCCATGAATATCGGCCGACCCCACCCAAAATCCGCGTCATGTACAGGAAGTCGAGTCCAAGCATTTATGTTTAGGTTCGGGCTAGCAAAGTAACTAGGTCCACGAATAAGAGCCGATAGGTCAGGTTGTAACTCGAGGTAATCGATAGCTGATCTCAAATAATCATTGTCCATTTTCGTCAATGTGGTGTGAATCAGTTTTGCAGCATTCGACAATGATCCTGATGTGAGATCACCGGATTTTGCGATGGGAGTGGCTGTAAAGACCACGTTCCCAAGGTAGCCTGGTGGGAGGCGAGGGTTCAATCTTGACCTTCCATCTGTTGCTACGTATAGTTTGGTCAATTGGTCATCTGGGAGCCCTCGAGCCTTGCACACGCATCGCCATATGTGAGCGGCTAGGATCTCGTATGAGCTATGATTGAGGCCACTGTCGTTCTTGGCTTTAGCTTTAAGGGTGTTGAGTTGGTCTAGAGTAAGTTTTAGCATGGTGGTGGAGGATTTAGAAAGCGAACCGGATTTTTGTGTGATGTGTTCATGGAAGGTGGCGGGTGGTATTCAACATGGTCATGGGTTGGGGTGGGCGGGTGACGCGCACGTAGTAGGGTGCGGTCAATGAACGGTGGAATGGCTACTGACAATCCACGAGCCATATCAGACCATGTGTTTATAAAATGAAGAGAGGATAAACCATCGGATAATGTATGATGCACACCACAACCAAGACCGACTCCTCCGCATTTGAAATGAGTTACCTTTCAATCAAAACAAAACAAATTCGATCAATTTTGGGTGAATTCTAGTAGTTTTTGATCAATTTGATATAAAAATGCAGAAATCAAAAGTCAGAATTCAAAAGTCAAAAGTCAATATCAGTAAAAAGCATTAAAAATTGGCAGTATTGGTTCTTTGCGTTTGTTATAGACGTCATTTTTACCTACTCTACATCGAACCAATTGCCAATGGTCACTTTCATTAATTTCTCAAAAATCACAAAGCACCCTTACAAAATTTTCAGGAATATACTTATTAAAGATCCTACTTTTACACACGTTATAAATTATTTCGTTTATTATAATAGGACACTTTATGTTAAACAGTAGAAGCCCATGATACACTATAAACCCTACCATAGAGGCGGGACAAAAAGTGTGACAATATATTCAAGCTATGAGATTTGTTCTATTTTTTCTATCAAACAAATTAACCTTTTCTTTTAAATATCACCAAATCTTATATCGGTAATAATTTAAATTCACATCATATTTATAAATGACAACCACTAATACTATTAGAATACATGCCATGAACAAGATATTTATTCTACTAATAAAGGGATTATCAGTCTAATACCAAAGATTATGCAATATGACATGTACCATATGCATTACATGTATTATTCTACTAATCACATATATTTTCTGGAAAGTAACAGAAACAGGAAATTTGAATTGAGATTAAGTGAAAGATTAAGGGAGCGTTTGGTTGGAAGAATGAAATGGAATGTAATTGAGAAACAATTATAACTTTCAAGTAAAATTATGTTTGAGTGAGTAATGAAATGTAAAACTCAAAAGAATGTTTCACCTCAATTCCTTTAGTTGTGGGATTTCAAATTCCCGCTTTAGGTGGAAGGACTTTGAAATCCTACAACCAAGGGAATTGAGGTTAAATATTTCCTTAGTTTTTACATTTCATTACTCACTCAAACTTAAATTTATTTAAAAATTATACTAGTTTCTTAATTTCATTCATTTCTTCCAACTAAACGCTCCTTGAAAATTGTAAAAAGAATTTTAGGAGCATGCAATGATAAAAGTTTCTGGCCCACATAATATAATATTAATTTCTGCATAGGAGCCTCACATATAAGTATAACTTTTGCATAATATAATATACAAGTTCTTCGTATAATGTTTATAGGAAATAACAATTATTCTTTGATATCTAAGATTTGATTTCAAATGCACCAAATCAAACATTAAACATCAAAGATAATCAGATTATGCATTAAATCATGCTAATCACACTAATCTTCCTTAACAAACATACTAGAGATCTCAGAAGAGTTGAAAATGCATGCAATTGCTAGATTTATGAGCTTTGATCCTCAAATATTGCACAGATCTGTTAGTTTCAGACCAATTCAAGCAAGGATGCTCTATGAATCTGAACATACATTATATGCGATTATCGCTTCATTCATAGTTTTAAAAATCAACTTGTTCTTACTTCTTAGGCTTCGTTGTGTCGGAGCATAGATGCTAATCATGCTATCATTCATTTCTAACTGTATGCAGTATCGAATATTCTACAATGGCTTAATTGTGTATTTGTGTGCGAAACTGAAGCTCAATCTCATGAACTAACATGAACACAGTGATTAATAGTTTGTTTATCGTTAGATCTAAACTGCAATTTCTGACAACATATCGATTTAAAGTTTTTATGCCTAAATCTCTGATTTCAGAAAGAAGATTGATTCTATATATCTAAATTTCTATCCACAGTCAACTTCTATGAAATTAGGGCATGTACCTGTGCGAAAAACAGCGGATACGAAGAAATGTCGCCGGAGTAATCAACCGTCGGAGTAAGCCGTCGGAGCTCCGGCGACGGCGTAAACTCTCCGAAATCATCCAACGTCGAATCCGATTCAGCTTCAACGAACAAAACTCCTTCACCGTTGCAATTAATCACGATCCGACCACTCTCATCTCTGTCCAATCGCCCAGCCATCGGGTAGAACGACACGAGCACATCTGCGAGTGCCTTCTTCATCACGTTTGGATCGAAGAAGTTTGACGATCCATTAGGCCTGTAGAAGTAGACTGTGAGGATGTGGATTCTACCGACTACGAGATCCAAATTGGAGGTCCATAGATGCTTAGGGGATTGCGATGTGATCTCCGATGGAGGTATGATTGATGATTGTTTTATTGTGATGTTCATCTTCGTTTTCTGATCGATTTCCATGGTGATTTGAGTATGTTAATGGAGGTTGTGTGTTTGAGTGATTATGCACACACAAATGTGTGTGTGTGATTTGAGGAAGATGATTGAATTGGGGTTTTGAGCACAGAGATTTGATTCAATGGTATGGGTGTTTATATAGAGTTTGAGGGGTGGTAAGCTTCCAGCTGGAACAGTTTTTTTTAATATAATTTCGCTCTTCGGTAAACCGTTTGACCGGAGGTTTTAACGAGCTGATTTCAAATAGCTGATAGCTTGTAACCAGATCGGCTCGTTTATGCACTAATTTAACGCATAATTACTATGTAAGATTCTTATTTTACGTATGGTGAAAAAGATACTGTAAGTTGAAAGTGGTGAATATTTATAAAGTTGAGGAATCACGGTTAAAAGAATCTAACCTATTTTATATATAGAAAGTAAAAGAAATTAACTATAGTTGAAAAAACATTATATACTTTAAGATAAGATTACACCCATGACAGTGGGTCTAGGAACATTGTCACGTAACCACATGTTTATCGTATGTTTTATTGCCAGATGCAACTTAAAAAGCGTCGTTAAACTCGCAGCCTCTTTACTCCTTTCAAATCATATAATTTGTTTCTAGATTTTTTTAAAAAAAATATACTTTCTTTCTCGATTTATTATCAATTTCATCATCTTTTTTCTTTACATCATGGTCTCTTTTGAAAACGTTTAAAAATAGTTTATAGTAGATGCTCTAAGTTATAAAATATTATATGTATTATAAAGACATCTAGATATTATTTATAGACACACACATACGTATATGCATATGCACTTAGAAGGCAATTCGAATTTTACAAGTGATATGTTTAATATTTATATAACAAATTTTGTCACAACTAATTTTTAAGTTATTTATTTTGTAAAAGCTAAATATGTTTACATTAGCAATAACATAGAAATTTATTTGTTGTCCATTTAGAATTCAAACATAACAATTCAGGTTTTCTTAGTTGCTTTGCCCTTTTTATGATCAAAACCAACCAAATAACGCCTTTAAACATACAATGTCCCTTCTCCTATATCATATTTTAGACTTTTTTTTAACAATCCTTCCACCTATCTTATGAACATCATCCTCTCGTTTTCATACATCATCCATTCCTCCTACAAACACATAAAATGAATCTATTATAGATGTTCTAACTTATAACATTGTTGCTGATTTTAAATACATCTAAATAATTGTCAACAAATATATATACATATACACATGTAAAAGGCAATTCGAATTTTACAAGTGTAGTGTTTAATATTCATATAGTAAAATTTGTCACAAGTCACGACTGGTTCATAAGTTGTTTTTTAGAAGCTACATATGTTCACATTAGCTTTAACATACAAAATTATATATTGTCCACTTAGAATTCAATTCATAACAACTATTCAGGTTTCCACAATAGCTTATATTTTTAAAAGAAAATTATTTATGTGACCAACTTTAAACCACCATATAAAAAGTTTGACTCGAATTTATACACATTATCAAATATATTTGGTTTTTATTGTCTAATCAAATACATATGTTGTCTAATTAAACATATTCGATTCTAATTTTCTTTTGCTATTTCTAAGCTTAGTAAGGTATTGTTGATTGTATTTCTCTTTTGATCAAGACTTCTATATGGTAGTGACTCCAATTTGGTATTATTCGTTGTCGCTGAATTTTTCTCAACCACGTAAAAACATGAAGAGTATTGTTTCACGATTCTTAGGATATGTGTAAATAAAAAAAAGTATATAAACAAAACTGATTTTATTATATCAGTTGTAATGTTTACATATATAATAAAGTAAAATAAATATTATTATCAACAATTAAAACTATCTTTAGTATTGTTTATTTCTTATGATTTATATATATTTTGATTTAGTTGAAAAATATATTTATTTTACTTAATTAAGTAATTAGAACATTGAAAGATATTTTAACTAGTAAAATGCCAGTGTGATACGGCAGGGTAGGGTTGTTGTACGTGTACTTTCGGTTTATGAATATTCGGTTTATGTTTAAACAATATATGATAACATTTGGAATAAAAAATAAGTATCAATATGCAAAGTGAGATGTGAAACAACTTGAGTTAAAATGACACCTATATTGCAACGTGGAAGTAAACATTAATGCAGGTGCAAAAGATAAATTTTTCGTAGATTCATAATAACCTAAAACCAATATAACTAAAAAAAGAGAACAACAAATTTTTTTTAAAAAAAGGATAAAAGATAACAATACATTCAATCCAAACGTAGATGCAATAATTAAAACAACACGAAGTAAAAAAGAAACTTGAAGCTAAAATTAATACAATTTTAATGAAAACTAAAAATGCATATAAACTAAAATATTAGAACAAAAAAATGTAATAGGGCTAACCATAGGTGCAAGGAAGCGGATTCAAATAACTAAATAACCATTTATCCGATAAATTTGATCTATTGATATTCAGGTCTGTTAATAGATGAAGTGTAGATTTAAATTGAGTGTGAGTTTTTCGTTTAAAAGAAAAACTAAATAACCATTTTCGGCTTTTAAAAAGCTTTCTAAACATTCAGAAAATAAAACGAAAATGAGATTGGAGTTTAAAAATCGTAGGTCTCTAAACAAGTAAATGAGAAGAGGAAGAGGCTAGTAAGCATGCATATGATAGAAGTTGGTAAATGGACATATAGTAATGAATTTAAGAAAATAAATAATAATTAACTAGTTTGAAGGCTCGCGCGTTGCGGCGGTATGGTTGTTGCATGACTTTTTGAGAATTCGATTTTAGTCAGTATCGACCCGTTGCGTTATGACGTAAATTAAAAAATCAAAATATAATTATTGAAAAAATTGAATAAAAGAAAGGGGAAGAGAGATTAGTGCTCAATCACAATATATAAACGACATTGAAAGTAAATGACGATTTTGTTTGACCACGTATATATGTTTTAGCATTTGTATTATAAACAATCATATATTATACTTTATTGTAAGGTCATAAATAAAATAAAATAAATAATTTTTTAAAATTTAAACATTACTTTTCATATGGGTGTCTTAATCCATATGTAAAATTATTATTCTATCATTCTTTCACTTTTATTATAAAAGATATAGATAAATATTTAAATTATTAAACTTATAATAATATGCCTCTTAGAAAAATATTAGTTTTATAGTTATTATAAATATGAAGATTTTTATAAGTTATATACTTAAATATTTAAATAAAATAATATACTTAATTAAAATATTATTTAGTTATAAAAATTAATTAGTAAATATAAATTTAAATGTCAATTTATAGTATCATAAATAAAATAAAATTAATGAAAAGAATTAAATAATATCATATTATTAAATAATATATTAATAATGTTATTAAGTACATGAAAGAGACAATGACAAAAATGTCAAGTTTTATATAATTTAATATATAAATTTACCATATTACCCATAATGTGTCTTAAAAGTTTAATCAAATTTCTATTATACCCCTTTTAAATGTGATGCACTCATTTATATATGTTACTTTAAAACTTGTATAAAAAAGATGTATTATATAGTTGTATAAATAAATTAAAGTTGAAAGCCACATAACCAATACAATTCAAGTACTTTTCACATTAACTTCTAATTATTATATTACGAACATTCAAAATATATATAGTAATATTTTGAATTAATTAATACCATACCGCATGATTATCTTTTATAGTTTTATTGCGGTATATATTAGAAGATTAAATGATAAAAATCTAATTAAATATTATGCTACAAACTATAAAATCAATGTAAATAACACATAAATTTTCTAACTTTTTTTAGAATAAAATTTATTTGTTATGTAACACATATATTAATTTTACATGTACTTATCTCATATATACAAATTAAATAATATAAATTTTCAGTTATAGATATACGGAAATATTAATCAACCAAAATTTCAATTTATAACTATTAAATATGATTTTAATAAGAGAGTTACGTAATACAAAATTGTTTTGATGTTAACGATGTAAAAAAGTCCATAATTGCAACCTACTTTAATTTTACATATGCTAAAATTTTATAAATTGCATCCTACTTTAATTTTCATTTGCACCTACTCTATTATATTCATTGTATTTGTAATTTTGTTGTTTCTCACCTCCAATCGAATTATAGTAATACTATACATTTGAGTGCAATTAATGTACCACCTACCCAAGTGATTAACGGCTCACCATCATTGAAGGTTAAAGTGTGTCTACTTTTACTTCTAAAAGTTTATTTTAACAAAAGCTTACAACAAAACTTACATTTTGATTTTTAATCTCTTTTGTTTTGTGTTATGTACGTAAGAAGAGTTATATATATTGTTGATTCGAATTATTAAATTATAAGTATATAAAAGTGGTTTGGAGAGTGATGGTTTAAAAATAAATATGTGAAGTTATCAGAGCATACGGGTATTAACTTGGCATGAAATTTTTAAATAGGTTTGTTATATTAACTATTTGTGCATGATTTTGTTTTGTTAATTTTGAAAGTAAAATACTCACTGCAACTGGTGGATATATATGTTACACTGCTAAAAGAGTTCTCTCCATTCTTGAAACCTTCAAGAAACAATTGTCAATACGAAAAGCTAAATGACTGTTTGTTTTTGGGCTGACGGCTGACTCGGTTAGCGATCAGTCTGTTTGATTTCGGCTTCGAACCGGCGGACCGGGTCTCCAGTGCTGACCCAGCCCTTGAAAAAAAAGGTGCTGACCGGCTGACCTGCGGGCCGCAGCCCCCTCGCGACCCGCAAGCCGCCACCCCCTCCAACCCGCAGGCCGTCACCCCCTTAAGGTGGTGGTTCCAACCAGTGGTGTGACTCCGGTGGGTTTTGTTACTTAAATAATGAATCGTTTTGGTTCCAGTTAGATACTGAATCAAACAGCCAAGTTTCAGTCAGATGCATACCCAGTTAGAACTTTTAACTGGGTCAGTTTCTGATTCAGTCAAATCTTACCCAGTCAGTGTAATCAAACAGCCCAAGACTTTGTCTTATGTTGGTCGTATCATTGTAATAAAGTTTGTTCTCAACTCACTGCCAACGTATTACTTCTCTCTCTATATCGTGCACCCAATCAAGTAATTGAAAGTCCATAGGTACCGGTTCTGATATTCGTATGGTGTGGCATCCCCTCGTCATTTGTACTCGGGATTAAAGATGTTCCAAAGCCACATATGTTTGTTTGAGGTTCAAAAAACAAGAAGAAAATTGTCCAGGCGATAATTTTACACAACGTTTAGGAACTTATGAAAGACACGAAACGATTCGGTTTTCAACCAAAAGCAGGTCTTTGTTGATAAACTAACCGAAGAAATAAATTTATTGTGGTATCTTTGGGTTAACAATCGCTCAAAGCAATGGTCTTCACTTAGTTATTTGGATACTTGAAGTCTATGTTTTTCTGTTTTCACTTGGTGATTATCCCATTTCGCTAAATTCTTGCTAGCATCTTTAATAAAATTACTTTGTTGGCCATTCAAAAAATACTCAATAGTAAAATTAATAAGTTTTTAAATTACTAAACTAATAAGGAAAGGTAATTAAAATTGATTAGAGTGGTTTTTCTATATAGGTGATAATAAATGCTTAATTAAAAGCTTTTAATGTTTGTTGAGTAGGATGTTATAGATTAATGTGCAAATAGCAACACCTAACTTATAATTATGTTTATGGTGATAATAAACCTAATTACAAAAAAGTTGTATAAAAACAAACACGATTCACTGAGCATTATAATTAAAAGATATTGAAGATATATAAAAGTGCATCAAAACACTTACTTCAAAATTTATAAAAGCACTTTGATATAAAAGATTTAGAAGAAAATAAAAATATATCTGAAACCCATTAATATAACATCTAATAAAGCAAATTTTTTTGGCATTTGTCATTCTCTTAACCCATATTTTTGTCATTTATTCTTTTTGTAGACATAAACACATCAATTTTTCCTCCAAAAGAGTGTTATATTAATTTAAATACTTATACAAATTTACTAATACAAATTTCTCTCTCTTATTAAAAATACATTTTATTAATTGTTATGTTTCTCTCTCTTATTTACTTTAAAAAAAATCAAACTATCTTTTTCTTTAAAATAAATTATATTAATAATAACATCTTTTAATTAAAATCTAAATAAATTTTTATATAATATAAAATTTTCTAAAGCATTAAATAAATTTTAAACATTATATTTTAAATCGTTATGTCCTAAAAGAATTATAAACATCTGAAATAGTTGAAAAAGTCTTATTAAAACAACCTAAATAATTATAAATTATATTTTTTTAAAAGAAGACTTTTATAAAAAATATTTTTTATAAAAAATCTTAACACGAATATTTAAAAATAAAACTATTTACATAAGAGAGTTAAAAAATGATATAATTGTTTTATTTTTTGAACTGCTACGTATATATAATTTCAATTATATTTTATATTAAAGTGTTATATTGTAACTAATCATGTTTATTTTACATATATAATTTACATTAAAATTTAAATAGTTTATTTAATACGTGTTTAGCCTATCTATCTATCTATCTATCTATCTATAAAAAAACTAAAACAAGTGTAAAACAATTGTAGATCTCATTATACTTGCTTTCTTATTATTATTATTATTATTATATATTATTATATTATTATATTATTATTATTATTATTATTATTATTATTAATATTGAATAGTATAATATTACTCATACCATTTTCAAATTACCAATATATAATTTAATAAATTAAAAACCTATTTTTATTAAAAACACACTTTTTATAAAAAAAATTTATAAAATGAAAATACAACAAAATTTTTTAAAAATAAATCATTTTTCTTAAAACAATGTATTTAAAATTCACAATTTTTTTATAAAATAAAAGTTTAAGAAAAGACATAATTGTTTATTTACTTAAAATAGCTATTTATACGTACTTATAATTATATTTTATCTTTAGTATGATTTTATAATGCATAAATTTTTATTAATAATTATTTAATATTTTATTTGTTCAATCCATATATTACACGAGTACTAACCTAGTAAATTAATACAAAGAAGTGAAGTTAACAAATAGTTAAGAACTTGCACCTCTGTAACACCCCAATTTTGATGATATTAAAAGTTAAAAGAGTGAAATCAATTTTGTGAATTTTGGAAGTTAGTAAGAGGGGAGGGTTAATTGCAATTAACTAACGCTAATAAGGGGTTTAATTAGCCAAGGCTGCCACAATTCCCATTCATTTTGTTGTGTTTAACCCGAGAAAAAAAGAAGAGATAATATTTGGAGAGCCCTTCGCTTGTTTGGTTTTAATTTAACAAAATTAAAAAGAGGATTACATTGTTTCATCGCCCTCAGATCAAAACAACCCGGGGTCGATCAGATTTATCATCGAGATATAGCCCTAATCTCGGTTTTGAATAAGAATCGATTAACATCATTTTTAATCACGTGTAGAAGGTTCAATTGATTAATTTCATCAATGGTTATTTGTTAGAAATCATTATGCTTCATTAGGAATGATTTAAAGGTGCACATTTGGATTAGGGTTCTTAATTACAATAGTAATCCCATGTAAGTTCTTTATGCACTCTTTTAACCATATTAAGGTTTTAGGACTGATATATATATGTTTAACGAATTTGATTAAAAGGCTCCGAGCCATATTTGAAACGGGTGTTACAAACAACATATGATTTTGAGATAATTTTTACATTTAAATGTGTTTAGGGTGTCGTATTTATGAGGGTAAGGATATAACACCTATCTCATATTAGGGATATGTAATCTTGGTGTAGATAGTGAATGCTAATGAAATCCTTGATAACACCTTAACTTTGTGTTAAGTATGTCCTTGGGTAAATGAATAAATGATTGAATGATCTTTATGGTCTTATGTAGTGATCACAACATATGTTATGTTATAAATATTATGTTGTGGTATGAATGAAATGTTTATGTCTACCTAGAAAGATTGCTTTTTTGTAATTTAAAACTCACTTAACAACATTAATTTTATGGATATTAAGCAATAAGATTTAAAACTCACTCAACAACATTAATTTTACATAAATATTAGTTTGATATTAAGCAATAAGATAACATAATAACCTCCATGGCAGAAAGATCAAGGCATAAAGCTACCTATTCTTGGAAGACTTCCATTTTCCCCATTTATGTTATTTTATATTTTATGGATTAAATCACCTTTTCGATGCAATGATTATGCATCTTTCAGTTTTAGAACAATGTTATGCTTGTGATTTACCAAGAGTAAGATACCAAGTTTTAAAAACTTATACATATTTTACCAACTTATACATATTTTGATTTTCTTACTAATCATTAGCAGTGAGTTAACATATACCGATTTAAGCAAATTTCATATTGACGACGATTTTTAAAAGGCGTTCACCTCAAATATTACCATCGTATTTTGAAAGCATTGATAGCGGGTAATCGGAGAACTCTATAATTTACTTTGTGTTAGTGGGATTAAGTGAAAACAAAATTGTGAGATCCTTATTGACAAGTAGATAATATTGTTGACAAATTGTTGGTAATGAGTTAGCTTATAACAATCTAAGCAAATATCACATTGATGACAGTTCATAAGAAATATTACCTCAAATATTACCAACATACTTTGTACGCATTGGTTGTGAATTTTCAAAAAAATCTATAATAGAATTTGTATAAGTGGGATTAATATTGTGATGAGTGGCCTCCTACGACGTTTCCCCTAGGACAACCAAATACAAAGTCGAAAGCTTCTCATTGACTAGATAGATAAAATTAGTTGGTATAAGAGCATTCGCATTAGGTTTATAATATTTATATGAGTGTATTTTTTATATTTTAGGGAATAATTATACATGGTTGTGAGCAAAGTTTAAAAGAATGGAATCAAGCCTCGAACCGTTTTCTCTTCGCCTTATGAGGCATAAACCTCGGGGTGAAAGGAGACGTAAACCCAAAACGGAAATAATAGATAGAAAATTAAAAATATAATTATTATAAAAATAGACATGATTTATCTAATCACATACTAGTATTAATAAACAAAAACATATTGATTTGTTAGGAAACGATTCAACATTTACTACAAACTAAAATATCAAGAAACAAAGAAAATAAGGCAGAAAGAGATGAAAAGAGTACACAAACTAATTAAAAACAACAAAATAAGAAAATATTTAAAATAACAAAATAAATCAAAGAACTCTACAGCTAGAAGTATACACTGCAACACTTCCTGAAGCACTTTTACTTCACTTGTGACTAGTACTTTAAGACTTAGTACATTTATTTTTGGCATTTAATCACTTCTTCTCCTTCCCTCTTCATCCCCCCTCATTCCTTAAAACACTTTCCGGCGAGTCCGACAACACCAACTGTATCCTCACCGCCCGTCAACATTTTCGCCTCAATGCCTCAAATCACATCCCGCCTCAGCTTTTTTTTTACCGCCTCACCCCTTGGAGGTGTATGTACCATATGAATCTTATGAGGCGGAATCTCATGTACGGTTTCTTACCGCCTCGTCTCAAGGCGTACGCCTCGACTGTTATTTTAAACCATGTTTGTGAGTGAATGTGACAAAAATATATTATTATCCATCTATATATTTGAGGAATTACTGTTTAATCCCTATAATTTTTTTGATATTTTTAAAAGTTGTGAGTGGATGAGAGAATATATAATGATAAAAATAGATAAAATTTAATTAAAAGAAAAAAAAATTATAATTTTTATATAGTTATAAACATAAAGTTTAGAAACCTGATGTAAATGGTCAAAAGATTGTATATTACACATGGTGGAGTGGTGGTTGTTCATGAGAGAAGAAAGAGTTATATAAGCTTAAGTTGAGAGTTATATCATAAGTTTAAACTAGCTTAAAAAAACTATATGTGAGCAATATCAACAATATGAAACCAAAGTGTATTGAATTGAGGGGTTTTTTTAGCCTTTTAGTGGTGAGCTTATCAAACAGCTATTTAATAACTATTATAATTTTGTGTTTTAATATTTAAATAATAATAAATTATAAGTATGAACAATAATTTTAATAAGAATAACAATATCAGTTTTTATTTTCAAAATACTTCAAAAGAAAACGATAAAAAAAAACATAACTGATTACTTGTTATTGAAGTCTTATCATATATTAAATAGTAAAATTTAAAGTAGAAATACTTAAAAGATCATTGTTTTCTACATGCTATTCACGATTAGGATACTGATCGAGTTAAATACAATTAATCTAACTTTTTTTAGTAAAGAGCTTCTAGAACAGTAGACTTTAAACTTAATAATAATTTGATAGTTGATAGCGAATGCTACTCAAGGCGTTTCCACATTTGTTCCCCGATTTTTAAATAAAATAATAAGAAAACAAGCACTATAATTGTGGTTAATCATATACTACAATAACATGTATTGCGTGTCTAATATATTCATAATGTAGTTACTAATAATATTAAAAAAAAACATATGCTTTCATCCTTCTTTTTCATCTTTATGTCGTGTGCTCTCTATTTTTTTTTATTTTACCGTCCTTAAACATAGGTTTCTTCTCTTATTTTTTTATCTTTTTTCTTTGTAACGACAATCTCTCTCCTCCAACTCATATGGATGTTTTCACATCTTTTGCATCGGTAGTGGTCTTGGTATTAAATAAAACTATTTCTTAAAATATATAAATAGAAATGAAAATATGACTTTTATTTTCGAAATGGTCATAATATACAGACAACCTTTATAACACGACATATAGGGTCGAAAACATTAAAAACGAGAAAAAATCAGGGGGAGGTTGTTCTGGCTATATAGCTCTATACAACTTCCTATACGACACATATAGGGCTACACGATAAGTATAACAAATTTTGACACTGACTACGAGAAAAAGTTAAGAGGGTTGTCAGATGAGTTATACGTCTCGTACAGAGCTATATGACCCAACTATATGACGTGTATTGTACCACGCGACCCGAATAAAAATCTAATAATATTTTAAGACGTTTGATATCTCAACCCTTTCAAATTTACTTCTTTATAGAGTCAGCATCATGAGTAACGGAGATGTCACGGTCACTAATTTTATTCTGGTTTCTATTTGTCGTTATCATAAGAGAAGAGAAATAAGAAATCTGTACCTAACCACTTTAGTCCTTTTGATGAATCCTTCTAGAAGCTTATGCTGTTTATATGAAACTAGCGTTAGAGTAAACTTAAAATTGTAAAAAAAAACGATCATTGAGATGTTGTTGTCAACTCGTGTTTTGAAAGATGTGTTGATAAGATATGTAATTTTATATAAAAAACAATTTTGAATGTTATTTATGGCATTCAAAACTTTATATTAAAAATACGAAACATCGTGTTGTGATGAAGACGCAAAACCGACCAATCTAAAGTTAAAATGTTGCCGCAAACCTACGCATTAAAGAGGTGGGGCATTGAAAACACACATAAATTTATATAAGAATAATGAACCCGTATATCAGTGATATAATTTGAAACTTTACATGAAAAACAAAACTGTTTTAAATTCTTGAAAAAAATGAATATGTTAAAAAAAGAGTTGAAAGCATATTTCTCTCTCTAATTAATAACACTAGAAAGACGCTCGTGCAACGTGACGGGTTGTCATTTTACATCCGGCATATAAATTTAATATTTTATTATGTTTGTAATAGTTTTACAAAAGTGTATTATGTTTTTTAAGCTAAAATTTAAAGCGTTGAATAAATGAGTTTTGTAACACTACTTGTACATATATGCATCAATTTATTTTATCTCATAAAATACATATTTTTTTAGCAAAAGTTGTACACCAAAACATTTAAAAAAACACAAGTTAAGTTGTAGTGTCAAAACGTTTATAAATGTGATACAATAAAAGATATAGCTGAAAGTTTAAAACATATTAAGTTTTTTTGGTTTATAGATAATAATATAAAATTTTATGCATGTGTTAGTAAGTATAAAGTTATTATTTAACTAATTGTAAGAGGTAATTGTAAATACTGTTATAAATAGTATTTTACCATTAAAAGTGGTTGTATCCTATACATTGAATATAATAAGTATTCTTAATTTTATGGTATTTTAAAATATCCATTTTATATGCTTTATATATAGTATAGATATATACCCAAGCAAAAAAGTTTAATGCATATATCCCTAACAAATTTCATAATTGACAAGTTTACTCATTTTCATTAAAATAGTTTATATAATGATGAATTGCTATATTCTTACTAAACTGATAATTGGCAAATGGGTTAAAAAAAATTCCATCTAAAATTCTTTAATGACATGTACACTCATTTGTAAATGTTTATTAATTTTTGCTTGGATATATATGTATTTAAGAAGAATGGTAGTATTGTCATAACAATAAATTAAGTATATATACAATTTTATTTAGATATACTAGAAGGGTACCCGCGCAATACGGCGGGTAACATTTTACATCCGACATGAGTTTCTAGTTTTTGTTAATCTTATAGTAATTTTACAAAAGTTTATTATATTTTTTCTAAGGTAAAATTTAAATCACCAAAAAATGGATTTTGCATGATAACTTGTACATTTATGCATTAAGTTATTGTACCTTACAAAATATCTATCGGTTCAACAAAAATTTACACCAATACGCTTAAAAAAATACACATTTACGATTGTAGTATCAAAAAGTTTTTAACATGATAGATGAATATAACATAAATTTTTAAAAAAATTAAGTTTTTTTGGTTTATGTGTAGATAATATAAAATTTTATGTAATTTATAGTAATTATAAGGTTATTATGTAACTATTGTAAGGGGTAATTTGAAAATAATGTTAAAAATACTATTTTACCCTTAAAAATAATTATACCTTATACATTGACTAAGATAAGTGTTTTTAATTTAATGATATCTTAAAATACACTTTTTATATGTTTTATATATAGTATAGATAATATGTAATTAAAAATATTTACAAGTATACTCAAAAAGTAAAATAATGAAACTTCAATTGAGAATGCACCCCTAGTGTTTAAGTAAATTACAAAATGACACTCCATATTAAGTTGTGCACTTACACTTTTGACAATGATGTAAGAAAAACCAATTATAAACTATTTATTTTATTATTGTCACTAATCGTAGTTTCCGTTGTTAAATATCTTTTTTTCCAAATCGCAACTTGATAGTCGATTCGGCTCAAAAGATTGCAAAGTATCTTTTGTTGATAGAAATATTTTTATATAAAGTGCCACTTGTAGATAAATTATTTTATATGAAAAAGTCATAAACGTAATCATTTATCTAAGTGTCGTGTAAATACTTCTATTAGATGTCTTTTAATCTAATACTAATACATTAACCATAACTTATGCAAGTATATAAGAAAACACTCAAATTTGATTTGTGTCTCCCTAAAACTTTTTGTCGTATTACATAAAAACATATCATGAATCAATTCGATTTTCCAGTATGTTTATTGTTGGGTTTTGGTTTGAGCCTTAGATGTGCTAGACCTATTTCCGATGGGTCTTTCTATTATGTTCATAATACATACACGTATAGGGCTTTTGTAATTCTTTCGAGCAGCTGAACAAAATAAACGTAGTTACGACGAAATGAATGAATGCTATTTAAACTGAACCATTCTAAATCTTTATTATTTGCTTTTCTATAGTTTTTTGGTTGTATACCTCTAAATACTTGATAGTTATATTCCAGTTATATTATTAAGTGCAATTACATATATCCCCTCTAAAGTTATGAAACTATATATATCCTCAAAGCATACATGCATTGAAAACTTGTGTGTTTAGGGATATATGTAATTTCAAGGATGGAAAAAAGATATATGTAATTCTATGTTATTATGTATTTATTATTTATACATGATAACTTTAAGAGTATTGCTTATTGAGTTTTACCTAATTAATCATTGTCTCTCTAACTCTCCAAGCTTCTTCATTCTCCAAGTCGACGTTATCCATCTCTAATTGACTTTAACATTCGAAAAAGAAGCTATTGTCTTGGTTTTAATTTGCTATACTACTTTATTAAATACTAAATTTAGGTCCAATGAGACTTTTATTAGTTTGTATAATTATGCTAATTTTAATAACTCGTGAAATACAAGAGTTGAATAAATAAAATTTTAATAAAATAAAATATTATTAATTATGAAATGATATTCTAATCTAAAATGTAAATAATATTTATAAACTTTTTTTTTGTTTTCCAAAATAAATTAAATATATTGTTTCAAAACAACCGTGTTAAAGAATACAAAAAAAGTTTCTTATAAAACTCCTAATTATATTATTTTGCTTTAGAAGAAATTTACTTAGAAAAAGAGTTAATCTCGGTTTTCGTCCCTTGATTTTGCAAATTGTCTCCACTTGAGTACCAATGTTTATTTTGTCTTTATTATTGGCCTGAATTTTATAAATCGTTTTTATTTTCATACTTTTAACTAACAGTGAAGTGAACGTTAAAAAGACAAAAATACCCCTAGCTATAAAAGAATATTACCACCTCACTTTTCACTTTTTCACACACACTGCCTCTTTCTTTTTTCTCCACAACACCACACACCATCGCCGCCACACACCAATTATAGAGCCTCATTCTCCCGTTTGCTTCAATCCTCCTTCACCCCATCCACAACTGTCGTCGGAGCCCTTCACCACTATCGTCTTCGGCGTCACCCATTTACTCGCAACCTCTGCTCCATCTCACCCCAATCAACTACAGGACTCCCTCACCGGCGAAAGAAAAAAGCTAGAGTCGTCTGATCAGATGGTACTAAATTTGGGAAGAAATCATTATACACAACCCAAGTCAAACCAAGTGAAACCCACAAGTGATCTCACAAATCCACCTTTTAGATCGACTTTCTTATGAAGAAATCAGCACATGTATCACATCTTCACACTCCATCACACACTACAATACTGCATAACCTGAGACGTTAATCTCGCCTCAATCACGTGATCTTCTCCCCCATTTCTCCACCCCTTTATCTCTCCCTCTCTCTCTATACCCTCATCCGCAGTTGATTCAACTAGCGATTACAGTAGAAATTGAGGTTGTTTTTCTGCAGATTAATCTTTAATTCTTTACCAATTGATTCAGTTGTCGGCAGTAGCTAAAAGGGGTGTCAAA
Organism: Flaveria trinervia; assembly: GCA_025506515.1. NCBI lineage: Eukaryota > Viridiplantae > Streptophyta > Magnoliopsida > Asterales > Asteraceae > Flaveria > Flaveria trinervia. The sequence goes on from CM046453.1 coordinate 3,937,860, forward strand.
AAGATCGATTTTTTCAAAGGAATCTCCGATAATGATAATGAAATCACAAATCAAAACCCTCGAAGAAAGAGGCTACTGGACTCCCTCACCGCCCTAACATCTAGGGTTAACACGATGATGGCAAAAGAAAATGTTAAATGAAGGTTAGTGTCGTCTAATCAGATGGTACTAAATTTGGGAAATAAGTGGTGTGTGGTGGCGGTGGTACGTTTAGTGTGTGGTGGCGGTGGTACGGTGGTGTGTGGTGGCGGTGGTACGGTGGTGTGTGGTGCCGGTGGTATGTGGTGTTGGTGGTCTGCGGTCGACGGTGGTGTGTGGCGCTAGTGGTGTGAGGTGCGATGGAGTGTGCCGGAGGTGGTGTGTGGTAGCGGTGTTGTGCGGTGGCCGTGGTGTGTAATGACGGTGGTATGTGATGCTGTGTAAAAGGAATTAAAAAGTAAGATTGTGATATTTTTATAGCCCTTAAGGGTATTTTGTTTTTTTTAAATCTAACAGAAAATGTTAACACCATTAGTCAAAAGGATTAAAATAGAAACGATTTGTAAAACTCAGGCCAATAATTGAGACAAAATAAACGTTAGTACTCAAGTGGAGACAATTTGCAAAACTCAAAGACGAAAACCGAGATTAACTAAAAAAACATCAATTTTAAAAATATTTTGTATTTTATAAAAAGTTTGATGTTTGAGAAAAATTTCTTATTTTATAAAAAAATATTTCTTTAGAAATAACATTAATAAAAGATCTCTTTCTATTTGTAATTATTATAAATACTTAAAATGATATAGAAGCAAGAAAATTTTGATGAGAAAGAATGTAATGTTGTCACATATCTTTTTTTATTAAAGTAGAAAAATAATATCATTTGATTTAGCAAATTTTCATCCATACGCTTGTGGTTTTATCAAAATGGAAACTTCAACAATTACTTGAATTTGGTCATAAAACTAAAAGGTCATGATGAATTCTCATAATTCAAAAATGTATGCGTGAAACTTGAATTGAATTTTTCATGTTAAGTTCAATTTGAATTCTTCTTCGCAAATTAAAACTTTAACTAGATCAATTCTAGCTTAAGACTACTATGCTTTAAGTTGGGATTTTGTGAGGATTTCTTACATGTTTTTCTGTTATTAGTTTTTTATATAACAACATCTAATATATTCTTATTTAAACATTCATACATGAATGTTATAAGATTTGAACTTCGACCTATTGGATAGAGAGAAAATACATTTTTATCAGGATGTCCATTTAAAAACTCGTGTTAGGAGTTGAAGACGCCAGTTTCACATTTGTTTGCATTTAAGTGCGCTTTTATCGTGTTCGTTTATTTGCGTGCAGGTTTTTCCCCTCGTGGAAGATGAGTTTAATTTCAAGACGATTAAAAAGTTCAATCGGATTTAGTTTAAATTTACTGATGCTTTCTACGATTTTACAGGTTTTTTTACTAAGGGTGGTGATGAGAATATAATTTGTCGACTTCTTGTGGTGTGATTGTGATAAATAGTTAATAAAGTTAACGTCTTAATTAAAACTAGGTTTTGACGCGCGTGTTGCCGCGCGTATGCGATTTTTAATGTAACTTTAAATCAAAATCAGAATGAAAGTTCAAAACCACAAAATCACTAAAAATACACGAAGTAAAACACACCAAAACTCCAAATTCATAACACACCAGAACATGCAGAACCCAAAAACTAAATCAAAGTCCACCACCATACACAAAACAAACGAAAATCAAAGTCGCAAGAAAGCGACACAGTCCAAAATAGACCGACGAAAATGAAAGCCCCGAAAAGAGTAAACAAAAGGAAAACCCAAACCTTAATAGTGAGAATCGTCAGGGTATCGATAACGAAAGAAACAAAGCAGGAACTCAGAAAAAGACAACGTCAACGAACACTACAAATAAAAAACACGTGTCCATATACAAAAAATCCCATCCCAAAATCTCGAATCCACACGCAAAACAAACCATATTAAAACGCAAACATAAAAAATAAATAAATAAAACACAAACAAAATAAATAAAAAAAATTTAAACACAAAAAATGAAAAAATCCATCACCGACCAAACCTTTTAATTAGAATAGTAATTATGTCAAGACAATTGTTAATAAAAGTTAAAAAGCAATCAATATTTATTACTAAAAGACAAGAAAAATGTTGTTTACCACTAGATTAATTATTAAATTCAATATATTTGCCGTTGAAAAATTAAAACAATATTTTTAACATGAAACGCTAGTTAAGATCCAAATGCCACATTAAATTAAACTATATTAAACATTTAATAACTTATCTATTACTAATTATTAATTAAACTGTGGTACACGCTTGAAACATGGTTGGTTACCTTCCCTAATTTGTCGTCAATCTTGATGACGAGAATTTTGCAAATAATATAATTTACGATGTGTGTCACGTGGAGCTTGAATTAATTATTTGGGTCCTTAACTATAACATTTTTTACACATGGACAAACCGAGTGCATACGACATTTTTTGTACGAGTGTTCAAAGGGTGTCGAGACATAATCACATGATGTACGCATGTAAAGGACCGTTTACATAATTTCATTTCACGTTTATGCACATTTTGTTTCGTATTTTTATGTTTAGTTCTTAAATTTCATTTATGACTCATTTTAGACAAAGAGAGAATGACGACGGATAGTCAAACCATGAGGCGAAGAACTCAACCGCTATACATGAGGGGACAAGTGGAAAGAGTAGAACAACACATTGCCGTAGAGAGGGTCCTCAAAATATTAAGAGTTTTGTACTAGTGGAAACCTGGGGGTTGCTCCGAGAAATCCTTTCTTTCTCGTCCACTTGGGGGGGGGGGTGCGAATACACCTGCGCAGATGCTAATTATAGGTGACAGTTACAAAAATAGTGGGAAGTTAACAATATCGAATGTTAAGTTAACAACATTCAGGGATGGATGTAATACTTCGTTCAAAAATTTGTCCAGCTTTAAAAGCACCAAAAATCACTATTGAAAGAATGAGTCCAACCCCAAGTGTTGTGGAAATGAATTGGTTATCTATAAAGATAAAGAATGTTTTATTGTAGTTCTAGTTCCGCTTCTTGTAAAAAAGAAAGAAAGGTTTGTTGTAAATCACCGATTAGTCCAACCAGGGAATTTTTGGGCGTTTTGATTCTTATTCAATTGTGATAAAACTAGTTGGATTAAAAAAGCGCTCCTAAAAGCCGCCCAGATCTACTATAATGCACGTGGAAAATCATCCCTTTATACGTAATCTTCGGATTCCCCTAGAATTCGTAGCCCCTTTCCAATCCCCCTTTTCTTATAGTTTTTAGATGTAGATCTCAATGTGATGTCTCGTTCCCTTTTTCTTTTTCATTTCACTCTATTGTATGAATTCAATCAATAGAGGAGTGGGATACTCAAAAGGTAGTGGCAAAAATCGATTTCATCACAGGGGTCGTAGTCATTGTTCTTAGTTCCACTTTAATGTATATCAACGAAAGGCGAGTCAAAAGTATTTATAACGAAGTGTCTGAACTATTAAAGATGATGCATCAAAATAGCTATAATGATGCATCAGAACTACAGTTTCGATCAATTTGGCTTTGAGCGCCACCCCTACATTACAATTTCATGCACCCTAGTTCGACGCGCAACATAATTTGATGCTCTTATGCATACATGTTTGAAGTGTAGCTTTAAGCAATTGACGTTTTAGTTTCCGTTCTTTTGAGAGGCCTATTTTTTTCTGAATACACCTAGAGGCATACATTGTTATCGTAGGCAGTTGCCTAATACCATTTAGAGACATGATTATATATATTTTTTACTTGTAGAAGGTTGCTTTTGCAAAACAAACATATGCCTTTTACATAATGTCATTTGATTGATTTTAGTAAATGATTAACTCGTCTATATATGTTGTGATCACACAATTGAGAGTATTTTCAGCTTCACTTGTTCATTTGTTTTTCAACACTTTCATTAATATTTGTCATCTTATATCCTCGTGGTTGAAGATAAGCACTTGAATTCATTTCATTTGATTCTGCTTCACTTGTTCACCTTTTTGGCATATACATTTTGGAAATCAATCTTAAGGTAAAATCTTAAGGTAAAATCTTAAAAGCTAAACCATACTTCTAAATATTTTAATATAATTGGATTGACTAGTCAACCAAGTTGATTACAATATCCATTAAACAAATTAGCAGGTGCGATGCATGATTGTTTGAGTTTATTGTGATGTTTCATAGTAGAACCTCTTAGGGGCGAAGCCCTAAGCAATGGGGGTTTTAAAGGGGCAACGCCCCCTTGGCGGGGGTCCCGGGATAGCGCCCCTAGAAGCGGGCTCCAAGGGGTGGTAGCCCCTGACGGGTCCAAGGGGTGGCAGCCCCTGACGGGTCCAAGGGGTGGCAGCCCCTGACGGGTCCAAGGGGTAGAGTCCTTGGCTAGGGTCGAGCTGTCAAGCCAGCTTGAAAATTTTTATTTTTGATAAAAACGTCACAGTTCTCGCAAAATTTTCAAATTCTTTTCTTTGGGTTTGTTTCAAAATTTCTCAAACCCTATGTACTATACAAACCATTGCATCCAATGCTCTTCGCAAAAACCTATTGTTTTAATTTTGGGACAAAACTTCTTTCAACAAAGGAATAAGGAATGATTTGACACCCTGTGTTTTCAAGTCAACACCCTTAACCCAACCCCTAAGTTTTAAATGGTTCTCTCGAAAGTTACTTATTAAACTCCTTAAGTCAATTAACTGAATGTAAATTTCTAAATGGTTTATTCCTCCTTGAGGTGATAATGCAAACTATATAACTAAAGGGACCATAAATGCAACATGTACAAGTAAAAACCATTTCTTGTAACTCCCATCCCTACCCTTTGACCTATTACCAAAACCCTATCTCTTTATCGGTTCCTTCGACCACCACAATCATTTCTCCCCTCCTCCTTCCCTACGATGATCCGCAAGGACTCTTTATCGTAGTCGATCTCGTTCATGCACCATAGGCCGAAAATCCTTTTGATTGATTATACAACACTGGTGAATACCCGACTCCTCTATACGGTACATTTCTTTTGTTGATTTCATGTGTTGTTATGCGTTAGTTTCATTATACCCGCATCTGGGTATGATGTTGAATGTGTGTGTGTGTTGCGTGGGTGTCGTTATGCGTGTGTCGGGTTAGGGTATGTTCCAATTGGCGTCAGGAATTATTACGTGCATGTGTGTATGTGTAGTGGGTCATGCATTTGTCAGTGTGTGTTATGAAGGTATGGATGCGTGGTGTGATGGTAATAGATGACTTGAGTCTTGGCTAATAGGTGGAGGTCATGTTATGGTTGTGGTAGAGGTGGTATGGTGCTAGGGTTTGCTAGGGTTATTGAGACTCAACCGTTGGTGGTGACCGTGAGCATGGTGTTGTTTAGGTATTGACCAAGGGATGTAAAGGTTGTGGGGGCATGGTTGCGTGGGGTGTGAGTGCTCGGGTTATAGGTGATGCATTACTTAAAGAATTTTGTTGTAGCTAGTGGTAAAGCACTCCTCTTACATTTAGCAGGTCACGACTTCAAAGCATGGGAGAAGAAGTTTTGCATTTTTCTTTGTATTTTTCCTCCAAAATTATAAAAATGGCTGAGAATTGTTCGTTTGTTTAAAAAAATTCTCATTGAACTTTTTCTCTCACACACATATACATATATGTATTTGCTCGATCAAATAAAATCACATTTATAGTTGAAAATCATAAAAATTCATTTGTTCCTAAAAAAGGGCTTCCATTTAACTTTTCCTCACTCACACACATACACATATATGTACGTATAGTGGATGGATCAAATGAAGATCACGTTCAAAATCATGAAAATAATTTCTAGCCAATCATATAATTTAGAAATTATTTATTTTTTAAATTGTTCAAAATATATTTGAGCAAATTCTAACTTCATTAAATAATGTCATATATATATTTTTCATGGTATCCTATATATCATTTGGATACAAAATCACATTTTTACTCTTTAGGGTTTTCAAGTTGTCTTAATAAACTCAAACGCATTAACTCCGTTAAATAATTCTTGTAAATTCAATGATATCCAACTCTTTTTACACGTAGGAATCAATTATGTAATTTATAAAACTAATACATGGACTATTTTTGTTAATTACTCAAATATATCCATACATAAACATATATCCCACACACTTCATCGCTGCCACCACCCTTCCACCTCCTATTTGGCGACCACCATCCGCATCTCTATCTACAACTAACCATCCCTTCAAACTCTCCACCACTAGACGCTAAATCAACCACCTTTAGCGTCACTCGCTACCATCAAACCCTATATTGATCACCATCAACATCGTTTACCACCATCAAACTTTAAATCAACCACTGTCACCATAGCTACCAACATCAAACCCTACATCAACAATATATCTTAACAACCAACAACTCCCCTTACCAATTTCCTTGGTATACATCTGATAATTCTAGTGCTTGTATAGGGCTTTAATTATAGTTGTTTATGGCTTTTGGTGGTTGTGGTGGTTTTACATGGGATCTGATTTAGGGTAAGTAAGGGCTTTTCTAGGCTTGAATTGCAGAATATTCAGAGATACTGATGATGAGTGTAACATCTCGTATTTCTGTTAATTAAAGGTTAATTTTGTTAATTCTTATAAGGTTTATTTATGCTATTTATGAAACTTGATGGGCTATTTATGTATGATTCCTTGTTTAATTTAAATTTTCTAAAGTTAATTAAATAATAATAATGATAACAATTATAATATTAATAATAATAATAATATTGATAATAATAATACTAATAATAATAATAATACTTGAATAATTAACAAGTTAGGTTAAAGTTTAGGGGGTCTTAATGTCCTTTTATAAACTTTAAATAAAAGTTTATGCATAAAATGATAAGAAATCAAAGTTGGAGGGCTAATTGTGTAAATTCAATTAAACCCAAACCACCCGCCCCTATTACCCTGTTTTTCCGGCAACCTCACCGGCCGGACTCTGGCCAAGTCCGGCGAGGCACCAAAACCACCAAAATCACCGCTTCTTGATCCGAAACCGTTCGCAAATCATTCTTGTAACCGTTCCAAACTCGAAATGCACATTAATTTGAGTGTTAAGTCGGCTATGGGGGCTTATGAGTTCGGTAACCGAAAGCCATTAATCTCGAACCATTGAACTATAAAGAATCAATAATAACTCAATTAATCAATCATAGTGAACCGTTTAACAATCCCTGATCTATCTACACTCTCAATTCCACCTGAAACCCACACAAACACCCTGTTCGATTCCATCTTCATCGCAACCTGTAGCCGAGTGGTTCACCGCCCATTCGACATTTTGAACTCGAATTGATAAGGGGTTTCAAGTTTAACTCATCAAACGAAGCTATTCACAAGTTTAATTGAATTATCATCAACGTTTGCCACTGGAATCGGTTCTTGTATAGCCGCGCTGTTGTTCGAGTGTTCATTGTCAATTCGATATCAATAGCGAAAAGAGAAATCGAGGAGCTGATGCAATATTGGCACTCTCTTGGGATGAGTTCAAGAACATCGCCATCGCGAAGTTCTGCCCGAGAAGTGAATTGCAAAAGTTGGAAGAAGAATTCTGGAACCTAAAGCAAGATGGGGGTGATCATTTGGCTTACTCAACTAGGCATCATGAGTTGAGTATACTATTGCCCCATATGGTCGACACTGTCCCCCGCAACATCGAGAAGTTCATTAAGGTGTACCACCCCAAATTCAAGATGTTGTGGTGGGTAGCCGACCCACAACTTTGGAAGAAGCCATCACTATCACCGCTTAACTCACCGAGAATCACACACGAGCGGCACCATGTTTGTGAAGGGTGCAAAGAAGGTGGAAAAGACGGCTACCGAGGCCGTTAAGGAGACTAAAGCTGAACCATCTCACAACAACAACAACAAGAAGCTCAGCACGCAACTATGTCGTGGCTGCACCAAACAACCCCAAAGACAACTTGTACCTACAGCTACACCTGTCGCACAAGTGCATGGGGCTAGGGCTTATGCTGGTCCTCAGCCTATGTGCAACACTTGTAGGTATCATCATCTGGGGAATCAACCATGTCGTATATGTACCTTATGCGGTAAATATGGTCATTTGGTGGCAACTTGCCACCGTGCACCTAACAATGCCGCCGTGGTCACAAACCGTGTTTGCTACAACTGTGGGGAACCTGGTCATTTTCACCCACAATGCCCTCGTCTTGTGGGTAATGTTCCAAAGCCCGATACGTGCTTTCAACATCAACGCAAATCAAGCACAAGCAAACAACGATGTGGTAAATGGTATGTTAACTTACCTTTGACTTGCGTGACCTAATTCTTTTCATGTGTTAACTGTATCGTTAAATACCTTTAAAATTGAACAGGTATGTTCCTTATTAATAAAACTTATTCCTATGTCCTATTTGATTCTGGAGCCGATAAGAGTTTTGTTTCGTTAGAGTTTGAACCCATACTTGCTAAGCCACATACGAGATTACAAAGACCTCTCACCGTTGAAGTTGCCGATGGAGAACCGATCACCGTTGACGTCATTATTCGTGATTGCATCTTAAGTCTTGACACACATGATTTTCTTATCGATCTTATTCCTATGAAACTTGGAAGTTTTGACGTCATCATTGGTATGGATTGGTTACCCAAACACCATGCCAAAATCATTTGTTTCGAGAAGTGCATTCGTATACCATTACCCCCTGGAGATACTTTGAAAGTGTTCGGTGAAAAGTCTTCCAAAGGATTTAAACTCATGTCTTGCACTTAAGCCCGAACATGCTTAAGCAAAAATATTTGGCTTTCTTGGCTTACGTGGTCAACACGAAAGTCAAAAGGAAAGAACTTAAGGATGTCCCTATCGTACGAGACTTTCCTGAAGTATTTCCCGATGACCTTAGTGGTCTACCTCCCGTGCGTGAAGTTGAGTTTAAAATTGACTTCGTACCGGGAGCAAAGCCCGTGGCTAAGTCACCATATCGGCTTGCACCATCGGAAATGCAAGAACTCTCTAGTCAACTTCAAGAGCTATCCGAGAAGGGTTTCATCCGTCCTAGTGCTTCGCCTTGGGGTGCACCTGTCCTTTTCGTAAAGAAGAAAGATGGATCGTTTCGTATGTGCATCGATTATCATGAGCTTAACAAGCTTACCATCAAGAATCATTATCCTCTTCCTCGCATCGATGACTTGTTTGATCAACTTCAAGGAGCTGCTATATTCTCGAAGATTGATCTACGTTCTGGATATCATCAATTACGAGTTCATGATGATGACATCCCAAAGACCGCGTTCCGTACTCGTTATGGGCACTATGGGTTTATGGTGATGCCTTTTGGTTTAACCAATGCTCCTGCTGTCTTCATGAATCTCATGAACCGGGTATGCAAGCCTTATCTAGATAAGTTTGTGATCGTCTTCATTGATGACATACTTATCTACTCCAAGTCCAACACAAGCATGAACTGCATTTGCGACAAGTTCTTGAGTTGTTGAAGAAAGAGCAATTGTACGCGAAGTTCTCGAAATGTGACTTCTGGCTCAAAGAAGTTCAATTTCTAGGACACGTGGTGAATAGCCAGGAATTCACGTTGATCCTACAAAGGTGGAAGCTGTGAAGAATTGGTGTGTTCCTACCACTCCTACCGAAGTTTGTTCTTTTCTTGGTCTTGCTGGTTATTATCGGCGATTCATTGCCAACTTCTCGAGGATAGCGAAACCACTCACGTCCTTGACTAAAAAGAATAAACCCTTCGACTGGGGTTCCGAGCAAGAAGAAGCTTTTGAAGCGTTAAAGCACAAGTTGTGCAATGCTCCTATCTTGACCCTACCCGATGGAAATGACGACTTCACCGTGTATTGCGATGCATCTATGTAAGGCCCCATTCTCGGGCACCTCACAGTTGGACAATCACAGCAGTTTAAACACCACACATTATAATTATACAAACTTAAGCAGCGGAAATGATTTATCAAAAACCATTCATTTCATTTAAAATACTGTTGTTAAGCAATACATCATCATATACTGTTTACAAAAGAATTGTTTTAACGCATTACAAAACAACAGCAACATAGAATACGAATGGATGTCAGTCTTTCCCTGCCGAGTATCTTCACCCTCGTGCCATCCTCAGCAATAATTACCTGCCAACTGAAAATGTATAAAAGTCAGCGTTGCTGAGTGATTCTAGTTTTATAAGTAATAAAATACTTTCTATATGTTGTATATGAAAATACTCTTTTCTGTAAAAGACAACTTTGTATTGTATATGCGAGCACACATTAACTATATGAACAAATACTGTTCGTTCTCTTTACTGTATGCCTTGTCTGTTCTGTAAAATTTTATCTTTATCTTTCATTTTCTGTATGGACCAGTGAGCAATACCCCAATTGCATGCGCGATGCAAAAACGGGTGATGGGCCATCTATATCCCTCGAAAGGGTCAACTATATCCCTCGAAAGGGTCAACTGTATCCCTCGAAAGGGTCAACTATATCCCCCGAAAGGGTCAACTGTATCCCTCGAAAGGGTCAACTATATCCCTCGAAAGGGTTCTGTGTACTGTGTACAAGGCCAACCCAATCACCCAGGACACGCTACAAAGGTCCTGCCAATCTCAATTGATCGGCCCTGTGTGCATAATAGGGTAGCTAACCCGCAGCACAGTTGAGCTAACGACAACATGGTCGTGTACCTCTTGTAAGCTTGCAAGACTTGTTAACATTTTCATTAATGTTCATCTTCTTTTCTTTATTGCTCTTACACTTTATTATTACTGTATACTTTACATTACGATAATAACATACCACGTAAAGTCACATACTATAAGTAATAATAATAATAGCAATAACAATAATAAGGAACAATCATAACTATGCATGAAACATCATCATAAATAAGCCCTAGTCAACCTCGGTCAAAACCTTAAAGCACAGACTCCCAGAAAATTCTGTAAAAATTTCTAAGTGCTTAGGCGCTTGGTCATTATTTGATCGCATGAGCCCTGTTTGGGCGTTTCATCACTATGTAGGCGCATCAGCCAACACTTAGTCAATTTATCCCTTAGGCGCATGAACTATTCAGGCGCATGGGCACTATTTGTGTGTATGAACACATAGGCGTATGGATTATTCGGACGCATGAACACTTAGGCGCATGAGCCACTTGGGTGCATGGGCACTATTGGGGTGCTGGCCCTACACTTAGTCGTCCGGCTAACATTTCTAGGCGCATGGACCACTGTTCAGGCGCATAGGCTATACTTAAACATTTCTAAGGTATTCTTAGGCGCATGGGCTACTGTTTAGGCGCATGGATTACATTTAAATCTTTCTAAGGCATTTTCAGGCGCATGAGCCTTATCTAGGCGCATGGACCTTCTGTGTAACATGTTTCCAGTATGTTTTCAAACATAATCATCGAACCTATCTGTTCAAAGCTTAATGTGGCTATTCTAAACATGAACAACCTATGAGCATTCAAGAATCAACATCCAATCATGCACATTACATATGGGTAAACAAACAAAAGCTTTGAAAATCGTTTAAATACATTTTCAGCCCCAAAGATAGTTTAAAACAAGTAAAACCAGGTTCTAGAACTCAGCTGATGCAACTTGGGTGTTCCTTCCTTTCTAACCCGCTTGCAATGAGTTCAAATACCTAAAATCAACACCAAACACACACACACCCGAGCACATACACAAACACATAAGCACATAAGCATGTAACCGGGATAAAACCCGTCATAAACACTTAAAACTGCGAACTCTTACCTTGAATTCGTTCACTTCTTCTTCTTCTTCTTCAAACCGAGAGTTTCTTCTCTCCTCTTGTCTTTCTCTCTCTAAAGTCCGAATGAGAGTGATGTGAAAAGAGGGTGGGCGGCCATGTCCACCTTTACACCAACTTTTTTAAGACTTTTGTCCTTTTTACACTTTTAATCCCTCTACTTGGACTTTATTGCTTTTTCTTTCTTTTATTCTTTATCTATTATTCTTTCTTTTCTTTTTAAGAAATAGCCGGGTGTTACAATCTAAACAAGGCCTTGGTTGAGTTCTCATGCAACGAGGGAAGGTCATAGCTTATGCATCAAGACAATTGAAGGTCCACGAGGTGAATTACACAACAAACGATCTCAAGCTTGGTGCTGTTATCTTTACTTTGAAGATTTAGAGGCACTACCTGTATGGTACGCAATGTATAGTCTAAACCGATCATAAAAGCCTCCTTCAACACGTCTTTAATCAAAAGATCTCAATATGAGACAACGATGTTGGGTGGAATTGATTAGTGACTACGATTGTGACATTCGATACCATCCTCGTAAGGCAAATGTTGTAGCCGATGCACTAAGCCGAAAGATTCACAACAAGATGATCTCATTCCAAGAAATTCGCGATCGACGTCAATGGTTTGACACTTTGGGTGAGTTCGATACTGAGATCCGGCTAGATGTCAACGAGACTATCGTACTGTTACAAAACTTGAGAATAGATAGTGACATCGAGTCTAGTATCTTGGAGGCTCAACAAGTGGTGCAACAAGAAGGAAAAATGAAGGATGAGCTGGAGCATAATCTTTTAACCCGATGGAAACGAAACCCAATGGATTGATGTACTTGGCAAATTGAATTTGGGTTCCAAATCATGGTAATCTTCGTACCTTTATCATGAACGAAGCTCATCAAACTCGTTATTCTATTCATCCTGGCTCCGATAAGATGTACATGGACCTGCGTGGCCAATATTGGTGGCCTGGAATGAAGAAATATATAGCGAATTATGTAGCTAAGTGCATCACGTGTACGAAGGTTAAAGCCGAACATCAACGTCCAGGTGGATTACTTGAGCAACCCGAGATCCGTATGTGGAAGTGGGAACACAGATCTATGGACTTCATAACTAAGCTACCCCGAACCTCTCGAGGACATGATAGCATATGGGTGATCGTTGACCGATTGACGAAATCGGCATATTTTATACCCATACGTGACACTTACAAGACATCGAGGTTGGCTCATATATATGTTGATGAAATTGTAAGTCGTCATGGGCTACCTCTGCACATCATATCCGATCGAGACGCTCGTTTCACTTCACACTTTTGGTCGTCTATACAAGAACTCTTGGGTACACAACTAGATCTAAGCACGGCTTACCATCCTCAAACTGATGGTCAAACCGAGCGAACGATCCAAACCTTGGAGGATTTGCTACGTCTATGTGTTCTTGAATTTGGTGGTGATTGGGATATGCATCTACCACTCGCGGAATTTTCGTATAACAATAGTTACCACTCGAGTATCAAGATGGCACCATTTGAAGCGCTTTATGGTCGTAAGTGTCGATCACCAATCTGCTGGACCGACATTTGTGAAAACTTCATCACTGGTCCTGAACTTATACAAGAAACGACCGACAAAGTCTCGATAATCCGCAAGAACCTTGAAGTGTCGAGAAGTCATCAAAAGAGCTATGCTGATAAGCAACGTAAGCCATTGGAATTCCAAGTCGGGGAGATGGTTCTTCTTAAGGTTTCACCGTGGAAGAGTGTGGTACGTTTTGGAAAGAAGGGTAAACTAGCTCCGAGATTTGTAGGACCTTTTAAAATCCTGAAAAGGGTTGGAAAGGTGGCCTACCAACTGGAGTTACCTTCCGACCTTAGTGAAGTTCATCCTGTATTTCACGTCTCAAATTTGAGAAAGTGCTTGGGTAATGAAAGTCTGCATGTCCCGCTGGAAGACATCTAGATTGACGAGTCATTGCATTTTGTCGAGAAACATGTTCAGATCATGGACCGCATAATGAAGAGGACTAGAACCACAACAACCCCAATCGTCAAGGTTCGTTGGGAGAATAAACGTGGCGCTGAATTTACTTGGAACGCGAGGAGCACATGAAGAAGAGATACCCGTTCTTATTTGTATAGTTTCATTTTTCTTAATTTCGGGACGAAATTCCTTTAAGTTGGGGAGACTGTAACATCTCGTATTTCTGTTAATTAAAGGTTAATTTTGTTAATTCTTATAAGGTTTATTTATGCTATTTATGAAACTTGGTGGGCTATTTATGTATGATTCCTTGTTTAATTAAATTTTCTAAAGTTAATTAAATAATAATAATGATAACAATTATAATATTAATAATAATAATTATAATATTGATAATAATAATACTAATAATAATAATAATACTTGAATAATTAACAAGTTAGGTTAAAGTTTAGGGGGTCTTAATGTCCTTTTATAAACTTTAAATAAAAGTTTATGCATAAAATGATAAGAAATCAAAGTTGGAGGGCTAATTGTGTAAATTCAATTAAACCCAAACCACCCGCCCCTATTACCCCGTTTTTCCGGCAACCTCGCCGGCCGGACTCTGGCCAAGTCCGGCGAGGCACCAAAACCACCAAATCGACCGCTTCTTGATCCGAAACCGTTCGCAAATCATTCTTGTAACCGTTCCGAACTCGAAATGCACATTAATTTGAGTGTTAAGTCGACTATGGGGGCTTATGAGTTCGGTAACCGAAAGCCATTAATCTCGAACCATTGAACTATAAAGAATCAATAATAACTCAATTAATCAATCATAGTGAACCGTTTAACAATCCCTGATCTATCTACACTCTCAATTCCACCTTAAACCCACACAAACACCCTGTTCGATTCCATCTTCATCGCAACCTGTAGCCGAGTGGTTCACCACCCATTCGACATTTTGAACTCGAATTGATAAGGGGTTCAAGATTAACTCATCAAACGAAGCTATTCACAAGTTTAATTGAATTATCATCAATGTTTGCCACTGGAATCGTTTCTTGTATAGCCGCGACTATTGTTCGAGTGTTCATTGTCAATTCGATATCAATCGGGTAAGTTAAATACATCAACGAACTCGGTTTGATGAGGGGAACAAAAAGCCCCAAACTTAATTGGGTTCACAATGTTGTTTTGATCTTCAATTTGGGGCTAACGATTCTAGGGTTCATATGTGTTTTGGGGGTTTTTGTTAACTTGGTATTTAAGGATTAAAACCCGTGTTCTATCGCGGCCGAGAGCCTTGGTTTACTGGTTAAGACTCTAAACCTTGAACATGCGAACCTGGGCACCCTCATGTAATTTTTTTAGGCTTTTTCAGCCTTATTTTAATTATAAAAAATTTCAATAAATATAAAACAATTTTTTACAAACTTCAAATATTTTTGTAATCATCTAAATATTTATTGGTAAATTAATTCTTGTACAACATTTTAACATTTTATTATAAGAATTATTTACAATGTTATAACTGAATAATTTTTATAAAAGTTGATTTATATAATAATTTAAATTATTAAAATATTATTGAACCCTATGTTATCTTTGAATAGGAATTAATCATGATAATTATAGAATTTAAATATATTTTATAATTTAATCCACAAAATATTTACAAGGATTTAGTTCCTTTAAACTTTCATAAGTGGTACTTTTATAAGAGTTCACTAATTTTATTTATAAAAAACCCTCAAATTCTATTACCCTAGTTCACGTTAAATCGTTAATCTATTATTAACCTAAATCTTGTAAACATATGCATAATTAGGTACTTTGTGACGATTCACGTTGGAACAACACCTATTATTATTCTTATTAATCATCATCCTTATACTTATTTGACCATGTGAGTTTTCCTTGCCCCTTTTTTATCTTTCACACTAATTTGGGGTGAAACATGATGTCACACCCCAATCTTGACGGCGGAAACGTCGAGGAGTGAGAGTTAGATCGTTCACAGCCACATAACGTTATTAATAACCCAAATATATATAATAACATAAATTCCAATTGTACTATTACCATCATCATCCTTATACTTATTTAAGCTTTCTTTTAAATTTACCTCTTGTGCGTTAACCAATTGATCTATAAACTTCACAAGTCTATCCAGTGAGCTATTTGTTGATTTAAGATATATTTTAAATTTGCATGCTGACTCTCGACTCTGTTTGTTGTGTGTTGGCCAAAATTGCGGTTTGAATTAGTTCAGGCTGATACAAACATTTTTTTGTAACTCTCTAACCAGTTTTTGTTTATATATGACAATACTTCTGAAAATATATTAAAACAAAATTAAATTAAGTGTTATATTTAACAGTATTGTATGTACGTATGTAATGAAAAACTTACTTTCTCGCTTTGCTTCAACTAATCGTTCATAAAGAAGGTTATAGTTATACTCGTAAATCTTCGGCGAGGGAGACTCACACAAACATGCCCATGCATATTTAAACTTTCGCCAGTCATCTTTCGTAAAATTTGCTTTAAAGTGTTTCGCAATATTTTCATTAATATGTCATCTGCATAAATACTTCGAAGCATTCTGAAATACTTTAACACATGCGTTCATTAAAGCAAGATCTATGTCTGTTATTATGACTCGCGGCTCCATACACCTGTTTAACGTATCTTTCAATCTATTAAGCACCACTCAAAATTATCTTCTCGTTCTTTACTAGGGTTGTTCACGAGCCGAACTGAGCCGAGCCAGGGCAAGCTCAAACTCGGCTCGAATTTAAACCGAGCTGGAAATTTAGGCTCGAGCTCGGCTCGGTTTTTAACCGAGCTAGCTCAGCTCGGTTCGTTTTGGCTTGGTTTAAATTTTATAAACATAATTAAAAAAATAAAATGCAAAATAAATTTAAAATACTACATAACTCATTACTAGTTTATATCAAGTTTCACAACATATGAATTACTTAAAAAAACTAAGTTGAAGTTCAATAATATACAAATAACTTTATCATTATCTAAATTAAATGAATAAAACTCATAATAGTACATACAACCATTAGTATGCTTTTAATTAATAAATTAAAAGTATGTTTGATTAATTTATTCTAATATATAGAAATATAGAATCATCACATGAAACGATCCAAAACAAACATTATAGTTTAATATTTTGCCAAAAAACTGTTTAAATATATATTATATTCTAAACAAATAAGCAAATACAATAATATATGTTATTTACATAAAAAATATGTATATACAAGTAAAATAATCCGAGTCATACCGAGCCAAGCTAACAAGCGAGCTAAACCGAGCCGGCTCGGCTCATTACGAACCGAGCCGAGTTCAGCTCGTTTTCATACCGAGTCGACTCGGCTTGGTTCAGTTAAAAACCGAGCCAATTCGAGAGAGCTTTTTCCGAGCGAGCTACGAGCCGCGAGCTATTTGAACGGCCCTACTAATAAACGCATGAGCAACACAAAATGTCTTGTGTGTCGAGGTCACACCAACAATCTGAACAAACGGAAGTTTGTACATGTTTGTTTTATATGGCGCGTCTGTCATCAGCACGTGCCAGAATGCACACCAAGTGTCGTATGATTTTGGATGACAAAAAAATATATATTCTACGGTATTTGTATCGGGATCTTCCCGGGTGTAATAAACGTACCTTTTAGAAGATAAAAGGTTTTCTAAAACTTGCATTGGTGTTTCACCGACTTTCTTTTCACTTCTTATCTTATATTGAGCGTGGTTAGTTGAGACCTATACGAGGTGTATGGACCCATATGCCACGTATAGGTGGTTAGTTGACACCTATACGAGGCGTATGGATCCATACGCCTCGTATAGGAAGAATCTTGGGCCATCAACCGTGCTATACGTTCTGTGGCAGCCCTATAAGACAAATGGGATTTTTTTAAAGAAAATAGGGTTTTGTGGTTCAACTATTTCTTCAAAATATTTTTTTTCTAAAACTATAACTCTTATTTCTTTTATATACATACTTAAGTACACATAAATGTCTTGATTACTTAATAATTATTTTAACTAACTTGGGTTTCACGATACTAGTCGGTTATGATAAAAATTTGAAAATTATTTAAATTTACCATAACCGACTAGCATCGATGGAACCCGAGTTAGTTAAACGATTTTTTTAAGTATGCAATTCAAATATATATATATATATGTATGTAAATACTTAATGAAATAAGAATCAAATGTTTACCAAGTAATTATATGACAGAAGAAAATGTCGAACCACATAACGCTAATTTCCTCCGATAAGATTAAATGTTATGATTACTATCAATTATTAAAAGTATCAAACGTTTCCTTCGTAACAAACGAAATATGAGCGTATTCGTTTGATATCCGGTGTGTTTATATATATCAACAAAAGAATCTTAAGTCGCGTCAAAATAATTCGAAATAAAGCCTATACGCCTCGTATAGGTCCATACGCCGCGTATAGGCTTTTCAAACGGCAAAACTGGCAAGGTCAAATCAGTCATTCAGCGGGCCTATACGCCGCGTATGGGTCCATACGTGGCGTATAGGCCTGGGTCGTATGGGTGTGGGACGTATGTCCACCGACACCTACGCGTCGTATAGGTGTCGGTGTAGGTGTCGGTGGAGATACGTCCCACACCCATACGACCCAGGCCTATACGCCACGTATGGGCCCATACGCGGCGTATAGGCCGCTGAATGACTGATTTGACCTCGTCAGTTTTGTCGTCTGAAAAGCCTATACGCGGTATATGGACCTATAGAAGGCGTATAGCCTCCACGACAACATCTTATATGACGTGGAACATTTGGCATTTATGAGGAGAACTATACACCGCGTATAGACCCATACACGACGTATAGATAGATATCGATTTATAAAGTGAACTAATACGTTCAAAGTTTGGTTACCACATAAAAAACATGCACGTATATAGTAATGACTATGATTTTGTCCATATTGGAAAATAATATGCCAATGGAATATGAGAAAAGCTTACCTAACCATTCAACTATTCTTACAACTTCTAGAACCTTTTGCTTATTTTATGTGATAATTTTACACATAAGTTATGTGTATCTATTTCTAAATGTTCAATGTGTCTTCTAGAAAAATCAAATCGGATTAATTAATTTTCTCTTTTATTATGAATAGAAGAGAATTTTACGGTTGTTAAACTTGAGAAAAAAGTGTAATAGAAAAAAAAAGGAAGGAGGGTGCGTTTAACACAACCCTAATATAAATTTTTTTTTAACAAATAGGAGAGACTACACGAACCCCTCTCTAGTTTACAATATACTTCTGCGGAGTATCAAATCCGATAAATTAAATTTGTAACAAAAAGTCAAAATTTTAATTGGTGCGTCTAGCACAACCCTGAAAATATTATAAGAACTATTAATTTCTGATCATGTCTTTTGTTTCTTCTTTATATAAATAATTGCGTACACACATAAACAAAATGAAATAATATCATATGTTAGTTATAAAATTCTTTCACTAGGCTAAAACATTGGAATATTAAAGAAACAAAAAATAGAACAAAATGAATCCTCTA
Organism: Flaveria trinervia; assembly: GCA_025506515.1. Classification (NCBI taxonomy): domain Eukaryota; kingdom Viridiplantae; phylum Streptophyta; class Magnoliopsida; order Asterales; family Asteraceae; genus Flaveria; species Flaveria trinervia. The sequence continues at coordinate 3,957,279 of CM046453.1, forward strand.
GTGACTTCCTATAAAAACGTTAAAACCTTGTGCACCTAATCCTTGACAATAATAGTCGTTCAAATAAAAGATACCTTGAGTCCTTGACCATGATTCTTAAGAAACTTCAAAAGAGTTTTATACCGAAATGGTTTTTGATTCAAACATCTAGCATATACTTTTCTTGACAATCCTTGTTAAGCAAGTGAAATTAAGAATAGCTTATTTGTGAATTCTAATCAAGTAATGATGGAACTAGAAGAATTGAACGAGAAAGCGAAATGGAACTTTTTGTATTTATTAGAATATATTATTAGGGTTTGATTAGAATAAGTTTACGGTACCAGTTATGTTTTTAGGGTTAATTGTTATATTTATATATTGTAACATATTTTTTTAATAATATTATTCAGTATTTTACCATCTTATATGATATCAGAGCCTTAGGATTTTGGTTATCTTCTTCTACACTACACCACCAAACATACAAACCTTAGCCGTCGCCACTGAGTTCAAACCCTAGACAGGGTAGTGTGCCACCAGCGCTGCCGCCATGTCCCACCTTTGTTTTGATAGTTTCGTTTATTCTCTGTTTTCTAGTTTTTGTCGAATAAAGTTTCATTATCGACTGAATATTCAAACAAGATATATATTATTTTGGTTGGTTCACAATCATATTATTGGTTTATTCTTGATTTATGACTCACAAAATGCAACGATCACTTCTTTTTTCGTTTTTTTATTCTCGATGTTTTAGTCGTACCAAAGACCACAGTCCACGGCCATCGATCTCAAACTACGGTTTGATTGATTTTTTTCTCTTTTTTTATAGATCTACGGATTTTATCTCTTGATCTACGGGTCAAAAAGATCGCCACCTGACCATGGTCACTCGTCTTTCTCTTTGTTTTTTTTCTTTATTCTTTTTACGTCTACGGATTTTTTTCTCTTGATCTACGAATCCAAAACATCGTCGCCTGAACGCGGTCACGTGCCTTGCTTTCTTTTTCTTTTTATCACTTTAGCTTTAATCTCTTGATCTACGTTACAAGTGACAACCGGCTACTAGCCTCGACAAGTCATGAACGATTATGGTCGTCAATTACTGATTTATCTTTCCGAGAATCAAGAACCAATTCACCATCAAGCCAACTATAGGTAACACGATCAACCAAAACATGGATGACAACATCAAGCACAACATTGTTTTCCAGTCTTAACGTACGTTACTTCCACTACGACTGCAGAGGGAGTATTAGAATATATTATTAGGGTTTGATTAGAATGAGTCTACAGACTCAGTTAAAGATTTCTGTGGTTATTATCATCTTACAGTAAGAAAACATCACTATTATTATTGAGGGAGAATTCAAAGATAATTATGTTGGTTAAAGGGGGTTCCGACATGTCCGGAAAGAAATTGATGCCGGATGATCCGTGGATATTACATATGAATTTCAAATGGACGCTTTAGCGACGAAATTGTTGGCAGGTTTGAAATAAGTCTTTATATTTCATTGCCACAATTATCCACGGCTTTCACAAGAAGAGAAATGTTTAATTTTACCTTAGCGACAAATAAATAATAATAATTTAAGTGGCAAAATTTCTTTCACAAATCAGTCACCAAATATGCATAAATTTTAAGGAAAAAATTGTATTTTATTTTTATTTTTGTTACTAATGAATATATCCAAAACAAGAATGTATACATAACAAAAGTTAAACTAAAAATCTCACAATGTCCAAATACAAGGTAACCTATCCATAAGTTTCTCAAAAATTTATAAGTATGTAAGCACAAATCAAAATCAAAATGACAATATCTACAATCCATCTATAAGCTTGTATTAGATGAGAAATCAATATTTTCTGAATTCTTAGATCTCCTCCCATCATTTCATGACTTTAAAATTTGTTTTAACTCCTCTAGACGCTATCTACAAACAAGTCATAATAAATACAACATACAAATAACTTAAGCTCTCTACATTCTATAAAATCATTCATCACTTACCACTAAAGCAGCAACACCATATGCGTTTTCAAAAATTCAAAAGCAAGTCGAAAACATCTATGAATTTTCATTATGATTCGAATTCAATTAAGATCAATGGCAACACAAAAACAAGTTAACTAGTCTTCTCGGCTGGAATCAAAAAAGATTCTCCACTCTGCTCCTACTCCTTCTCCTTTAGGATAGGGTCGTTGTTGGTTCTTCTTTGCATTAAAAAACTAGTCAGAGCAACTAACTGTCTACGTACGAAATTTACGGAACAAGGATAAGAAAGCATACGGGATAAAAGAAGAGCGAGGTGTAGTGAGAAAGCTCACCACTGCCTTTAGACGATAAAGCCTTCTTTTACATCCCATCCCCTAGACAAATCAATAGGAAATGCTACAATTGCCATTGTTGTTCTTTTGACGATGAACCACTCTGGTAAAGGGAGGACCATAAAATTTATGTTAAGCATATAATTGGATCTTGTCTTGTTTAGGCATTTGGTGCCCTCTATGTCGGTTTGCTTAGTGACAGAGCCACCTTCTTTGGGGAGGTATAGCGGTAAATAAAATCCATCACCTATCCGTGAATTTCCTAGCAAAAAAAAAGTTTTTATTTTTATTTTTTAGATTCCGACATATTTTTTATTTCCGTCAGTAACTTTTATGCATCAGAAGAAGCTTCATTGTTTCTTATTAGTTATGTTTGACCTTACTTATGAACTTAGTATGATATAATATCAAATATTATATTCTTCACCACTTCCTTATGCAATTAATTTTCATATTATTGATATATAATAATATCAATATGTAAAAGTGTAATGATGTAGAAGAAGAGAAAAACGTAATTAATATTTTATCCTAGACACCAATGTTGAAAATTTTGCTAATGCCTAATGGTACCTTCAAAAGTCCAACCACTAATTTTTAAAGACCATATCATTGATTGCTTTACAATTCTAGTACAATAAATGACTTTAGGGCTCATACAAGCATGTGCATGCATAGCATCCATAACATGAACATGTGTATGTTCATAGAAAATATCAAAAACATATTTTGATTTGTACGTGTTCTTTTTCGTATATCATTTGATCTCTATATGCATATGATGGAGACATACTAACAAATTTGGGTAAAATAATTGCCTGGAGAAATATAAAAGTGACGACATCAGAGAAAGGACGAGATTGACAGATAATGTGAGATATAAATCGAAGGAATAAAAAAAAGAAAACGAGATATTTGTCGTCACATCACTATTTTCTACCCTCGTTATCTAAAATTTGGTTTCTTCATATATATATATACATGGTTTTCTTTTTTTCTTTCTTTATGTATATTGTTAAGGGTTTTGAATTTGAGAGGTTTTATGTCTTTCACACATGCAATAATTGGTGGAATATGTTCGTTATTGGTTCCATTGTATGACAATGTCAAGGTAACCAATTGTTCACTACTCTATTGATGGCAACTTTATAGATTATGACATGTTTGTATCACTTAATTAATTTCTTTCAAAATATTTTTTCTTCTCGTTTATAAGGCCACTAACTATCATTTTGTTTTCTCACTGTGATGCGTCAATACCAAATAAGTTTTTTTATTCTCCTTAGATACCATATGTTTTTTCTTTCATTTTACATGGAATCGTCCTCACTTTTTCCCGTTTCCCAATTTTTCAAAATTTAATATTCATTTGTAGGGTCATGTGATCGGTAAATAACGGCGTGGGTTGTGGCATCTCAAAACCGGAGGTGCGGTGTTCCCGTTCGGCCTTGGTTTTTCCTTGAGCTTTCCCTGGTATTTCCTCTTAACCACTTCGTCCCCCTTATATGTTAAAAAACTAGTAAGATCGGTAAAGTTCTATGTTAATAAGGGTGTCAAATGTGATTATATATGAATTAAGCCTATAAATAATCATTAGCAGAATAGTTCAACTATATGTAAAAAAATTCTATATTAACCCCATGTAAAAACGTTTTAGGTTTGTCACTATTTTCTGATGTTCGTTTTCTGAGCTTATTTTTATGTGAGTTCTTTGTTTTTCATTAAAACATCTAAGAGTTTTATGTATTTATCTTCATAATTAAGTCAATCAGATGCAATTATGATGTTATTTTAAACCGCAAGATTTTATAATTACGTATTTTTTTACCAACGGATACAAGCATTATCTACTCTACATATACTTTACTCCTAAAATAATAACACATACACTATGTAAGATCTAAACTCAGAACCATTTAATAGGAGTGTATACCACTTAATCACCTTCTTTTAAAAACTATAATTACATATTAACTTGATATACATGTTATACGAGTGAAGACACCAAAAGATCACAAAGTATTATCATATAAAGAAGCAGAGGATTAAGGCCGCTAAAGAATACCACAAAAAGTCCAAAAAAGTTTATATAAACACGTTTAATGTTGCTTTATTGACTTGACTACGAGTAACCCTTTGTCCCTCTTATTATAGCACAAAACTATTCTGAAGTATACTAATTAGGACTAATCCATTGTATATGTTGATTATTGAGTAATTAATTTTAATAGGCTTTGTTTTTTGTAGTCCTTATGTTTAGTTTGGTTAAAAAATATGTATTTTTTTGTTTAAACACTTTTGAACGACTCTTAATCTACTCCGAAATTCACATATGTAGGAGTTGAACCCTTAGTCTTCAAGAAACGGTGCATCTACTACACTCCTGGATATCATTAAACCAAAATCTCCGCAAACCGGATTCAAATTAGTTTATTAAGTTTTCAAAATTGGTCTTAAAACTTTAGCATTTTTTACCGAAATTATTAAATATAGATATATAAAAGATGATCCTAATCTTTAAAATAGCAATTCCATATCATGTTTTCTCGATTAATTAACAAATATAAAAAGTTAATTATATGTGTGTAAAAGATGAAAAAGTTATCTTGTTAAATTAAAGAGCAAATTGGTTCAAGAGCCGGCTCTATTCGGCTAGTTTATAAGGAGTGAAGTCCGAGCCCTTAAGCTTAGTGAATCAATACAGGATTTAAACAGCGAAAACCTTTTTAAAATGTTTAAGAACAAATAGATTTGTCTTAAGAATTTCTCATTTACCTTCTTTATTAATTTCTTTGAGTAATTTTATGTGGTAGACTTCATATATTTTACAATAATTGTTCTCATAACAATCTTCTATTTTGAAGATCCATATAGAGTGAGAGGCCCTTGAAAGTCATGTTTTCTGATATCTATAGTTTAGTAATTTTGTATTTATTGTCCAAGTTCATTGCACCATACATGGAATTTTATATATTTGGCTTGGCTATATAGACAACATCTCTGATGCCAATTATCCTTACTCGGATTAGTTAGTTAAAATGAGATATTCAATACATTCAAAAATAAGGAGTTTTTAGGTTCGAGTGTCACTTTCAACAAAAATATTTATAGTTGAGCCAAGAGGTTTTTTTCCAGTTATGTATTTTCTCATAAGAAGGTTCGGAGTGCGGTCTCAGTTGAGAAATGAATAAATAAGCTCGATTAAAGTAACAGTTATTTCTCAAAGCAGGATCATAATATAACATTTGTAATATTGCTAAAATAAATCTTTCTTTTTATGTTTATTATTCTACTAATTTTCAAATCAATAAATGTATTTACGAAAGAACTGTCATATTCACAATCTCACATGATTCAACGTTTGATCGTTGATAAGCGATAAGCATCAACGTTCATATCTTGTTTCTTTTTTTTTCCTTTTTTTTCCTTTTTTTTTCCTTTTTTTGTCTTTTAACTTCACTTATGTTAGTAGTCTTATTCACATCGTTTAAAACGAGTAACTTGAGTCTTCAGCTTGACCATAGTTTCAACAAACATTTATTATGTCACTTAACGTATCAACCACGATAACTAACCAAATGATTGAGCTGAGGTATCTTAAAATTTTATTAAATTAAAAGGAGGTTTTGGGTTTAAGTCGCAATTGTGGCAAGAAAGAAAAAGGTTGCAGGTTGGGCCAAGGGATATTTTTCTCACCAAAGGTAGGTTTCCTCCCGACAATGGTCACAGGCTCGAGACCAATGAGAACATGCGGATGTATGAGTTGTCCTTCGGGGACATACCAGTCGAGAGCCCCAAGGTTTCATACTCGAGTATAATGAGTTTCGGCATTACATATGTATAGTTCCATCTCATCATACCATGAAACATAGTCTTTTTGGTATTGATTGCGGTGGTTCATTGATTGTGATAGCATGTGAAAGTTCAATTATTGTGTTTGCTTCAAGGTTTTTCTAATTAATTTAAAACGACTCACACGTTAATTTAATTTTACTACTAAAGTACATTAATTTCTAATCTATCTCATGTCATGTCAGGATTTGAACCCTGGTCTTATTTAAAAAGTTTTTTACTCTTATCACTAGATTATCAACTCAATGACACTTCAGGTTCTCTTAAGAGTCGGTCGAAAGATAGGGATTTGGAGTGGGATTGTAAGAACTTAAAGTGAAAACTGGTGTAAACTTGTAATGGTGAGGAAAGTTTTTAGAATTGTTTGAGATGGAGGAGCATCTACATGGGATGAGATGATGATAAATTTTAGGAGTGTAACTTTCTATAGTTATCTTTGTTTTAGGGGTTTGATATTTATTTAATTTTAAAACTTTCTCTTGATTATTTATTTTGAATTCTAGTACCGCGGAGACGATTAAAAAACATCAAGTTGTTGTATGTTCTCTACTTTCTTGTTCGTCGGTTCCATCCTCGTCTTAAAGCCGATCTCCATCAGTTTGTTAGTTCCAACTTCCATGACATCTCCTCAAATCTCGTTTACCTTGATGAAATGGAATAAAAAAGAGTGAAAATCAAGTATAAATCAACTAATTATGCTACTAGATTTGTCATTGGTAACAAAACTAAAAATTAGGATTATTATTGACCAATTGAATAATATGAATTATTATTAGTTAATGTCATTAAAATCCAATTTGTCTTAAATTTATAACTGAATGGGTGCTAATTGAACATCTTTAAGGTTATTAGAATTAACCAACCCGTATTCCCCATTAATCAATATAACTATACAATTTAAAGCAAAAACCAATCAGTTATAAAAATCTAAAAATCAAAACATCAATTACATGACCTAACTTACTTATGAACAATTAGACCTATACAAGAACAATGACTTTGACGTTGTTTGAATGCTTTGTATGGACTAGACCGGGTTAGAAGCATCAAAAATCCGGACTCGATCAGAAGCAAGGAAAAAGATGGGTCAAAAGCAAAAGACTTGGTCAGAAGGTGACGACGGAAAATCAAACAGACTAACCACTTACCCGATCAGCAGTCAGCTCTGACTATACTGCGTAAGCTGATATCAAACATCCCCTATATAATGTTGACAAAGAAGAATGAGGTACCTATAACCCACATATCAAAAGGTTTGTAGCCTACCGTCACAACATACGAGCACTATAAGCACAACATATACGAGCCAAGATATGAACCACTTTATGCACACCAATACGAGCGCGCAAGATATGAGCATCATGGGCACGCACATGTGAGCCAAGATATGATCATCACGGGCATGCCCATACAAGCTAAGACATGTGCAGCAGGAGATCTGTTATATAACCCAAAGCTCAAAGTCCATAACCAGACTAATACAAGAGGATACATTAAACAACACCACATAAAAACAAGCTGTCAATAAAATACAAACTTTTTAACCGAAAACTAATCTCCTGTTCGCAACATCTTCCAACTAACCACAGTCTAGAACAGGCTTTCACACAGACCGACATCTGCAGCTTGCGACACCAAAACATCTTCTCCTTTTGGGCTCGAACCAACGACCCTTTTAACAATTTCAAAAACAGCTTTCCGGAAATAATGAACCTCAATTGTCTTTAAAACATCAAACACAACCTTGAAATCCAATCCACCAGACAGCACTAGATGTCCCATGATCTCACCAAAGTTGCTTGGTGCTTTAGGGATATCAATAGCCATATCGTCGAGTAATGAGCCATAGGTGGTGCAACCAGTTGTTAAGTTGGCTTGAGTGAGAACCTTTTTCGTGACAAGGTAGAGCAAAAGATCTGCTAGTGGTTCGACACAAGGTGGGTTTTTCTCCAAAGCAAGTGAAACTGCTTCTTTCACAAACTCAGAGTGATATTCTGGTGCTTTCAGTTCCTCTAAACATTGTAACGCTTCATCAAGTATGCGAACATTGAAGTATTCTTCGAGTAAAGAAACTGTTTTCTTCTTTAGTTCGTCAGGATTTTTCACCTTCAAAGATGCAGCAGCAGCAGAAGGCGGCACCTGAGAGACAGTCATAAAGGCGGCACCACTAGGTCCCTCACCGCCTTGCAGCTTGCCGCCAATGAAGCCGCCACTACTCTGACGAAAAAATCTCTGATCAGGTGACAATGTCTTGTTTAGCAATGGTGGCTGAGCACCCCAAGTCATTGAGCGGGACAACGGGGCCTCCCAGTCATCATAATCTAATCCACGTGTACCTCGCATCATGTGTGTCCCACGCCTACCTGGACGGTTGAAACTACGGCCTAAACTCCCTAGTGTAATCCTCTTTGCTTTCACCTATGCATCAAAAGAGAGAAAATCAAACATTAAAGCTACTTAAAACACACACCAACAAAATCAAAGATTGTGAACTGAAAGATTACAAAAAATATAAAAAGAAAAAAACCTCTTCCCGCCTCGAAATCCATTTATTTGATCTGAGATCAATAACATCACGAACCATAAACCTCATACGTGGAGCCAACTGTTGGTTTGTTGATAACTCCTTAAGCCGATTAAAACAAAGATCATTAATTCGCCTTGACGTTGAGCTCTCATCAAGATGTTTACCAACAGTGTTAAGTAACTGGCAAATCGCCTTGACGTTTTCCTCCTCAGGACAGACATTATTGTCAGGTCCTAAAAGCTTCTGCCAAATCCACCATTTATCACAGATAAAGTATCATAATTTAAGCTCACTACATAAATATACATTACTATGAGAACAAATTCATTAGCACAAACAAACCTGAACAATGAGATAAACAATCCTTTCTGGAACCATTTTATGCTTCAGAAGCTCACCAATCAAACTGATATTTCCGAAAGTGCGTAGCTTGATTAATCTTTCTTTATCTCTACGTTCAGATTCTTGCTCAGGGGCAGTCATCTGCCTTACTTCTTCCCTTAGTTTGTCAGCACCTTCAAAAGCTTCTTGACAAAAATTTATTAATACGCGTTTAAATGTCATCTCCTTTCCATCAGGTTCCTCGGATGGAAACGAGGGGAGCTTTTTATTGAGATCTGAACACAGTTGAGCATACATGGGGCAAAATGTAGGCTCGAGAACAGCTTTGTCGAATATCAAAGAGATGACACCCTGAATGCCATAAAAGTAACCATGTTATTGCTTTATTTCTATTTCCACTTGGAATAATACATTACAAAGATTAGATTAAAGACTAATGATATATGACTAGAGTAAACAAAATTACACAAACCTTGAGGATATCAGCTGTGGTGATCCCTGAGGCAATAAGTTCACCCTTGAGGTGATCAAAAGTTCTGGAGTTAACTTGTTCAAAATATCAATGCTACTTTCGTTGCTTTTTCCACTAGCATTTATATTAGCATAGCCTACAAATGCAAGTTCGGTTGCGTATATTTCCTTGAGTTCTGCTATCAGTTCAAAAACTTGTTTCGCTTTAGCTTTTTGCTCAGCTTCGCTTCCTCTTGCAGCCGCTTTTGTAAGTGTAATTTCCTTGTTCTTTAGCTGAGTGATCTCTTTCCTGTATGTGTATTTTTTAAATTAAGTTGCATGATTTACTTGTTGAAAGATCTTCAAACGGGCACACGTATAAATATGAGGTAGAATGGAAACGGGTCGAGAGTCACATGGAATGAATTCGCAACGCAGAGAACCTCCTTGAGCGTTTTATTTATAAGACAAGATTGTTAATGTACTGTAACATACTTTAATATTATATGTAAAACACTGATCTTTTACAAACTCAAAAAAAGAGAAAACAAAAAGTGTTTACAGATTAGTCCGACCCGTTTTACCTGTGCCTAGAAAGCATCTGTTCACGCGTTTCTTTTTCTACTTGAACCTCCTTAGTCTGACTTTCCTCCAAATCTTGTGCACTTTCCATTACTGTAACAAACTGTAAACATATAACTATGAACTATTTTAGCAATTCAGAAGCAGAAGCTATGTAAACTGGTGAAACTTAACAAAAGGAATATATATGTGTGTGTGAGTTGTTTCACCTACAGAATATGATAGTGAATAAAGCATTTAAGCTCTGGTTATAACCAGACTTGTGCTAAAGATAAAATCTAATTTCTTTTAGATAAAAGTCTTACAGCAATGAATGAACCAATCTAAGTAACCTCACTCTAATTACTTCTTAAAACTAAAATGATAAGAAAAACGCTCGTTTCAGTGATTAATGAACCAATTATTAAGTATCTTAAGGAAAGCATTAGTATAGTTCAAGGTATGTGCCATAATATATACAATCATAAACCATTACATCTATTCCAAGTAAAGTCACAAACTTAAGAACAAAGTATAAGCAATTTTAGCTGGTAGAAATTACTAACAAAAAGTTCAAAATTGGTCTCTTTAATGTCAAATTACACAAGTCATACTGTCATACTGTTAATAACACCAAACAGTTTTGCTATTTTACAACTTTTTATTAGAAAACATTAGTCAGTTGACCTCATTTTACAGTGAATTAGTTCATACAAACTATCCAAACAAACAGATCTCATAACAACAGAAAAGTGAATCCCAAATGTAAGAAGAAGAATACACAAATGGAAATATGCTTTGACCTCATAGAATTACAGTATGATTTTCAAAACTTTAACAAAATTGTGATAAAAAAAGAAAGTCTTAAACTAACATGAGTGACAACTATGTAAGAAGATCACTTGTCAAAAATACTCTCATTCTGATTAAAAGATCATCCCTGATTGAATGCATAAGATCAAGATACTCTCAATCTGTACTGTAAATTCAATCCACGTGGGTATTAACACCATGATTGAAGAAGAAACAGGGGTTTATTGATGTTGAATCGATGAATCAAGTGAAAAACAATAAGAAAACGAAATTACCACAAGGGTCTTCAGTGGAGAGAAGAACGATAACAGTTAATAGTATATGAAGCGTTCACGGGTATTAAATAATTTATTAAGTATATAACATTTAGGAAAGGTGATGAACAGTCGACCGTATGAAGTATGCTCCAAGTTTTGGAATCTTTCTTTGTCAAAGAAAAAAAGACGATTAAAGAAAGAAAATGCACGTTAAAGAATTAAAGGACAACTTAAAAGAAGTCTGATACAATGTTTTCAGAACCGTATCGAACGTAGAACCGGACGTTTTACTGGTTTGGTAGTCGGACGTTAAAGAATATAATATAAATATTTTAATTATATTTATATATGTAATTAAATATAAGTAATTTATATATGATTTACATATATATTTTATAGTTATATATGAAACTAACTGTATGTCTATATCCGATTTATAAATTTATGGTTTAACACCCCGTTTTTACCCATTAAAATAAAAAGAAATCAAAAACCGGTCCGACCAGCAATTCGGGACGAACCGGCCGGTTTGACCAGTCCAAAACGGGACGAACCGGCCACCGGACCGATCCCCGGTCGGACCGGCCGGTCCGATCCGGTCGCGAAATCATTGGTTTGATGAGGTGACTGGAAGAAGGAATTATTATTATTTTTATTAATATGTTTGGTCGGTGGTTTTTTTTAATAAGGTTTGTTTTGAGTGTAGGTTCGAGATGTGTTTTGATTAATTGATTTATAGGGTTTGTTGACGTTGTTTTTCTCTGGTTCTTGTTTTCTTTCTTATGTTATTGATACTCTGATGATTTTCACTATTAAGATTTGGATTTTTCTTTTGTTTCTCTTTTTGGGGCTTTGATTTTCATTGGTTTTCTATTTTGAACTATGTCGCCGTCTTGCGGCTTTAATTTTCGTCTGTTTTGTGTATTGTGTTAGGCTTTGATTTAGTTTTTGGGTTCTGCATGTTATAATTTGTTATGGATTTGGAGTTTTGATATGTTTTACTTTATGTATGTTGCTGATTTTATAGTTCCGAACCTTCATTTTGATTTTGATTTTGGTTTCGGGTTACGTTAAAACTCACATAGCCACGGTAACATGCGGCACCAAACCTAGTCTAACTTAAATTGCTAGAATTGGAAGATTAAAGGATGAGAGGCCTCAAACAAAAGGCACGAGAGTACGGCGTGTATCAGAAGCGGTTGCGGACCCTAAAAATTCTTTTATTTGGGACATAAATTTTTAAGGGCCTTTGTAATATAATATATTTTTTCGGTCCAGTTTGGGTCAAACAAGGTCCAATTCGGTTTGTTGCCAAAAAGCATTGTTAGAAAGGTTTCACCAACAAATCTAATAATTGATTACATGTGGTGACACATGTCATTATCATATTCACGTTCTTCTTTACATGTTAATAATATTTGAGAAAATCACTAAGAAAATACTTCAAATTCTTAAAAAAGAACTCCTTGAGTTATATAAACGGTAACACAAACCATGTAAATAATTTAAGAAAATCACTAAAGTAACCAAGTTGGCCCTATTTTTTATTAAAACAAACATTAACTTTTGATATGGGTTTTATATTACATGCGACCATAAGTTGATAAAAAGATAAACTAGCATTTACATGTTATAAACTAAAGTTTACTTTATAAAGTACAGTTTATAAATTACAGTTGATAAAAGATAAACTATCATTTACTTTATAAACTACAGTTTATCTTTTTATAGTTTATCTTTTCTCAGCAACATATATAATGTATGAATCCATGATCTCTTTTATAAACGAATATACTCATAACTCATTGACAATTTAACCCACTCATATTCACAACCAACCTATTATAGAATACCAACTAAGCTCTACCGACATTAACTTTTGATATTTCTAGCACACTCATCATATTCACAACCATCTTTTCATAATAAAATGGTAATTAAGTTGTGCCGGCTAAAAAGTTTAAATTTTACCTTACATAAAAACTTGGGAAGTAATACAAGTACATAAAAACAAGCAATCAAATCAAGACATATGTAAATAACGAGTAAAATTTAAACTGATGGTTAAAATTTGGCCATTTTTTTTCAAACTGTTAAGATTTAACTTGATTTATTTTCGATGGCTACAATTTAGCCTAGTTTTTGCAGACGGCTAAGATTTAGCTTTATTGATTTTCGATGACCTTTTATGTTTGGATTCACATTTCCGGCTTCGATTTCATCTCATTAAACATCTTGCAACTCTAGATCTACCTTACAGGGAATACAACTCATGCTAATAACTTTTAACTCATTAACTTGTTTTTGCTTATAGCTAACTTCTTTCGTACAATTCAATAGAGATGTTTGAGATTACAAATAACCAAAAACAACCCAACCATAGTTGAATCAATAAAAAATGATGTCAATGATAGTGTGAGAAGAATAATATAAAACTTTTCATCAATTGAAGCTTCTTAAAATATTTCTTTTTTGGTTTTCTTAAAGATTATTCTAACTTTCATTTGTTTTTACTCACTACTTAAAAGAACTAATCTACACAATAGTATCTGCAATCACTTATGCATCAAGAACAAATTCAGCATCAAACACACAAAGATCTTCACACCACCACAAGGGCTACCTGTTCCCAAGTGGATTCCAATTGAGATCAATATCACCAACCATAGACCCCAATTCTTCCATTATTTTTGATGATTAACTTTGGTAATAAAAATTTGAATAAGTTGCAAGAAGAGACAATGGCAAATATTCTATCATGTGGAACCAGCAGAGGTGTTCAAAATTGAAATCATATAAACCATATAAGACACATAATTGAAATGATATAAACCCTATAAGAGGCATTGGCTGCTTTGAGATTCTTTGAATTTCTAAGGTAAAGGGTGTCATTGGGATAACATTATACAGAATGAAACCACACCATATCAAAACAAGCATAACATTTAATAAACCCAATTGAGATTTAAATAAAATACAGACAGTTGCTTTTATGAACTTCTCAAGTCTCAACAATAATCAAATTTTACTCCAAAGTTACAAAACTAAATTGTGAAAACAAAAATAAAAGGTCCCTCGACAACGCTAGGGATGTCAAAATTCATGGTAATACGAGTCCAACCTTTTGTTTTCAAACATATCATAATCTCGACAAAAACAAGATTATACAGTTTCACAGAAAACTAACCTCTTGTTCTCAACATCTTCCAACCACATTCTAGAACAAGCTTTCACAAAGACCGACATCTGCAGCTTGCGACTCCAAAACATCTTTTCCATGAGGGCTCGAATCAACAACCCTTTTAACACTTGTGAAAATCATTTTCTTGAAATAGTTGTCCTCCATTTGCTTTAAAACATCAGACACAATCTTGAAATCCAATCCACCAGACAGCACTAGATATCCCATGATCTCACCAAAGTTGCTTGGGGCTTTAGGTAAATCAATCGCGATATCATCCAACAACGAGCCGTAGGTGGTGCAACCGAACGTCAAGTTGGATCGAGTGATAACCTTTTTGGTGACAAGGTAGTCCAGAAGCTTTGCTAGTGGTTCGACACAAGGTGGGCTTTTCTCCAAAGCAAGTGAAATAGCTTTTTTCACAAACTCAGAGTGATATTCTGGTGCTTTTAGCTCCTCCAAACATTGTAATGCTTCATCAAGTATACGAACACTGAAGTATTCCTCGAGTAAAGAAACTGTTTTTCTCTTCAGCTCATCAGTATTTTTTGCCTTCAAAGGTACAGCAGCTGCAGGAGGTTGAGATGTGGTTGGAACGGGTCTAACAGGAGACGCTACCTGAGAGACAGGGATAGCGGCAGCACCACTAGGTCCACCACTGCCTTGCAACAAGGCACTTGGCTTGCCGCCAATGTAACCGCCACTACCCTGAGGAAGAAATCTCTGACTTGGTGATGGTGCCTTGTTCAGTAACGGTTGCTGAACGCCCCTAGGCATTGAGCGGGACCTCAGTACCTCCCAGTTATCATTATCTAATCCAGGTGTACCAGGCATCATTCGGGTCCCAGGCATACCTGGCATCATGCCACCTGTGCCAGGACGGTTGAAGTTAGGGCCTAAACTCCCTTGTGCCCCCGCAGCCAAAGCACGGCTGTTTCTTATGCTTGCAGTGGACCCAGCACGCAGCCCCATGTTCTTCTCGGCTTCAGTATGGATCTCTGTAATCGTCTTTGCTTTCACCTACGCATTAAAATAGATAAAAACAAACATTAAAGCTACCAAAACACACACCAATGAGATCAAAGATAGTGAACTCAAAAAAAAAATAATACCTCTTCCCGCCTTGGAATCCATTTATTTGATCTGAGATCAATAACATCACGAACCATAAACCTCATACGTGGAGCCAACTGTTGGTTAGTTGACAACTCCTTCAGTCGATTAAAATAAAGATCATTTATTCGCCTTGATTTTGGGCTCTCATCAAGTTGTTTACCAATAGTGTTGAAAAACTGGCAAATCGCCTCGACATTTTCCTCCTCAGGGCAAACTTTATTGTCAGGCCCTAAAAGTTCCTGCAAAATCCACCATTCTCATAGATGAATTATCATCATTTAAGACCTGCAACATGAGAGAATAACTTCATAAATAATAAAATGAAACCTGAACAATGTGATGAACAATCTTTTCTGGAACCATTTTCTGCTTCAGAAGCTCACCAATCAAACGAATATTTCCGAGCGTGCGTAGCTTAATTAATCTTTCTTTATCTCTACGTTCAGATTCTTGTTCAGGGGCAGTCATCTGCCTTATTTCCGCCCTTAGTTTGTCGGCACCTTCAAAAGCTTCTTGACAATTATTTAATAGTACACGCTTAAATGTAATCTCCTTTCCATCAGGTTCTTCAGATGGAAACGGGGGGAGTTTTGTGTTGAGGTCTGAACAGAGTTGAGCATACATGGGGCAAAATGTAGGCTCAAGAACAGCTTTGTCAAATATCAAAGAGATAACTCCCTGAATTGCATAGAAGTAACCATATTACCAAATTATTTCAATTTCCATTTAAAGTAATACGTTATGAAGATTAAAGACTGATGATAAATTACTAGAGTAAGCACAAACCTTGAGAATATCAGCTGTTGTAATTCCTGAGTCAATAAGTTGACCCTTTAGGAGATCAAACTTTTCTGGAGTCAACTTGTTCAGAATACTGAAAGTCAAAAAGATTCATCCATAAGTTTGCAACTTTTTCATGCTACACTCGTAATTTTCTATAGAAAAATACACTTATTTACCCTTTTACTGTCTTCAGGACACGATCTTTTTCAGAAAGTGTTCCCCTTCGAGCAGACCACGGCACCTCAGCTTTGACAAGAGCAGGAGCAGGGCCCCCAATCTGTTCCAATATTAAAAAAAAATTATCAACAAAAAAAGACATAAATTAAGCCTGTATTTGCACTGTTGGAACATGACAATATAGTTGAAGAACTTACCCCTTGGTTAGCTTGTGTTCTACCAAACTGTGAATTTGGTTCTTGCCGGTTATCAGAACGGATAAAGTCTCGGTTTTCTCGACCGCCATCCCAGGACCGCTCCTCCACTGGCGGTGGAGCTCTTCCCCGCCAGTCCCGGTTATCAGGCTCAGAGTAGCGTGCCTGAGGCTGAATTGGCAGCTGCAAATAAATATTCATTATATATATGAATAAATTTTAATAAATATAAAAATTATAAACGTAGAGCTAATAAAAAGCCAGGTACTTACATTTCCTTCAGATTTGGTCCAGTTTTGGGCCTCTCCAAAAAAATCAGTTTCAACTTCTTGTTTGACCTTAAGAATTGCCTCGGGGATATCTACAACCTATTACAGAAAAAAAGAATCTGCTTAATGGTTATCAAAGATCACCAACAAAACTAGTGAACTTCTAGCAAAACAGATAAATTCTGCTCGAGAAACTTTCTTAGAAAGAGCATGGTTTCACATTATCCAAAAACCACATTAGAAATACTGTTTTTGTAACAATAACAAGTGATGGACATACTGGTATGTAATTCTAATGTTTGATTTGTCAAGACATACAATTTATACAAACCCATATTAAATAAGCAAGATGACTAATCATTAAGGCAATTAGAACTCAATGTGTCATTTGAACTTTTTGGCATTACCTCCCTAAGCTGTAACAGCTGGTCTCTGGTGTAACGAACACGCTCACGAAGCTCAAATCGAGAGTCATTGCTCTGGAAAAAAAACACGAACAAGTTAAATGAAGAATCAGAAATGAGACTATTGAGAAAAAAAAATGATGATGATTAGTTGGTGCCAAATGCCAACAACAAACAGATTATTAAAAGAATCAAACAATGGCACAGGACTAAGAATGCTAAAGTACAAAGATGATCCTTCAACACCACAAGTTGGCAACTTAAACCGTGTTTAAAAGCTAAATAAAGACTTGAGAAAACTATATTACATATATTACCAAATCCTAAAGAAAAATGTTAAAGTAAAACAGAACGGAAACCAGAAAAATCATCAAGCATTACATAATAGCATTATTTATAAACATCACATATGAGAACATAATGTTAGTAGATTTCTTCTGGAAAATCATTCTCCATGAAGCTCACATGCCCCTCGTGTTCGTATTTACGACTAGTAAAGAAATTGGTCAAACTTCAAGAACAGTCACATCTATACTCACCTCAATACCTACCAGCTCCTATTAGAAGCCCCAATAAAGATAACAAAGAATGTACTAAATATCCCAAATTACTTTCTTCCAAGACAATTATCATAAAGTAGATATGATCAACTTTTGCAAGCAATTTATCCCATCTGACTATACTAATAGGATATGTAACATAAAATGAATAGAGTTATAATGCTCACTAACTCTAAACTAGCATACATCTCTTCAATCATTTAAATCAAAAATCGCATAGCAGTATAACACAATCAAAATTAACCTCTAAAGAAGTCTCATCATAGAAAACCAGTGGAAGCAAGATTCGAACCTACAACCTCTAAAAATTAGGTGCTTACCACTACACCACCCCTTACACCTAATGCCCAATGCTAGACTACAAACAATCCATGTTAACATACAGAAACTTAAAACACTCAACCAATACCACTTCCGAAAACATTTACATCCAGATCCCTTTAGCGACAAACCAAATATCATAAATCAAAATCAAAAAAACTCTTGAATCAATATGATACACTTTCATTGATCTACAACAACATGAACACTCCTCAAGTACCATAGATCAAAACACATACACTATATTAACACAACTGCTAAAAAAACTAATAACTATAATAAGATTATAACAATATGTCAATAAGCAACACAAATACCAAGTAGATGAGATATAATTCAGCTAAATAGAAACACAAACAAGGGTTACAACAAATTAAAGACCCAGATCCAATTAGGGTTAGAACAAATTAGCAACCTTGAAGGCGGCGATTGAAGGAGCACCAGCACCGCCATGAGGACGAAGGGTCGGAAGATCAGATGAACCGAAAGCCAACGAATCAAAACGAGGGCCAGAAGTTCTTCCTCGATTCCCACCACCAGGTCTTAAGCTCAACACTGTCTGATCAGCCTGCATACCTCGATTGTTAATACCCTTTTGCTTCAATCGAACAAGAACCCACAAGTTGAATCGCCGATTGACGAAAGAAACTGAATCAGTAGAATCAAGATTCGATGAATCTTGATGGGGGTGAAAGATAGGGTTTTCTGTAGCGATTGATGGAGGAAAAGAGAGAGCTTTCTCTCTCCTGAGGGATGTGAGAGAAAGAAGAAGAGGAGAGAGAGAAACCCTTTTAACTTAGGGTGAAGCTGCGAGTTCTTGATATTCTACTCCTTTTTATAGGTAAACTTTGTTCGAGTTTTGAACTTTCTTGTTTCTTTAGGGTGGGAAGTGTAAATGTACTTATGATGTTTCATACTTTCACTCAAAAATTTAAGATCGTAGCCTTTTAATCAGTTTTTTAATGGTTCAAATATTTAAATGAATGGTTCAGACTGTTTGTTTCACGAATAAATTTCTGAATGGCTCAGACATTTTTGTCTCTGAATGGTTAAACATTATACTAGTAATGAATGATTAAGATGTTTAATGTTGAATGGTTAAGACCTCTTATCTAAATTGATCAGACATTTGCATTTAAATAGTTAAACGATATACTAACTCTTAATGGTTCAAACCTCTTTAATGGTTCAGACCTTTTATTGGTTCAGCACTTAGGGGCTGTTTGGCAACCTCTTAATCAGCATTTTAATGGTTTAGATGTTTGAATGGTTCAGCACTTAATGGTTTAGACTGTTTGTTTCGCGAGCACATGTCTGAATGGTTAAGACATTACCTCTGAATGGTTAAGCATTATACTGATCCTAAATGGTTAAGAGGTTTTGTAACATCTGCCAATTTTAAAATATGACCAAACCTGTTTGTCAATTTTAGAAAGCAATTCTTAAGTTAGTTATTCAAGTTATTTTAATCTTTCGAATTCAATGAGTTTACCATTTATATTCAAACTAAATTTTGTAATTTATGAAGTGAAATTTATTGCAAAACTTATAAGGTTTTCATAAATGATTAAGGAGAATTAGACCATTTAATTTCAAACAATTCAATTCACACGTTTTACAAATATTAATAGAGTTTATTCTTAGTTATTGTCATAATTTTATAATGAATAAAGAGATTATAAAACATTTTTTATTTAAAAAGGGTTATAAAGACTTTACAAAATAAAATTTATTTATTAATTAAATATGTTTTACAAAATAAGGGTGATAATAAGTTTGAGGCAAAATTTACAAATCATAAAAACTTTGTTTTGAAGTTATACATAAATTAATAACAATTCAAAGTTTGAGGGACTAATGTGTAACTTTTAATTTACAAACCCAACCCCCACCCTCTTTACTCTTCCCTACGATGTAACATCCGTAATTTTCAAGTTATAAACCTGAATCCGAACTAAAATCAAACTTTCTTACGATATGTTTCCTTATTTAAATTATTTTATTTATATTAATGAATTATATAGATTATACGTGTAGTTTAAACAATATCGTGAATTGATCTATTCAAGTTATCATTTAAACAACTTATAATAACTCGTTGATTTATAAATAAATTTTTTTCGTAAAATTATAAAGTTTATTAATCATGTTACAACAAATAACTAAATGAAAAAGATTTATTAAAACTTATAAAGTTGTAAAATGAATTTTAACAAACTTATAAATTTTTATTAGTAATTATGAATTTTAAATACTGAAAATAAATAATCAATTATAAAGTTTACAAGTTTTATAAAAGTTATAAAGATTAACAAATAAATAATTTGATTGATTATTTAAATTGGTTTTATAAAGTCTATAAAGATTTTATAAAAAAGATGTTAAAATTAGAGTCTTCATAAATCAAAATTTTAAATTATAATTATTCTTTTATTTATTTAAATTACTTAATTTTATATTTATTTCAAATTCCAATCATAACCCCCTTTTAAAAGACTTATAAATTCACTATTAACACCATTCATAACCTCCTCCTAACCTCAAGTATAAAAACAAAGCTTAAGCCTCACTTTTCATTTACTCATTCTCTAAAAATCTCACTCTTATATGTAAGGCCCCGTTCCCAGGACGCTTACAGCTGGGTTCTCATCGCACATAACACATATAATTACATTTGTATTTAATAAGTCGCAGCGGAAAACTAAAACAAACTTTCATTTCCATGTAAATGCTTTTGCAAACTAATACAACATTCATTACAAAAATTGTTTGTTCGCATTACAATGCAAAAACATTAATCAAAAGAATGCCATCCCAAAAGGGCTGAGTAGTCGCCCGTGTCATCCTCAGCAATCATTACCTGCCAACTGGAAACACATCAAAGTCAGCGTTGCTGAGTGAGTTCTAGTTTTATAAATAAAACATACTTTACTTTCAGATAAAACCGTTCGTTACTTTTACATGATCACACATCATACGTACACATAGATAATATCATTATTATCTTCTTCATTCGTTCATTCCTTCTTTCATTACCTTACTTGCGCATCGGACATCATCCCAAACCAATACCATGTGCTACACCCCGGTTAGTCGTAGCTACCGGGCCGAAGTCAACGAATGACAGCTAAACGTATGCCACGGTACTAGGAGTAACCATCAGTCTTAGCTACTGGGCCGAAGTCAACGAATGAACAGCTAAACGTATGCCACAGTACTAGGGGTAAGCGGTAGAGGTTCTACATTCAGGGTCAATCACTAAGAAGGACCCGGTATCCGATGTGTGCAAGACGTTTCATTCGTTCATTAATACATGCATTCATTCATCATGTTCCTCTTCTTTATCTTTTACTTTACGTTACATAATACTTCGTTCATTCATCATAACAGGTAAAGCCATAGGAAAGATAGTAAACATCATACCAAGGAACGTTAACATGCATCAACATCACATCATACAGGGCAACGTCATACATACATAACATACAACATCATCACCCTCATCATGCCCAACATGCTTTCTAAGACCTCGATCGTCATCTTAAAAACTCTTATGGGAACCTTTACATCAAAACTTACATCTGCACTTTCCCCCGAAAGTCAGAAGTCAATCTACACCTTCCTCGGGTTCAACAGCCCTATTCGGGCGTATGGACACCCTTCAGTCGCATGGCCTCCATACGACTGAACATCATGCGAATGAACTAATACGGATGAACACCTGTGCTAATGAACATCCAGTCGGGCGAATGGACAATGCGGATGAACACCTATGCGACTGACCTTCAGTCGTGCGAATGACCCTCAGTCGCATGACCCCCATGCGACTGGCCCTCCAGTCGTGCGAATGAACCCCAATCGTGCGAATGGACCCCAATTGCACCCTAATCGGCCGTATGGCCTCCATTCGGCCTCCAGTCGGTCGCCTAGCCCTAACTGATGCAGAATGCAGTTCAACCCGACTGCAGCCGAGGGTTTTCGGCCTCCAAACTCATCTAAACCCATTTTAAGCCTAAATCGACCATCCTAAACCTTAGGGATGCATACCATAACATCATTCAAGCACAACCAAGCAAGAAATCAAGTCACAAACGGGTCCTACACATACATACACGTATACATACGGGTTTTCACCCAAAAACGCGAAAAAGGGTTTTCAGATGTATTCCAGCCCCAAAATCGTTTGAAAACATGTAAAAGAGGGGTTCTAGAACTCACCTAAACGAGCACAACGACAAGAGCTTCGATTCGGCTTGCTTCACGACGATTTTGGCGACCCGAACCGACCCGAACCAACACTTTTTCCTTTTTTTCCCTTCTTTCTCTCTATTCTTCTCTTTGTGAGCTGAAATGTGAGTGTGGGGAGAGTGGGCTGCCCTCTCCCTACATATGTCACCATATTTCCCAACTTTTCTTCGTTGGCGGGTTTGGTCCCTCGACTTTTGGACTTTATTTTCTTTTCTTTCGCCACCGGCTTCAAAATAATAAATATTCGGGTGTTACATTATATCTTTCTTTCATCCATTGGTTATAATCAATTTGAAGAATTTTATTTTACAAGAAATTTCAAGAATTCTTAATACTAAGGAAATCTTTTATTGCTTTTATATTATACATTTCAATCATCATAACATCCAATTGTTCTCATGACTTTATGTTCTTATTATTGTTCTTTCTTCTACCAAATCTCTTTTATTTTGTTTATTATCATTTGACCATTAACATTTTAATAATCACTAACCTTATAACAATCACTAACATTCCTAAATTAAGCTAACAACAACTAACATAAACAAAGAATCCCGTTTTCATATGGACGGCTATGTCGTCACATTCGGTTATTCCATAAGATTATTGTTATAAATGATGGCTATGCCAAAGTCTTAGAATATTTTTTATAACTCAAATGAAGACTAATATACCATATATTGACATAATAAAATGTTCTAACCCGTTTCATGCTTTAACGTTTTTAAAAGTACACATAAGTGTCTTACTACAATTCTGGCATAATATAATCTTACTTCAACCGACCATAACTTGATCATAACAAATTAAATTTGAGTAAACTCAGACTACAACGTTAAGTTCATTGAATTACCTTTTCAAATACATTTTATACATCTTCAAAATTAATCGGACGACTTAACAATAGCCTTCACAAGATAAGTGCGTATTTCAGCACATTCTGTCTTGTGTTGCTTGTTTGACCTATTTAAAGATCTTTTCATAAAATTGTTTCTGAATGAAAGTTGTCCGGGAGACTTTTAACTAATCAAGTATAAATTTTAATAATTTTATGAAACCGTTTTCTATTTTTAAAACCTGTTCAAACACATACCAAACATTCTGTCCAAAATCTAAAATTGATACAATAATCCTTTTTCAATCCACCTTTCATTTTTTAGCATTTTCTAAACGTCCTAGTTTCTTGTAATGAATTCCAACCTCAAGTTATTGTTCTTTTTATCATTTAGGACATCACATTTGACTCTTGACATTTAAATTTTCTTATGTACTCTACAACCATCACTATACTTGTGAGTTTTCCATGTGAGTATTTCTATACCCCTTTTCATATTTTCACACTTTGGGGTGAAACATGTTACCTTATAACCATTGCACTTGTAAAACATTTGATTCTTGTAAACTTATGGCAATTCACTTATATGTTGTGGTTAGTTGATCTTTGTAATTACCATGTATTGACGATTATATGCATAATCATTAACTATTGCTAGTTTGGCGACGTCATAGATCTATGAGTCTGATAAGCCTGCTTGGTTGATCCAAGTACACTTAGCTAATCGTATAAACTTGTAAACGTTGAGACTTGTAAAACTGTCAATGTTTGATTGTGCTTTCTGTCTTACATCCCTAGTTACTTTGCTCTCTAACTTATAACATGAATTGTCATCTTTTATATACTTATGTATTGTAAACTATAGAAATCTCACCAATATATTATTGACCCTTTATTTTTAAGATGTTTCAGGTTTGATACTTGAAGATCCCTTCGTGCTCATATAGGATTTGGACTTACTCAATTGAAAGTCTTATATTGTTGTTTATATCGTGGGAGCCTCGTCTAGATTCTTATCATCATATTATTTACATCTTGTGAGTTCTCCATGCCCTCCTTTTACTTTATATCACACCTTTTGGGATTAAACATGTTAACCTTATAAACTTACACTTGTAAACATCTTGATATTTGTAAATGCACATGCAATTCATCTTTACCTTTTTGTCATGGTTATTTGTGTTTTTGTAAGTCTTATATGAGATATATATTTTGTTTACAATCATTAACTATTGCTAGTCTGACGACGTCTTAGAATTTTGGGCCTGACAAGCCTATTTGGTGCTAAAGCCGATATATCGCCGGCTCCTGATGACGTATGCTTGTTCATCATAGGAACCAACTACACTTAGCCAATCTTATAAACTTGTAATAAAGTCGAGGTTTGGTTGTAACTGTATGTGTTCTATAAGCTTGCTAACTCGTAACCATTGACATGAATTGCTACTTGTAAACCTTTATGTATATATATATATTATTTATTTATTTATATATATATATATATATTTATATATATATAGGGGAGAGTTCTAATGGAAACCAATATAATTAAAAACTAAAAAAACCACTTTTTTCATCTTTGATCATTTTGAGATACGGTTGAGATTAATTATTGTTATTTTAGTAAATTAATTAAAGATTGTAAGTATTTAATAAGACCTTAAAGGCATAATTGGAATAACATAAAATAATTAATTTGGTAACCACCAATATAATTAAATTATTCTTAAATTCACTCAAATCTTTTCTCTTTCCTCTCACCTCTCTCATCTCTTCTATTTAAAAAATATATAAAATCAAATCAAAATTCATTTTTGGTTTTACTATGAATGATTAGTTTATTTTTTTAGTTGACGTATGTTTATATAAGTTCCATTTACGTATATTTAAGTAAGTCACATTTACATATATGTGAGATTGTTCCAGAAAGGCTAGCAACATATGAGTTATAACCGTACCCCTACAAAAATTGTTAAAAAATCTATCAAAATAAAAAGATAAGACTTTTTTCATATACATAAAATAAAATAATACAATACAATAAGTACACAATTTACATATGTAACAGAAGTAATATGTATATGTAACAATAGTGTTACGTGCATGTCACAACAATGTTACGTGTATGTAACAACAGTGTTACGTGTATGTAACATCTGTGTTACATATATGTAACAATAATACTAAGTATTCATTTGTTCAGTTTCTTTCTTAATGACCTAGATAACATTTTTTCATGCTATTGGTCATCATCTTCATAGCTATCAAACTTACATATACGTACGTCACGAGTGGGTACATATATGTATCTTATCCGGAAATCCATTTTCCATATAGTTCATCACCATCTTCATTAGGATTACGTATACGTAACAGAGTTTATCATCATCATCTTCTTCATCTTGATGTTCAGTTCCATGCATATGTAACCTTAGTCGCCACTTGCTTTTAAGATACATCTTTATCATCTTCTTTTTGATTGTTGGTTTTGAATGATCAACAAGTTTAATCAAATTATTACTTGTGTTTCTTTGGTGTCTAAAGACGATCGTGGCGTTCAAAGGTGATGTTCAAAGTAGAAGAACCATTGACGAAAGAAAGTGGGTGGTGTCGACGGTGTTCGAAGGCGGTCTGGAGTGATAGACGACGAGATATGGGCTTGTATGGTGACGTACGAAGATGGAAAAACAATAGCGGCATGTGATGGCGATGGTGGTATGAGATGGTAGTGATGATATGTTGATAGTGATGATGGTAGTGCTCTAATTAAAATCATGGTGGTAGAATTCTTTAAAGTTGATAAAAATATAGAATTCAAAAATTCAATTATGGAGATAATAAATGAATTCTAAAGAAAAGATGATTACCAAAATTAAAAGGGTGTCAATTTACCTTACTAGTTTTTTAAATAATAAATAAAAAAGTTTAAAAGAAAAAAATTGATTGGTTGAAAGTGGTTTTCATGGTTTTCAATTATAAATGTGGTTTTCATTTGATCCATCCTCTCTATCTCTCTCTCTCTCTCATATGTTCAACCCGTGAAAACTCACCAACTTTCAAAGTTGACCCTTTATTTTTAATATATTTCAAATTTGCTAATTGAAGATCTTCTTGTGCTCATATAGGACTTGGACCTAGATTAATTGAAAATCTTATGTTATTGGTTTATCTTGATTTTTTTGTAATTATTTATTTGTCTTGTAATGTTCAATGATTAATGATATTTAATATTATTTCAACTTAATTAGTTCCATGTGCTATGAACAATCGTTTCCCATTCGTCTGCCCCGATGATTCCGCCGTCGGTCGGGTGTGACAGATTGGTCTCAGAGCCATGGTTATAGGGAATTAGGTTATTAGAAATGGAATGACCTAGACTATAACTAAGTACCTTTACACATGAGTCCTCTCATGTATTTTATATGCTTAGATAGGATTTTTATGTGCCTTATGTCTTTATACTTGATTATGTGATTATATGCCTTATGTGCTTATTCTTATATTTTGAATCTTATCAATGCACACACGAACTTTGAATCATATTCTAAGGCATTATGTGCCTAAATCAAATGGATCTCAAAATAAGCTTTGAATCGTTATTCGTGGTTTTCAAATCCCGTCAAAGTCTATGTCCTATAACTTGAAACATGTAATGCTGGAAGAGTGTGATGCTTGTATCTCGAGGTGTTTTGTCTAGATAAGGTATTCATATAAATCCAAATCAACCGATGGATCCGTTTACCTTACCTGTGAACCCTTAGGATGAGTGTTCGCTTATAGGTACGTATATCTTCATTAAGGTTGCAGTTGACCTAATACTTTGATAAGTCAACGTAATGTTTTTGGTTTGTAAGTGAACGTTACAGTCGAAACATCTTGTTATTTTGAATCGTTTCATCATTGATTTTGTTCCCTTGAATCTTAAACTCACTATCCCAAATCTTTTAACGACCCTTAATGATCTTTCCGAATGTCTTCCCCTCAAAACCGTACTTATTCTGAAAACCTATTTGTAACATCCTATATTTTTTTTACATTAATTAAAAGTTAATGTCGTTTATTCTTGTAATGACTATTAATGTTTTTTATGAAACTTGTGGGCTATTTGTGCTTATCTATTAGTTAGTCTTAATTCTTTAATTTAAAAAGATTATATATCTATTAAATTGAACATAATAATATTTCTAATAGATTATAAAATAAATAACAATCATAATAACTATGATTATAATAATAATAATAATAATAATAACAATTTATAAATATTATAAAACTTAAAAAGATTTGACACTTAAAAGTTATGGGGTTAGTTTTGTCAATTTATAAACTTAAAAAGAAAGTTTAAAGCATAAAATAATAAGCCTTCAAAAGTTGAGAGGCTAATTGTGTAAATTCTTTAAAAGCCAACCTAAACCCCCCTTTAATTCCCGTTTTTCCGGCCGGTCACCGGCCACCGCCGGCCGACCTCCGGCGGCTTTAAAAACCCACCAAAATCTTCGAAATCAACCCTGAAACCGTTCCTAACCTTTTCGTGTGCATGATTCGACATTGAATGAACAAGTCAATGGTGTTTAAACCACTGGTTACAAGCCTAATCAATCAAGTAACCGGCGACATAAACCCCATGACCATTCGGGCATTTACTCTCAATAATAACTTAATTAAACGCATTTAATCGATCAACTAAGTTTTCCTAAACGTTCACCAATCACAATTTCACCAAAAACCAACTCAATCATTGAATTTCATCACCACCCGACGTCGCGACCCACATTACACTTGAACACCATCATCTGGGTGTCTTTGATCGAAATTGATAGAGGGCTTTGCATCTTGAACATTGTTTGAAGCTGTCCTAGAAGTTAATTCGATTATCTTCAACGTTTTGACGCCCATTGATTCGTCATAAGTCGCGACCTGTTTCCCCTACTTGTTCACCATCGAATCCATCTCCAACCAGGTAATTTAAGACATGTATATACTCGGTTTTGAGAGGGGAATAAAAGCCCTAACAATGGTTTGATTAAAAACATCATTTGATGCTTCAATTTGGGGACGATTGAACCTAGGGTTCATACGATTTGGGGGGATTTTGTGCTTGGTGTTTTTAGGTTTTTAAAACAGGCTTTTAACGCGGCTAAGGCCACTGGTTCACTGGTTAAGACTTCTCCCCACATCCATGAGGTCCCGGGTTTGAACCCGGGCAGCCTCATATATTTTTTTAAAGGCTTTTTGGCCTTAAAATAGTTATGGAAAATTTATAATAATTAAAAAAATGACTTTTACAAACTTCAAATATTTTTAAAATCATCTAACTAATTTTCTAGAAATTTATTTCTTATAATGTTTTAATATTATTATTAATTATTTTAAATAAATGATATAATTAGTTCAATTTCTTATAAAATAGATTGTAAATATTGTTTAACTTATTAAATCATTATTCGTTCAAATAATATATGTAAATTATTTTTCTTATAAAATAGACATTAAATATCGTTATAACTTACTAAATCATTATTTGTTCATAATAACAAGTATATATTAAAATGAGAGTTATGTTAAAAGTTTGTTTAAACTACATTTAGACTTTGTTACAAATGGTTTCTTTTATTTCTTAGTATTAAAACGATTAAATAGTATATTGACTCAAAACATAATCAAAATGTATCATGTTAGTTGGATCTAATTATTAACATCCCAAATTCCACTTAAAACCCTAGTTCTCGTTAAAATGTTGAACTTATTATAATTAAACTTTAACCTTGTAAATATATATAATTTTAGGTGCCTTGTGAAGAACTACATTGGATCACCGCTTATTACATTTCTTATTAATCGACATTCTATAGTTATTTGATCATGTGAGTATTTTTATACCCCTTTTTATACTTTCACACTTTGGGGTGAAACATGTTACATTATAAACTTTACACTTGTAAACACGTTTGATTCTTGTAAACTTATGGATTTCACCTGTATGTTGTGGTTAGTTGAATCTTGTGGCTACCATGTAATGTCGAATATATGTACAATCATTAACTATTGCTAGCCTAGCGAAGTCATAGATCTATGGGTCAGACAAGCCTGCTTGGTTAATCCATGTGCACTTAGCTAATCCTATATACTTGTAAACGTTTGAGACTTATAAAACTTTGTCGAGGTTTGATTGTGCATTCTGTCTTACATCCCTAGTTACTTTTTTCTCTAACTTACAACATGAATTGCCATCTTTTATATACTTATGTATCGAAAACTATGGAAATCTCACCAACATTATGTTGACCTTTTTATTTTTAACATGTTTCAGGAAATACTCAAGCTTGATCGCCAATTTTGAAGTTGTTCACACTTAGGAATGGACATAGTTAATTAAATGAATGAGCTTGTTATATTTCTTCTTATGTCTTCCTTATTTGAAACTTATGTTTGTAAAATGTACCTTTGAAACTTATGAATAATATATTGGATTTAATAATAGCGTTATGTGGCTGTGAACGATCTTAACTCTCACTCCTCGACGTTTCCGCCGTCAAGGTTGGGGTGTGACACTATTATTATGATTCTGTCATTCTAAGTTGAATTCTTAATCATAACAAACACAATCCTCGTATCAACTTTAAGCCAATAAAACTTTGAAATCTCAAAGACATAAGTAAACAAGAATCGATCATCTAGAAACCCCGTAAAAGCTATTTGCTTGAGAAGCATCTACAAATTTACATCTCATCCAAAAGTGTCTTAAACATATTTCTTCTGTTCGTTAAGTTGAGTCGTGTTTCCCTCATGACAAGACCATCTTAATCATCTTGAACCGTCTAAAATACAAAAGTTTATCAACTAAAATTCTAAATTAATGATCTTGTTCACTTTGTCAAGAAACACATGAAATCATGAATTATGTAATTTAACAAATTTAAGTATAGCAAAACATCATAATTAAATTTGCTAAATTTAAACGCTTTCAAGAGTTCACTTGCGAACGTAAAATGAAATCCAAGTCGCCACATCTCTTTGAAATTAGTCTCCTCGTGATTAAACTTCAGGACGAAATTTATTAAAGTAGGGGAGACTGTAACATCTGCCAATTTTAAAATATGACCAAACCTGTTTGTCAATTTTAGAAAGCAATTCTTAAGTTAGTTATTCAAGTTATTTTAATCTTTCAAATTCAATGAGTTTACCATTTATATTCAAACTATATTTTGTAATTTATGAAGTGAAATTTATTGCAAAACTTATACGGTTTTCATAAATGATTAAGGAGAATTAGACCATTTAATTTCAAACAATTCAATTCACACGTTTTACAAATATTAACAGAGTTTATTCTTAATTATTGTCATAATTTTATAATAAATAAAGAGATTATAAAAGATTTTTTTAATTTAAAAAGGGTTATAAAGACTTTATAAAATAAAATTTTATTTATTAATTAAATATGTTTTTACAAAATAAGGGTGATAATAAGTTTGGGGCAAATTTACAAATCATAAAACTTTGTTTCAAAGTTATACATAAATAATAACAATTCAAAGTTTGAGGGATAATGTGTAACTTTTAATTTACAAACCCACCCCCCACCCTCTTTACTCTTCCCCACGACAATCCGGTCACCGGCCGGCCTATCTCCGGCCGAGTTCGGGTGACCATCAAACACCTAAAATTGGTTGTTTTTTAACACACCAATAATACCAACCGATACGTGAGGATGATTCGATCTCGGACACAAGTTTATTTGGGTTTAAACTCGGTTATTAATGACGATCGAATTTGAAACCGAATGCTTGATTGATATCCACCCATTTCAACTCCTAAGTTATGATGATAATCAAATTAATCAACTAGAAACGTTTGTATAATCATTGTGAAGCTTAATGTGTAGTTTAATTCGAGTTAAAGAATCAATTAATCACTTCATCATAACCGAAATGGCCAAATCAAATCTGAAACCCATTCGGAGTGGAAACAATCAAATTGAAGCCATATAACAGAGGGGAATTATCCTATTTATTCCATTCTAATTCTCTGTACTCGCAATCCCTTAAAATTTCATCGCAACCTTGATTTGGAGCTTCCCGTGTTCTTCGCAAATGGTCCGAAGTGTTCCCGACTCAATTACAACGATTCGTTCAATAATCAAGTAAGCTTAACCCGCCACATACTCGATTTCGCATGGGGAACAAAAGCCCCATGGTTATCAACATTTACAGAATCGATTGGTGCTTTAATTTGAGCCCAATCGAATCTAGGGTTCTTAAGTATTTGGGGATACCTAATTAACCTTGGTTTTAAGAATTAAAACGTAATTCCTAACGCGGCTTTGAGCCCTGGTTCACTAGTCAAGTCACTGTCCCAACTTGAGGTCCCGGGTTCGAACCCGGGCACCCTCAAACATTATTTTAAGCCTTTTTAGGCCTTAAATTAATTATAGAATTATTTTTAATAACTATAGAAATGGTTTTGTAGACTTTAAATATTTTTTAAGACATCAAATCATTTTCTACATTTTTTTCTAAATTAAATAATTAAATACCCCAATTAATAAAATATTTTAACAAAGGTTATTCTTGATTAAATGTTATTAAAATAAATTTTAAAAAGTAATTAATAAATTACTATTATTGGTCCAAACGTTCCTTTAAATATTCATCGTTTAAATCACGTTATTTGAAATGAGGATTATTTGAAACATTATAAATCAATATGTTAAATGAATAATTATTTAAATAGTTATTTAAACAATCATTTAAATAATTAGTTATTCATCTTTTCATTCAACCATCTTATATTAATTAATCAATTTATTCCTTAAACTTTTATTTAAATTCTTAAAACTTATAAAACAATATAAGTTGCTATTATTGATGTTTTAAGGCCTTAGAAAGATTATTTTAAACGATTAAAGTGACTTAAATAATTCTATATTATTTTGAAAACTATATAAATAAGTATTTAATAAATCATCTTTATCAAATTTTAAATAATTAATTTCTAAATAATTATATATTTTCACACATTTTATTTAATCTTTATTAATTCAATAAATTAAATTATTGAATCATACACCAACATTCTTAGTCTTACTTGATTTATACCATCTTTATTAAACCAAAACGTAAACGATTCATTATTTTATTTAATTATTTAATGTAACACACCTAGATATTTATTTTTTTGAAGCCGGTGAAGAAAGAAAAGAAAATAAAATCCAAAGTCGAGGGACCAAACTCGCCCACGAAAGAAAGTCGGGTGAGGGGGAGTATATAAGGGAGAGGGCAACCCTTACCCTCTCCCCCACACTCACATTTTAGACTTCATAAAGAGAAGAAGAGAGAAAGAAGAGAAAAAAAGGAAAAGTGCCGGTTCGGGTCGCCAAAATCGTCGTGAAGCAAGCCAAATCAAAGCCCTTAACGTTGTGCTCGTTTGTGTGAGTTCTAAAACCCAACTTTTACTTGTTTTCAAACGATTTTAGGGCTGGAAAACATAAAAACCCGTTTTTGTATGTGTATGTGTTTGACCCATTTGGGTGTGATGTGTGTGATGCGTTTCGTGTATGTTTCCGGGCGTGTGTGTGCTTGTATGGTGTTATGGTATGCATTCCTAAGGTTTAGGATGGTCGATTTAGGCTTAAAATGGGTTTAGATGAGTTTGGAGGCCGAAAACCCTCGGCTGCAGTCGTGATGAACTGCATTCTTCATCAGCTAAGGCCATTCGGCCGAATGGAGGGAGACTGGAGGCCAGTCACCCGAATGGAGGGAGACTGGAGGCCAGTCACCCGAATGGAGGGAGACTGGAGGCCAGTCACCCGAATGGAGGGAGACTGGAGGCCAGTCACCCGAATGGAGGGAGACTGGAGGCCAGTCACCCGAATGGAGGGAGAATGAAGGTCCAGTCACCCGAATGAAGGTCCAGTCACCCGAATGAAGGTCCAGTCACCCGAATGAAGGTCCAGTCACCCGAATGAAGGTCCAGTCACCCGAATGAAGGTCCAGTCACCCGAATGAAGGTCCAGTCACCCGAATGAAGGTCCAGTCACCCGAATGAAGGTCCAGTCACCCGAATGAAGGTCCAGTCACCTGAATGAAGGTCCAGTCACCCGAATGAAGGTCAAGTCTCCCGAATGAAGGTCCAGTCACCCGAATGAAGGTCTCAGTCACCCAATGAAGGCCGATCACATGAAAGCCATGCGACTGGAGGGTGTCCATACGTACAATTAGGGCTGTTGCACCCGAAGAAAGTGTAGCTAGACTTCTGGCTTTCGGGGGAAAGTGCAGATGTAAGTCTTGACATAAAGGTTTC
This sequence comes from Flaveria trinervia, assembly GCA_025506515.1. Classification (NCBI taxonomy): domain Eukaryota; kingdom Viridiplantae; phylum Streptophyta; class Magnoliopsida; order Asterales; family Asteraceae; genus Flaveria; species Flaveria trinervia. The sequence continues at coordinate 3,990,784 of CM046453.1, forward strand.
CCGTAAGAGCATGTAAGATAGCAGATATGGCCTTAGAAGCATGTAGGGCATACAGATGATGATGTTGCATGTTATGTATGTATATGTTGCCCTGTATGATGTGATGTGAATGCATGTTAATGTTCCTTAGTATGATGTATAATATCTTTCCTATGGCTTTTCTTATTATGAGGAATGAATGAAGTATTATGTAACGTAAAGTGAAAGATAATGAAAGAGGAACATGATGATGAATGCATGCATTAATGAACAAATGAAACGTCTTGCACGCATCGGATAACGGGTCTTTCTTTGTGATTGACCCTTGATGTAGAACCTCTACCGCTCACCCCTAGTACTGTGGCATACGTTTAGCTGTTCATTTATTGACTTCGGCCCAGTAGCTAAGACTAATGGTTACTCCTAGTACCGTGGCATACGTTTAGCTGTTCATTTATTGACTGCGGCCAGGTAGCTAAGATTAACTGGGGTGTAGCACATGGTATTGGTACGGTTGATGTCCGATGCGCAAGTAAAGTCATAAAGAACGAATGAACGAATGAATGAATGAAGAAGATAATAATGATATTATCTATGTGTACGTACGATGTGTGATCATGTAAAAGTAATGAATGGTTTTATATGAAAGTAAAGTATGTTTTGTAATAAAACTAGAACTCACTCAGCAACGCTAACTTTTTATATGTTTTCCAGTTGGCAGGTAATGTTTGCTGAGGATGGCACACCGTGAAGCAACTCAGCTCTTTTGGGATGGCATTCTTTTGATTAATGTTTTTGTATTGTAATGCGAACAAGCTATTTTGTAATGAATGTTGTATTAACTTGCAAAAGCTTTTACATGGAAATGAAAGATTGTTTTAGTTTTCCGCTGCGATTATTAAATACAAATGCAATTACACGTTTTATGTGCGATGAGAACCCAACTGTAAGCGTCCCGGGAACAGGGCCTTACAAGTTGGTATCAGAGCCAAAGTTTAAGTGAAATGGGTAAATTTTCAAAATACCTAATCTTAAACTGAGAATGGGACGGAAAAGGAATGAGATGCCAATCTGAGTAGCTGCGTGCCATCGGTATTTCGTAAAGTTAATCGGTTTTATGTGCGCATGGTATGTGGTTATGTGTTGTATGTAGATTTAAATACTGATGTAGTCAGGACAGGTAATACTTGGGGTATGAAGAGTAAAGTAAGTAGCTAATCACAACTGGCCACTATAATTAGGGACTTACTATACTTGACATAAACTGAGTTGTTCCTTGAATGATCGTGTTGGTGTTTGACTCTTTCAGTGTGCGTGTGATGGCCGGAGGTAGATCTTCGAAAGCTTCTAGGGGTGGAGGTCACGGTGCTGAACCGCGACCCAAGAGAGGGAGACCCAGAGTTGAGAGGGTGGTTCATGAAGAACCATAGACCCCCCATCCGGAGGGTGGCGACGAAAGCGCCAATCTGAGAGCCTCGGTAAAGGAGGCTGTTGTAGAAGAAGTCCATCAGGTCATGCAGACAATCTTACCGTCTGTGGTGACTGAAGTTATTAAGGCTGTACGAGAAGGGGAAAGAAAAGAAAGAAACAGATCCTCTGGAGAACGGGAACACCCAGAGCCTGAAACGGTCCTGTCTGATGATGAAGAGGAAGAAGAAGAGCCTGTGCCAGAGGCAGTGCAAGGATGTAACTACGGGGCATTTATGAGATGCAATCCCCCTACTTTTGACGGTAATGGCAATGTTACCGCTGCTCACCGATGGGTGAGAGAGATGGAGGCCGTTCTCTACATCAGCGAGTGTCGGGAAGATCAGAAGGTGAAGTTTGCCACTCATTCATTTGTGGACTCGGCACTATGTTGGTGGGACAACATTGTCCAAGCAGAGGGTAATCGGGCAATCGGGAGAATGAAATGGCCTGAGTTGAAGAAGATGGTGATTGAGGAGTTCTGTCCTCACAGGGAATGGATAAGTTGGAAAGGGAGTTTCTGCTGCAGTGGAGGCTGGGACCATGACACACCAGCAGTATACCACCAAGTTTAATGAAATGGCATGACTCGTGCCTGATCAGGTGACGCCTCTGTCTCGGAAAATCAAGAGGTATATTCAGGGTTTACCGGTGGATGTTCGCCGGCATATGATCGCCGCCCGACCAAGCACGTTTAGGTTGGTGGTTGATTTGGCAGGGAGGCTGTATGACGAGCGGGAGGTGGTGGTGACTAAAGCGACTAAGAAGGGTGGTGGTGATCGGAACTGGAATGGGAGGAGGTTTGGTCGGGGTGATGCCTCGACGGGTACAAAAAAGGCACGGGTGGATGACCGCCGCGTGGCCACATCGGGAGTGGGATCAAGGAGGTGTGGTAAGTGTGGAAAGGAGCATGCGGGAGAATGTAGGCTGGGTTTGAACGTGTGCTTCAAGTGTGGGAAGACAGGGCATATGGCGAAGGATTGCCTGTCGGGCAAATGTTTTAACTGTGGGGAAACTGATCATATGAGTAGAGATTGTAAGAAGCCGAGGACTGAGGGTTCAGGGGTCAGGAAGACGGGAAGTGAAGGACCGAGGGCGAGCGCCAGGGCATTCACTATGACATAGGAGGAAGCTAGGACAGACCCTGATGTCGTGTCCGGTACGTTTCTGGTGAACCAAACTTTAGCTTCTGTGCTATTTGATTCTGGTGCTAGTAGGAGTTTTATTTCTGCTGCTTTATGTGCTAAGCTGCCTGTTAGTAGTAGGCGTGTTGATGCGCCCTTTGATGTAGAAACTGCCATAGGTAAGTCTACCAGGATTTCGGAGATGATAGAAAACTGTGAGGTGGAGTTAGAAGGTCACAAGTTTCCTGTTAGACCGTTCATGATGACCTTGGGTGGTTTTGATTTGGTTCTTGGGATGGATTGGTTGGCGGACTTCGAGGCGAACATTGTGTGTCACAAGAAGATGATTCGGTTGACAGCGCCTGATGGAAGTTTGGTAACGGTTTATGGTGATCGGGTTACTACGATCCCGAAGGTGATCTCAATGGCGGTGGCGGGAAAGTGTATGAGGCGTGGATGTAGCGCCTACTTGGCTTATGTAAAGGATGTAGATGCACTAACACCACAACTGTCTGATGTACCGGTTGTGTGTGACTTTCCAGACATATTCCCAGAAGATTTACCAGGGGTACCACCTGACAGAGAAATTGAATTTCAGATTGATCTGATACCGGGTGCCCAACCTGTTGCCAAGGCACCATATCGGTTAGCTCCGACGGAGATGAAAGAGTTGATGGAACAGTTGCAAGAGTTGCTTGATAAGGGGTTCATTAGACCGATTATCTCTCCTTGGGGTGCTCCGGTCTTGTTTGTAAAGAAGAAGGATGGTAGTATGAGGATGTGCATTGACTACCGCGAGCTGAACAAGTTGACAGTGAAGAACCGATACCCGTACCGAGAATAGATGATTTGTTCGATCAGCTTCAGGGTGCCAGTTGGTTTTCAAGAATAGATCTTCGGTCTGGCTATCATCAGTTGAAGTTAAAGGAACAAGATATCCCTAAAACAGCTTTCCGCACACGCTATGGTCATTACGAGTTTCGTGTCATGTCCTTTGGTTTGACCAACGCGCCAGCTGCTTTTATGGATCTGATGAACCGTGTGTGTCGGCCTATGTTGGATAAATCAGTGATTGTGTTTATTGATGATATCCTGATTTATTCGAAGAGCGAGATTGAGCATGCCGGTCACATTCGAGAGGTTCTAGAGACGTTGAGAAGGGAGAAATTGTATGCTAAATTCTCCAAGTGCGCGTTTTGGTTGCGCGAAGTTCAGTTTTTGGGTCATGTGGTTAATCCTGATGGGATTATGGTGGACCCGGCGAAGGTGGAGGCGGTTATGCAATGGAGGTCACCAAGACGCCATCCGAGATCCATAGTTTCTTGGGCTTGGCGGGCTACTATAGAAGATTCATCCAAGACTTCTCTAAGATTGCTTCTCCACTAACTAAGTTGACTCGAAAGGATGTGAAATTTATATGGGGTCAAGCTCAAGAGAAGGCGTTCGAAGAGCTGAAGGCAAGACTGACTCAAGCTCCTGTTCTGTCATTACCCGATGGAAGCGAAGATCTGGTGGTTTATTCTGATGCTTCCTACTTAGGGTTGGGGTGTGTGTTAATGCAGATAGGGAAGGTTATAGCCTACGCATCCCGACAGTTGAAAGTTCATGAGGTTAATTATCCCACTCATGACTTGGAGCTAGCAGCGTGGTCTTTGCGTTAAAGATTTGGAGGCACTATCTCTACGGGAAGAAGTGCACCATATTCACTGACCACAAGAGTCTGAAGTACTTCTTCGAGCAAAAAGACCTGAACATGAGGCAGAGGCGATAGTTGGAGCTTATAAAGGATTATGATTGCGAGATCCATTACCATCCGGGCAAAGCTAATGTGGTGCGGATGCCCTTAGTCGAAAGGAAAGGCCCGAACCGATTCGGGTGAAAGCTTATCAACTAATCATGACCTCTGATGTGATGAAGCAAATCAGGAGTTTCAAGATGAGGCATTGAAAGAAGATCACCTTAACTCGGAAAGAATGAGAGGTCTGGTTGGGGAATTGGGTGAAAACACACTCGGTGTTAGAACTCGATTCGGTCGTGTGTGGATTCCTCGTTTTGGGGATCTACGGTGAAGATAATGGATGAAGCCCACAAGACTCGATACTTCATTCATCCTGGTGCCACGAAAATATACCATGACATGAAGAAAGATTATTGGTGGCCGGGTATGAAGCGTGACGTCGTGGAGTATGTGAGTAAGTGCCTTACTTGCTTACAAGTGAAGGCAGAGCATCAAAAGCCGTATGGGAAGATCCAACCTTTGGATATACCGGAATGGAAGTAGGAGCACATCACCATGGACTTCATTACAAAGCTGCCGCGTACCCCGAAGGGGTATGATGCCATATGGGTGATATTTGATCGTCTGACGAAGAGTTCTCATTTTCTACCGATCCGCGAGACGTATTCATCTGAGAGGTTGGCTGATCTGTTCATCAAGGAAATTGTTGCTCGTCATGGTGTGTCGGTGTCTATTGTGTCCGATCGCGACACTCGGTTTACATCTAATTTTGGAAGAAATTCCACGCGCTATGGGGACGAGGTTACATATTAGCACGGCTTATCATCCCCAAACCGATGGTCAGTCAGAAAGAACCATTCAGACACTGAAAGACATGCTCCGGGCATGTGTGATCGATTTTGGTGGAAGTTGGGATGACCACTTACCGTTAGCCGAATTCTCATACAACAACAGCTATCATGCCAGCATTGGTATGCCACCATATGAGATGCTATACGGTAGGAGATGCAGAACACCCGTTTGCTGGGGTGATATTGTTCAGAAGGAATTGGGGAGCATCGAGGTAATCGAGGCTACGACAGAGAAGCTTGAAAAGATTAAAGACTTCATGAAGGCAGCCAAAGATAGACAGAAGTCGTATGCCGATAAGCGACGTAGGCCAATTGAGTTCCAGGTGGGTGACCGGGTTATGTTGAAGGTCTCACCTTGGAAGGGTATTATCAGATTCAGAAAGCGGGGCAAGTTGAGCCCAAGATATATAGGCCCTTTCCGGATCATTGCTCAAGTAGGAGAGGTGGCCTATAGACTGGAGTTACCGGATGAGTTAAATGGAATTCACTCGACATTTCATGTATCTCATCTGAGAAAGTGTATAGCCGATGAAGACATGATTGTTCCACTGGAGGACATTGAAATAGATGAAAGGCTCAATTATGCGGAGCAACCAGTGGCAATCATCGATCGTAAAGAAAAGAGGCTGCGAAATAAAGTGGTTCCTCTTGTACGTGTACAGTGGAAGCACAGGAAGGGATCCGAGTCAACGTGGGAGACTGAGGAAGAAATGAGACAACATTATCCACGTTTGTTCAACGAATAACAGGTTTCGGGGACGAAACCTATTTAAGGGGGGGTGGACTTGTAACACCCGGATATTTATTTTTTTGAAGCCGGTGAAGAAAGAAAAGAAAATAAAGTCCAAAGTCGAGGGACCAAACTCGCCCACGAAAGAAAGTCGGGTGAGGGGGAGTATATAAGGGAGAGGGCAGCCCTTACCCTCTCCCCCACACTCACATTTCAGACTTCATAAAGAGAAGAAGAGAAAGAAGAGAAAAAGAGGAAAAGTGCCGTTCGGTTGGTTCGGGTCGCCAAAATCGTCGTGAAGCAAGCCAAATCAAAGCCCTTAACGTTGTGCTCGTTTGTGTGAGTTCTAAAACCCAACTTTTACTTGTTTTCAAACGATTTTAGGGCTGGAAAACATAAAAACCCGTTTTTGTATGTGTATGTGTTTGACCCATTTGGGTGTGATGTGTGTGATGCGTTTCGTGTATGTTTCCGGGCGTGTGTGTGCTTGTATGGTGTTATGGTATGCATTCCTAAGGTTTAGGATGGTCGATTTAGGCTTAAAATGGGTTTAGATGAGTTTGGAGGCCGAAAACCCCGGCTGCAGTCGTGATGAACTGCATTCTTCATCAGCTAAGGCCATTCGGCCGAATGGAGGAGACTGGAGGCCAGTCACCCGAATGGAGGGAGACTGGAGGCCAGTCACCCGAATGGAGGGAGACTGGAGGCCAGTCACCCGAATGGAGGGAGACTGGAGGCCAGTCACCCGAATGGAGGGAGACTGGAGGCCAGTCACCCGAATGGAGGGAGAATGAAGGTCAGTCACCCGAATGAAGGTCCAGTCACCCGAATGAGGTCCAGTCACCCGAATGAAGGTCCAGTCACCCGAATGAAGGTCCAGTCACCCGAATGAAGGTCAAGTCTCCCGAATGAAGGTCCAGTCACCCGAATGAAGGTCCAGTCACCTGAATGAAGGGCCGATCACATGAAAGCCATGCGACTGGAGGGTGTCCATACGTACAATTAGGGCTGTTGCACCCGAAGAAAGTGTAACTAGACTTCTGGCTTTCGGGGGAAAGTGCAGATGTAAGTCTTGACATAAAGGTTTCCCGTAAGAGCATGTAAGATAGCAGATATGGCCTTAGAAGCATGTAGGGCATACAGATGATGATGTTGCATGTTATGTATGTATGATGTTGCCCTGTATGATGTGATGTGAATGCATGTTAATGTTCCTTAGTATGATGTATAATATCTTTCCTATGGCTTTTCTTATTATGAGGAATGAATGAAGTATTATGTAACGTAAAGTGAAAGATAATGAAAGAGGAACATGATGATGAATGCATGCATTAATGAACAAATGAAACGTCTTGCACGCATCGGATAACGGGTCTTTCTTTGTGATTGACCCTTGATGTAGAACCTCTACCGCTCACCCCTAGTACTGTGGCATACGTTTAGCTGTTCATTTATTGACTTCGCCCAGTAGCTAAGACTAATGGTTACTCCTAGTACCGTGGCATACGTTTAGCTGTTCATTTATTGACTGCGGCCAGGTAGCTAAGATTAACTGGGGTGTAGCACATGGTATTGGTACGTTGATGTCCGATGCGCAAGTAAAGTCATAAAGAACGAAAACGAATGAATGAATGAAGAAGATAATAATGATATTATCTATGTGTACGTACGATGTGTGATCATGTAAAAGTAATGAATGGTTTTATATGAAAGTAAAGTATGTTTTGTAATAAAACTAGAACTCACTCAGCAGCACGCTGACTTTTTATATGTTTTCCAGTTGGCAGGTAATGTTTGCTGAGGATGGCACACCGTGAAGCTACTCAGCTCTTTTGGGATGGCATTCTTTTGATTAATGTTTTTGCATTGTAATGCGAACAAGCTATTTTGTAATGAGTTGTATTAACTTGCAAAGCTTTTACATGGAAATGAAAGATTGTTTTAGTTTTCCGCTGCGATTTATGAAATACAAATGCAATTATACGTTTTATGTGCGATGAGAACCCAGCTGTAAGCGTCCTGGGAACGGGGCCTTACATTTAAACACCCAAACTCCAATTGAAACCCTAGTTCGCGTCTCATTGTTAATCTTATTATTAAACTTAATCTTGGAATCAATACGTTTAGGTAACTTGTAAAAGAAATTGTGGGAGCCTCGTCTAAGCTCTTATCATCATATTATTTACCTCTTGTGAGTTCTCCATGCCCTCCTTTTACTTTATTTCACATATTTTGGGGTGAAACATGTTAACCTTATAAACTTACACTTGTAAACATCTTGATACTTGTAAATGCACATGCAATTCATCTTTACCTTTTTGTCATGGTTATTTGTGTTATTATAAGTCTTATATGAGACACATATTTTGTTTACAATCATTAACTATTGCTAGCCTGGCGACGTCTTAGAATTTTGGGCCTGACAAGTCTATTTGGTGCTAAAGCCGATGTATTGCCGGCTCCTGATGGCGTATGCTTGTTCATCATGAGAACCATGTACACCTAGCCAATCTTATAAACTTGTAATAAAGTCGAGGTTTGGTTGTAACTGTATGTGTTCTATAAGCTTGCTAACTCGTACCATTGACATGAATTGCTACTTGTAAACCCTTTATATATATGTGTGTGTAATATATATATATATATATATATATATATATGTGTGTGTGTGTGTGTGTGTGTGTGTGTAAGTATGTATGTATGTATGTTCTACCCATGGGAACTCACCAACTTTCAATGTTGACTATTTATTTTTAACATGTTTCAGGTTTGCTACTTGAAAATCTTTTTGTGTTTATATAGGACTTGGACATAGATTAATTGAAAATCTTATGTTATTGGTTGTATCTTGATTGTTTTGTAATTATTTATTTATCTTGTAATGTTCAATGATTAATGATATTTAATATTATTTCAACTTAATTAGTTCCATGTGCTATGAACAATCGTTTCCCATTCGTCCGCCCTGATGATTCCGCCGTCGGTCGGGGTGTGACAGGTTTAATGCTGAATGGTTAAGACATATTATCTGAATTGGTCAGACATTTGCCTTTGAATAGTTAAATGATATAATATCTCTTAATGGTTCGAACCTCTTAATGATTCAACACTTAATGGTTTAGACTTCTTATTGATTCAACATTTAATTATTCAAAAGTTGTCAAACAATCCCTAAGTTGTCAAACAACCCTTTAATCATTCAAAAGTTGCCAAACAACCCCTAAGTCATTTTCAACCCTAAGTTTATATGTGTTTAACGTTAATGTATGTCAAACTAGGAGTACATGAGTAACTAATTAAAGGGTTTACACCGGTCAAATCGAGACAAATTAGTTGAGTTTGTCGATTTCTGATGTCTTATTTTAGTTTAAGCTTAGGAATTTTTATTAATTATATCAAATGAATTGGTTATAGTACAATTATATTTTAACTAATGTATGTGTTTTTAAATGATTAGCACATTGGCTTTGTGTTTTTAACTATGATTTTCTATTTAAAATACCTAGGGTTGAATCTTAACTTCCACTTATTGCTAAATATTTTTTTATTTCAAATGTGTTTTTATTTTATATTACTTTTGTTTGATATCTAAACTATCTAATCTAAGTTTGAGAAATATTCAATAGATCTAAAACCATTAAATTGACAATGCAAGATTACTTGAGTACACTTTGACCTCCCAACCATCTAATCAAGCCAACTAGTTTGGTTAGACACTTTTCACCTATAGTTACTTGTTTGATCAAAATTTTGTCACTTTTAGTTGAGCTTTCTTTTTTTAGAAATAGACGACATGTCTAGGATTTTCTTCTAAGTTTATGATTGAAAACTTGTCTTGCTTTTGAACATTTTGATTTTTGAGGGGTGCTAATTGAATCAACTAAGTTTACATATTCAGCACTGAGTACGAACTTAACCTTGAACTTTATGGAAATGTTGTTTTGATCCACATGTTTATATGTATTCTCCATTCATCATTTAGGGTTTTCAAGCTTTATGTTATTTTTCTTATCATTTATTATACATTATATAAAGTTGTCGTAATCTTATTCTTATCTATTAAAATTAGAGGTACGCAATGATGGTATTTACTTATGTGCTTTTGAAAACTCATGTGTATTGGATAACACAATGATATTGTGATAGATTAGTTGTTATTTCACAATTATGTTTTTAACTTATTATTTGAAAATCAATTATGTTTTTTAAACTTATTATTTAAAAAAATCTATAGTGTTAAGAAAAACATAATAACTAACAAAATAATACAATGATGAGCATGTTTCATATGATTTGAAAACGTAAATATATAGCGATCTTCTCGTCTTAAAGATAAAACAACACTCGTTTCTATAGTATAGTTATTATAAAAAATATCATATAAGGATTTTAAAAAATAAACAAAATATTAATAAAAAATTAATAGTCGAGATTCCTTTTTATAATTTTTAGATTTATTACCTTTTTTATTTGAACATTTTCTAGAAATACTCATTAAATAATATAAGTCCTTTTGCTTTAGGACTTTGGTGCTTCTTACGTTCCTAGCATTTTCTCAATTCTCATCCTTGTCTTTGTAATTTAGTTATTAAAAACGAATAAATTACAACTTTTTTTAGTTAGTTTTGTAATAAATTTCAGATTTCATCTTTAAACTAAGGAAATTACAGTAAACATCTTTTATGTTTAAAAAAGCTCGTTCGTTTCATCCTTTCCTATAACGGTAGTTAAATTTGGTCGTTAAATTAGGTCACGTGCCTAATACGTTAGGGTAGTTTAATCTTTTTAGCTTTATTATTAAAACTCACCCTACCCAACCCCGCTTCAAATCTCTTTTTCTCTTTTATCTTTTTCTTTCGGAGGTCTTTAAACAACCTCACATCTCTCTTTATACTCTATCTCTCTTAAGATGTGTAAATCTACTATCAAAAGCCAGAAACTTTAAGATTCAAAATATGTTTTTGAAGTAAAATGTTATGGAGTTGAAGATGTTCTTGTTCAATCTCAATTAAGCCCATCAATTTGTGAACAGATTCATCTTCTGACTCACGATACTAAAATGCGTGGTTGGTGGAGTGGTTGGTTTATTGATGAAGGTGATGGGTGAAGATGATACATGATGGCTGGTTGTTTTCGTGAGTGTGTATGTGTGTGTATATATATGTATGTATGTATATATAGAGAGAGAGAGAGTGAGAGATAGTGAGAGAGATAATGAAATACATTAAGAGAGAGAAAGAGAGAGAAAGAGAGAGAGAGAGAATGAATGGGTAGAGAGAGAAAGAAAGGTGTGGGATTGAAGTGCGGTGTGTTGGGTTTTAATAGTTAATAGTTTTTTAATATTATATTTTTTATTATTAATGATAAAAAGATCAAACTACCCTCATGTGTCATGCACGTGACTTGACTTAACGACCAAATTTAACGACCGTTGAAGGAAATGATGAAACATACAAGTTTTCTTAAACATAAAAAATGTTTATTATAATTTCTTTAGTTTAAGAACAAAACTTGAAATTTGTTACAAACTAAAGGATGAAAAGTATAATATACTTTAAAAAATACATTTACGCCTAATATTTGTTTATGTTTTAAAATCGTCTTTGTCTTTTAAATAACCAATACCCCATTTTGGACACTAAACAATTTTAAGTACATTTGAAGCTCGGTAGTCTTTAAAAGGTTTTAGAAATTATAATACTAATTTTGTTATGAAGAAATACAACAAAGCATATATGTGATGCCTTATGGCTGATAAATATTATAGAAATCTATCGGTTCGTCCATAATTACACATGGATGATCAAAGATAAAAATTGTTGGGTGTTAAAAACTAACCTCATGATCTTTTTACAATACTTTAATCCTTCTATTAAATATACAATACAAACAGAAATATTTATATATTTTCCTTTTTAAGGTCATTAAATAAGTAAAAAAATCAATTATATATTTTCTTTTTCTAAATCATATATCATATATATTACATATTTACCTCTTTATTGAAATTATTTATTGAATGATTATTTTACTAATATTTTCACTAACATATTTTTACACATTTCAATTTCTAAGACTATCGGTATATATTTACTCAAGTTCGAGTTTTCTAAATAAATATCTTAGCAAAATCACATCTTGTAGAAAACTTTATTTCAAAAAAATATTCAAAGTTATATCTTCAAATACGAAACATAATTGTCAACAATTTTAAACAACACAACAACAACAACAATAATAATAATAATAAATATTAATATGTGAAAAATCTCTTAGTAAAAATAAAATAAAATAGTTATTTAATATTTTAATTTTAGTGAAATAAATAATATATATTATATATGTTATATATATATATATATATATATATATATATATAATATATATATATATATATATATGGTCTAAAGATTAGGAAATATATAAAAATCCCATACAAATATAATCACATGATAAAATGATAGTATAGAGAAAAATAAAGAGTTATTGTACGAGTCTATTCAAAGCAAATATTAATATCTTGTATCTAAGAGCATTCATAATAACATATTTGTCTTTGACTCTGTGGGTTGATTGAAATGATATTTTTTAAAATTATATTTAAATTTGTTTAACATTCCATATCTTATTATTTGCTTTCATTTTTATTACATTCGTAACATTTATTTTATTATTATATCTTTATACTAGTCTTAGAAACCTATATGTTACACGTGTTGCATAAATAAAATATTAATATGATAAAAATTATTAATTATAAAATGATATTTTAAGATATGATATGATTGAAATTATTAATGAGAAATGACTATAAGTTATAAAATAGTTATATTAACTTTTTAAAAATTTGTTATTAAATTTTTTACTAAAAAAATAAATATTTGGTTCTAAAACAATCCGTATAATAATATCATTTTTAAAAATTTCCTTAATATAACTCCCAAATTTAATTACTTTTGGTTTTAGAAAATTAACTTTTTAAAATACTAATTTTAAGATATTTCTTATTTTTAAAAAAGTTTTATGCTTCAGAAAAAATTATTATTTTATAAAAAATTATTTATTTAGAAATAACATTAATAAATAAATCTCTTTCTTAATTTATTAAATTTAAAAAAGTGTTAAATAAATATTATTACTAATTAAGGTAATTATTTGATAGGAGAGAGACAATAAAATTGGTGAGGATGATCGTGATATTGACACGTGTCATTTCAAATACTATTTTATTAGAGTAAGTATGAAGATGAAGATTTAAGAAGTTTTTAGGGGTATATATATGACTAGTCTAAAGTCCCGTATAACACACAAGTTCAATCAAAAAATATTATTGTTGTTTAAAAAATGTGTAAGTTATAACGTTGTTGATAATACTTTGTATATCGACTTTTATGTAAACTTTTAACATTAATTATATCTAATATTAGTAGGTTTTATCTATTAATATTTATACGTCTAAATATTTTATAATAATGTGAAATGAAATAAATCTATAAATAAGAACTTTAAGTAATAAACAAATTAAATAAAAAATAAAAAATAATATTTCAAATTCATAAACATCCGAGAATTTATTTGTATACAACATTTGATGTTTTGTTGGTTATTTTTGCATCATATCTAATATTAATAGTTTTAACATCTATCTACTTATCTATCTACTTTTAACTCGAGATAATGCAACATATAACTGACCATGATCCTTTATTAATGGAAAAACATAATCAAGGAATTGATTTCATAGATGGAGAAAATAATAAATAATTTGTACAGTTTTTATTGATTAATTATTTACAAAAAGAGAAAATATCGGGTATTATTTAAATTTAAAAAATGTGCTCTAATTTAGGGTTAAATTTCTAAATTTTCTTTAAATATATCTTGTATCAGATGTTTACGTTTAGTCGAATGAACCTAGAATAACATTAAAAACAGATACATATTTAGACGGAAATGAAAAAAATAAAGATTTAAAATAATGCCACGTAACACTAAATTATTATTTTATTACTAAGTATAGATCAAACACACAAAACTTACAGAAATTAAAATGATAAATCTCTATATTAAGAGAATGAGTATCCATAAATATAAATTTATAGATGATATGATGATGGATATTTTAATGAAGATGTAAAACAAAACAAAAATAATGAAGATAAAAATGTATATAAAGACTATATTATAAAAGCCATAATTTTATATAACCCATTTGCGAGTCAATGGCTTGCTCACCGACCTAACATGTGGCACACTCCAATTGGTCAACATATATTTTTTTGTTTCTTTGGATTTTACCGGATTTTGTTCAGTTAATCGTCTTTTTTCCATGTAGTGAATCGTTGGCAAAGTTGTTGCGATCATTTTTATTTTTTTTATTTCTTTCCTTTTTCTTTTCTTGTTTTCGTTCTTTTCTTACTAAACTAATTTTTTACTTAATTTCTTTTTATGTAAAATTATATATTTTTTAATATTATGTCATAAATGTTAAAGATAATACTATTTTATATTTATGTTTCAATTTCTAAATAGAAAATGTACTAACTTCATACATTCTTTTAGCACGATATTACCATCGAGGCAACGCGTGTAACAAAATTCGTACACACTTCGCAACGCGTGATTAACTATGTTGGAATCATCATACGGGTTACGCTGAGATGCGTGCGGGATAATCGTGTTAATGTATATGCCATAACTCATGTAACAAAGTTTGTACACGTGCTCACACCGTAGTTCGTGCGCATGTTATTGCCACCGTTATGAAGTTCGCAAACGTATTATCGATCACGTGAATGTCATCGTACGGTCCTGCCGCAAATCACGGATAACTTTGCTCGTTGTTATAATATAAAGTATTACTATTATAATGAAATTTAAGCATTAACATGACTTTAATAAATTACAAGTTGTATAGCTACAAATCAGTTAAACATGTTTTAAACTTTAGAACATTCAATATGTCAACTATCTAGATTACAAAATATATTAGTTACTTGATTTAGATGTTGAACTATGGTGAAACAAATCATTCTTGTGGTTTAGTTTCCTAAAATTACCAATAGAATATATGACATTTATAAATATTACAAACTATAATAAATTATAGTATCATCATCATTACTCTCTGTTATACTAATTTTGTTATACTAATTTTATTATATGAAATCTATTATTCTTTTCATTATCTACGGCTTTCACACTTATTTTGTTAATATATTCATTTAAAAACTTAGAAACATTTTATTCAACATCCAAAAACAAATACATCGTACATTACAACATTACAACATTACAACATTACAACATTACAACATTACAACATTACAACATTACAACATTACAACATTACAACATTACAACATTACAACATTACAACATTACAACATTACAACATTACAACATTACAACATTACAACATTACAACATTACAACATTACAACATTACAACATTACAACATTACAACATTACAACATTACACATTACAACATTACAACATTACAACATTACAACATTACAACATTACAACATACAACATTACAACATTACAACATTACAACATTACAACATTACAACATTACAACATTACAACATTACAACATTACAACATTACAACATTACACATTACAACATTACAACATTACAACTTACAACATTACAACATTACAACATTACAACATTACAACATTACATTCACACAAACTAAACTAACAAAGTACAACCTACTAATCCAAAAGCATCAAACTATTAAAACAAACTCATCTTCAAACTTTGACACCATCATCCCTAATCCACCTCCTCAATTTTCGGCCCCGCGCTCGCGCCACCGCCATTGCCACCAGCGGCACCACCATTTCTCATCCCCTCACCAATCGGCACATCACCGCCACCAGCGCCTTGATACATCTTAGCGATAATCGGGTTACAAACGCCTTCCAACTCCTTCAACTTATCCTCCAATTCATCCACCTCGGCTAATTGATTCTTCTCGAGCCACTCCAACCCGTCATCAACCGCCTTCTCGATGGTCTGTTTGTCATCCGCTTGTAACTTCGCGGCGAACTTCTCGTCCCTCACCGTGTTCCTCATGTTGTACGCGTAATTCTCGAGTGCATTACGCGCCCCCACCTTCTTCTTCACCTCCTCGTCCTCCGCTTTGTATTTTTCCGCTTCTTGCACGAGTCGCTCTATCTCTTCTTTGCTTAACCTCCCCTTATCGTTCGTGATCGTGATCTTGTTCTTCACTCCCGCGGTTTTATCCTCCGCGGAGACGTTCAAGATCCCATTGGCGTCAATGTCGAATGTGACATTGATTTGTGGTACCCCTCTCGGGGCGGGAGGGATACCTGTTAACTCGAATTTCCCGAGTAGGTTGTTATCTATGGTTCGTGCACGTTCTCCTTCATATACTTGAATCAAAACCCCCGGTTGATTATCGGAGTAAGTCGAAAAAATTTGTTCTTTCTTAGTTGGGATTGTGGTGTTCCTTGGGATTAAAACCGTCATCACACCGCCAGCAGTCTCAAGACCGAGACTGAGAGGTGTGACATCAAGAAGGAGAAGGTCCTGAACCTTCTCGTCTCCTTCTCCAGTCAAAATCGCCGCTTGGACGGCGGCACCATACGCCACTGCCTCGTCGGGATTTATGCTCTTACAGAGCTCTTTCCCGTTAAAAAAGTCCGTCAAAAGCTGTTGGACTTTTGGAATTCTGGTCGACCCACCGACCAGAACCACCTCGTGAACCGAACCCTTGTCCATCTTCGCATCCTTCAAACACTTCTCAACGGGGTCCATACACTTCCTAAATAAATCCATACACAACTCCTCGAACCTTGCGCGAGTAATCGTAGCGTAGAAGTCGATCCCTTCGAACAACGAATCGACTTCGATAGTGGTTTGAGAAGAGGACGACAGCGTCCTCTTCGCACGCTCACATGCGGTCCTCAACCGCCGCAATGCGCGCGCATTTCCACTAATATCCTTCTTATGCTTCCTCCTAAACTCGGTCACGAAGTGATTCACCAACCGGTTATCGAAATCCTCCCCGCCCAAATGCGTATCACCAGCGGTGGATTTCACTTCGAAAATACCTTCTTCTATCGTCAACAAGGACACATCGAACGTCCCTCCGCCCAAATCGAAGATCAAGACGTTTTGTTCGCCTTTTTTCGACGATTTCTTATCCAATCCATACGCGATCGCAGCCGCGGTCGGCTCGTTAATAATCCGCATCACGTTTAACCCCGAAATCGCACCGGCGTCCTTGGTCGCTTGTCGTTGCGAATCGTTAAAATAAGCTGGAACAGTAACCACAGCGTTTTTAATCGTTTGCCCCAAAAACGCCTCTGCAGTCTCCTTCATCTTCACCAACACCATCGACGATATCTCCTCAGGCGCAAACTGCTTCTCTTCGCCTTTATAACTCACAACGATCATCGGTTTATCACCGGGGCCTGCGATCACTTTGAAAGGCCATAGCTTCATGTCGCTTTGAACCGAGGGATCGCTGAACCGACGTCCGATGAGGCGTTTAGCGTCGAAAACGGTGTTTTGTGGGTTCATCGCCACTTGATTCTTCGCAGCGTCACCGATCAAACGTTCGGTGTCGGTGAACGCGACGTATGACGGTGTTGTGCGGTTGCCTTGGTCGTTGGGGATGATCTCCACACGGTCGTTTTGCCACACTCCGACGCAGCTGTAGGTTGTACCGAGGTCGATTCCGATTGCTTTATCTTGCTTTGCCGCCATTGATGCACTGTAAAAGCTTCAGAAAGCTTCCAATTGAGGTTGAAGATCGGTTGTTAAAAAGGAGTCTTTTTGATCGGAAATTTGTGGGTTTGTTGTTGATTTTCGATTGCTGATTGAAATTACAGATGGGTGATTTCCAAGTTCGATTTTGGGATTTATAGGTGATGCGATTGATATCAAGAACAGGGGTGAGAATTCGAGATAAAGGGTACGAGATTGTACGAGATTATTCTGGATGTGGCGGGAAAGACGTATGAATTGACGAATTTGACCTTTTGTTGTGTAGGGGTAGTTTGGGGATTTTGTATGGGATTGATGGACTTGAATGTGAATGTGTTTTGTAAGTGGTTAAAGACGAGATGGTTCTGGAGGGGGATTAGAAGGTCGAGATTACGGATTTGCCCTTGTGCTTACGTGGATATTATTCATGGGTAGCAGTACACGTGGCAGGGCTTTAAGGAATTACTTTGTTTACACATAGAGGTTCGGATCTGGACCGACCCGACACCGTTTAGGTATCGTATCGAACTAATGTTTGTGCTTCGATAATTATAAATGATCTATTGTGAAAATATGAAATGAAAATTGTACGTGTGCCATGTCTCGTATATGAAAAAGTAATATAAAGTGAAAATCCTTAAATCGACTTTAACGTCTTTTATATTTGTGTTTCGATAACTATACATGATTGTTACGATTGGATTGTGAAAATATTTATAAGAGAAAAAATCAAAACGTTGTACGTGTGCCACATCACATAGTGTAGTTGGCGTATAAAAAAACAACAAAGCTGTAAATATTAACTTAAAGTTCAGGACTATAATATAAATTGGAGAAACCAAAATTTACTAAAATTCAAGGGATTAAACGAAAATAATAACCTTATGTGTTGGTATTTTGAGCCTAACTCACAATCACAAGTAAGCAAAGAAGCAAAGAACAATTTCAGTAGTTGAGAATTTATTGATATGAATTGCATGCATAAACTTCAAAGTATATGATTTTTTAAATAGAAAAAAAACTAAAACAGAAAGCAACTGAAATATCCTATAGACTAGGACGCATCAAACAAACTAGCATCAGCTTTATTCAAAACTAGCAAAATACTCGCATAAACCCAACGGATAATAGAATGCTTCAACTAATCTAATCTTCACGTGCATATCATAAGGGTTTTGACTCATTCTCCAATATTATGTCTTTATTACCTCCCCTAGACTAAGTGTAATGGTTGATATTATTTTTTTTAGTTAAAAAGATGTCATGTTAGCATAGTAATTTTACTAGAAACTTTTGTAAATCAAATGCAATGGTTTTAACTAATTGCATAAACATTTTAATTAAAGAAAATCACACAATTAAATACTATAATCTTTTATTAAAATAAAAGTTATTAGAATATATAATAAAGGGCGGCATTTGCAATAAAAATAACAATATTTGAAATAAACTAAAATACTAGAACATTTCAAATAAACGACTACGCGTTGTTACGATATTTGGTACGGATTTGATTCTTCCTTCGATCGAAAATAACACGATCTTCGGGTGGTAAATTAGATAAGTCTTTTTCGAGAAAAGTAAAATCTCGTGCTAAAGGCGGTCGTCATCTACGCGGTTCCGGTCATGACGTTTGAACGTGCTCGACTAAAAGTTTTACCCCCACTCGAACACCTTCATAACTACCGACCAATCCACCATACAATAATATAAGTCGTGGATAGTTGATTCATATTCTAAATAATATAAGAAAATTATAGTGTGAATTATAAAATAGTATAATCGAAAGTGTTTAAAAATATTAAAAAGATTAAAACACACATATATAAATAATTTTGAGTATGGCGCTTTTAAAATGTTGGTTAAATTGTAAATGACGATTCATTTTAATATAGTTGTAGTGGTATTGTCATTATATAGTCTTGCCACTTCATCATGTCTAATGTATATTTTGCTTCCACTATGATGAGTCTTACATAAACCTCGAATAAGCTCAATAGCATTATTTTTAAATTGTTCTCACGTTCATTTAAGTTTACTATTAGCTTAATCTAGTCTAGTGATAAAGGATATAGGTCCCTCACCCAAAAAATATTAGCTTGAAATCTCATTGAGACATAAACTAGATTTAAACTTTAAAGTAAAGTATAATAGAACTAAATTAAGTTAAAAAAAATTAAACACATAGTTTTGAGAATTTTATAAATACATTGTCACCATCTTATAGAAACTTCATAGCAGCTTTCAAACGTACGATGCAATCATTCACATCAATGTTGTTGTAACTGCAATAATTGTGATTGAATCGTAAATATTAGATGATAAAAAAATGGTATGTTATTGATACATTCAATTTATGCTATTTTTTTATACATACATATAGATACATGGAGAAAGATAAAGATAATAAGGTGTCTTAATAACATAAATAAGTATTTGTATAACCTAACCCTAAAAAAAGAATCCGATCTCCATTAGAACAGATTTGACATTCATAATCTTTTATAAACTCAACTGTTTTGTAACCTCTTTAGTTACAACTTAGACTACAACCCATTTACAAAAGTAAACTCGTAAATCCGTTTGACTCGTTTCGACAAATAGGTTGAGTTGTATAATTTTATATGAGTCGGGGTTGGGGTCGATTTTATTTTATACGAACATATATGGTTTTGGTTTGGATTAATCAATTCAGTTTCTCTACCAAAAAATCTATCAACCTGTTAACATGACGCAGTTGTCACTCTTACTCATCCGTTGGTAACTACTAAAATGTTAAAACATAAATTCAAACTTTAAATTATAAAGATAGACCAGTTGAAAATATCAATCTATTAATCAATTAGGTTGATCCAACACATTATTAGTTTAGCTAAACAAGTTTATGGATTCAATGCAAAACCAACACAACAACACTTACTTGGACTAACTTAAGCCCTTCATTTCATGTGACAAGATTTAAACACGTCTGAGTTAGAATTGATGTCGTTGATACTGTCACGAGCCCTGAATTCCAACTCGTATTCAACATAAACTCAAATCAAATATGCTTACACCAAGAATCAGACAATAACACAAACAAACAAGAAAAAATACTATCAATAGAACAAGAACTAGACTTGGGCCATTAACATGATAGTCCTGATACATAGATGTTGAGCTATGGCATGTAAGAGAAAGAACAGACTATCATGAGGGTTAAATTCTAGATGAAGATGACGAACAAAAGATTACAAGAAGAGTTGTATATATTAACTCTTTCTTCACTCTCTTCTTTTCATATGATACTCCATATACTCATACAGGCCTGACTCATGCTGTCTTCTAAGCCTAGATAATAACAATAATCTTCTAAGTATTTTATGCTTCATTAAACCTAATCAACCATATTTCACAAGAAACCAAAATAAACAAGATCACACATTAGAAATAATACCACATAAACATGTTTGGTATTGAATTGAATTATTCATAGATTCAATAGATACAAATAAATATATGGCTCTTGTTCAGATTGATGAGTTCAACCCTCTACCCAAAATCCATCAAACCATCAATACGACACGATTGACACTCTTACTTGTCGATTCGTAACTACTGAAAAGTTAAGACATCAAAACAAAGCCATTAAGTTATAAAGTAGATAGGTTGAGAGAGTCAATTTATTAATCAATTAGGTTGATTCAAACATGACTCATTTGGCTAAACAAGTTCATGAGTTCAATCCAAAACTAACATAATGTCGCATCGACGGAACTTACACAATTAATTTCGTGTCAGGTTCATGTTATGAATACAGATTTAAACTGCTATAAAAAACTAGTTGATGTTGCAATCTTTATACTTTTATGACATCAAAAGTAACATTAGATTTAGTCCTTCAAATTCAAACATAAATCAATGAGAAAACAGCGGATAAATTACTAAAATAACTAACAACCCCAACCGTTGATATGAACTACAAACTCTCTTAACCCCACACGTACATGAACACACCACACAAAATTTCCCAAATCTTTACACAATCAATATTCCGTAAATTTGAAGTAATTGTAATTTATGCAAGATTTAAGAAAAACAAGGGCTAGATTACACAAAGAATTGAAATTTGTTGCATGATCAAGAATTAAACGAATCAAGAAAATTCTTTTATAAGGTGAAAATCAAAAGCCATACCCATGATCCATGGGGGTTGGCTTTTGATATAAGCAATCGGTGATCTTTAGCTTTTGATAATCTAAACCTGATTCGATCATCGTTTCTTGTTTCGAGTAATTCAACAAAACAAGAAAAACAAGAAACCGTCGCAAAGTTTCGATCTTTGTGTTGATCGTGTGATTACCCTTGTTTTTCTTTATCTTCTACACCTACATTGATGTTTTTGATCGTGGATGTTTTGTAATCAATCTGAAACTGTGGTTTTCTGGGAGATTGATGAATGTTGATGTAGCTTTGTGATCAATTAGGTGTTAATTGGATAGTATTCTTGGATCTTCATTGGGGCAAACAGGTAATTGTTTCGAATGCACACCATGTGTTTGTGTAAATATCTCTGAGAAGATTTTAAATTGCTCATTTGGTTACATTGTTTCGCGTTTATCTAGTTAATCTTTCTGCTTCGATTTAAATAACCCGAGAGTGAAAAGTGAAACAACAGGATGAATTCAAGTTCAACAACGGCGGTACAATCCAGCAATAAAAGTTTGAAAGAAGCTCTTTGTGCTCAACAACGGCTTCTGCAGAAACTTTACCATGAATTAGATGTAGAACGAGAAGCTGCTGCTACCGCAGCTAGTGAAGCAATGTCCATGATACTTCGTCTTCAAGGTGAAAAGGCTGCTGTACAAATGGAAGCCGAACAGTACAAAAGACTAGCGGAAGAGAAGATGAATTATGCAGAAGAATCAATGCAAACATTTGAAGAAATCATGTACCAAAAAGAAATGGAAGTTGCTTCTCTAGATTACCAAGTTCAAGCCTACAGATACAAACTATTAAGCTTAGGATTTGATGATCTTGGAGTCCATGAGATAAAATTTCCCGAGCATTTATTGCAAGGAATGAAAGTTTAGTAGGGGAAACAAGCTGCAAAACGCCTCCAAGACGTTTAACATTGCCTAATATAAAGAAGGGTCTTCTAGAAAAGGATAGATCCATAGCTGAAGATTCTGATATGATTGCAAAAATAGTGGAAGAAAGTTTACGTGAAGAGGAACATAATCAAAACTTTGATTTGGGTCTTAAAACAGAAAGTTCATGTGTGGATATTAGTTCATATTTGGAGCAGATTCGGGAGTTAGATAAAGTAGTAGAACAGATGGCAGGCGACCAGTATCTCTGCCCAACTGATGCTAAAACTTCTAGATGTTCTTCAATTCAATCGAAGATGAACGAATTGGATATTGTACAACCTTCCCAAAAGTTAACAGAAGACAAGATACCTTCAGATACTTGTTCGCCAAGCGTGTGTGATGTGTTTGAAGTCCCACTGATTGAAGAAACCCTGTATAAAGATGATCCAAAATCAATTATTAGAGATGAGGGGAACTTAACCCCGTATAAAGATGATGGAAAATCAATCTTTAAAGATGAGGGGAAATCAGCCATAAAAGATGAGGGGAAATCAGTCTTTAAAGATGCGGGGAAATCGGTCTTTAAAAATGAGGGGAAATCGATCTTTAAAAACGAGGGGAAACCAATTTATAAAGATGAGTGGAAACCAGTCTTTAAAGGTGACAAAAAGGTCAGAAAGGTGACTTCTTTTCCTCAATTACCTTTGCAATCATATTATAAATGCGAAACTGATTCAGGGAAAAAGGTTATGCTTCCAAAACATAAAGATAGGAAGCTGTTTTCACTTGGACATGGTATTAATGTTGACTGCCATTTGGCCCTGCTTCAGCCTAACACGACAAGTGAGATAACTGATGGTGAAACGGAGACTGCAGAACAAAATGTTATCTCGAGGGAGGAACGTGAACTGAGACTATTGTACGAGATTAATGAGAAACTTAATTCAATACAGTCTGAAATTAGAAGTAGAAAGGCAGAAGTCGACGGGTCTTCTTCAAACTACGACCTACCCATGCTTCATCTTAGAGAGGTATATTGATTGTGTTGTGTTCATGTTAGGAGGCGGTTTGGCTATAGGTCAAATCGACTTTCAACCGCTTTCACCTAGTCAACGCGTTTCCTTTTAAGCAACATGTTTTCTTTTATCTATATGATGTGCTAACCTAATTTTTGTTGATATTCATGACATAGGCATTGTGGGATATCTGGATTTGACTGCCTTCATAACACCACCAAGATCATGAGTATGTTGCGCCAGTTCTAGCTACTTATGCCATAGTTTTCCCAAGTAAGAGAATATCATTTCTTGTTATGGCAACGTCTAACATGTGGCAAAAGCCGAGTCTTTGCTAACTATTTTGTATCGACACAAAGTCAAGGAACCTCAGTGCACTGGTGTTGATATCTTTAACACGAGGAAAGTTAGTTCTTCTTGTGACTTGATAAGCAGAAAGTAATGTATTTAGTATAAGCTGATCATACTTGTATATAATCATGTTGATATATCAAAAGTGTTGTTACCTTCAGTTCAAATTGTTAGCTTTGAATATCATATTAATTCATTCTAAAGTTGTTTAGGCAGTTAACATGGCAAATTAGATGCATTCATCATAAAACTTCTATGGTATTTGTAATTGCACAACAAAAACCCTAATATTGATTGGATATATATGATAATTAGAAGGTTTAGAGGACATAATGGCATGTTGGTCGCGCTAACGCCAACCCAACAATCCGACATGTCTAACTTCACGACTAAGTGTTGACAAAGACCTTTTCTGAGAAAGTCATATCCAAATGAAAATTTTAAGGAGACCTGAACATCCTTTATGGGTTTATATGTTACAAGCTTCCTTGGTTATTACTTCCATATTCAATGGGAGACGGGTCCTATAGGGTGATATGCACCCATATGAGCAGGCCTGTCTTGTCCATGGGCGATGGGCATAATTTGACGTTTTGATGACACTCACTTGTGTCACCTTGATATGATCAAGAGTTGTCTTTACCATTTTGGATTCAGTATGTAATGCGGTTTAGACCAAATATACACCATGGCTTGGGTTGGCTTCTGCTTACAGCCACAGGTGCTTCAGCTCGGTTCCTACGAGTTTGATGGTTCAGTTTGATGGTTCAGTTTGATTTGGCTCGAAGGGTTGTGTTGGTTTGGTTCACAGCAGTAACTTGTGGCGGTTAGCCACAAAAGGTCACAATGGTTTGAAATTGTGACTTGACTCCCTATATGCCATTTGGAACACACCAAAGAACACTGAAACCCTCTCCCATTCTTCACATATTACACAAACCTTTACTGATAATAATTGATCACACCATTTGGTCTCTAGACTAATTATAAATAAGCACAATAAATAATATTTTGAACTTGTTAGAATTGTTAGAAACTTAAATTATCAAGTTTGAAATTAGTATAGTTGAATGCGACTATATGATAGGTTTTGAATCATCAGTATCCTGAAAGGGTTGATTTTAATCACCTAAGATCATAAACAGAAATACCAGACACTCGCAACAAACCTCATGAACCTAATCAAAACCATATAAGACCAGGAGTAAGGTTCAGCTCAAGCTCAACTCATTTGCAGCTTTAAACCCATGTTTTGACCCAACTGCATGTTTAGATGCCCACTAAATCCTACAAACAAATACATGATACCAATCTGAATTTTGTTAGAATCAGCACTGGTTCTGATTTTTAATCAAGAGAACGATTTCGTGAAACGATAATATACAGAGTTCTTTTACATGTTCAGGGGAGAGTTAATATATACAACTGAACAAGTTATGATCATCATCAACTGTACACGATAGCGGAATTTAGTTCAATCAAGTAACTTTTCAATTCTTCCATTAAAATGATCAAAGTATGTACACTTGCCTCGGCTTTTTTTCTATTTCTTCCATCATATCTTACCCAGTTTTTGCGATCAGGAAGCAGCCGTGGGTGAATGGATGGTGGCATCTGGTATCATGGCTACCGTCACCACAAAATACTCACACCCAGCAGGTAAACCATATGGGTTAGAGTGGCTTGAGCCCATAGAGGAGGTTGGGGTGGTGGTTCGAACCGGAGATGACTTCATGGTTTGTCTCTCAATATGCACGATCTGGCCCACGATGTAGGTGGGTCGGTGTGGAAGATGGTCAGCAAATAAGGAAACCGACTCGGATGAAAGATAGTAATGAGTGCAGTTTCGGTTTATGGCCTCGTAGTGTCCGGCTGCATTAAGTACAAATGCAGCAATCTCGTGAAGCTCCAAACGACCAAATGATATCTTCTCCTTGTTAACCTGATAAAAATATTATTAACCATTTGTCATTAAAATGTGTTATTTGTAGTTGTGCTAGATAGTAAACCTGTTTTTCGGATTGAAGCTTCGTGTACAAAGCGTTGACCAGTTCTTTCTTTTCTTCTAACTCCTTTGTAAGTTGTTCGTGTGATGTCTCAGCCTTAGTGTACCTATCAATCAGCTCGGCTCGTTGTCTTGTCAAAACACCGACTTTTTCAGCAAGCACCCGAACACACTCACGGAACTCGTTAATACCATCATCCCCATTGTCATTTGAAGAACTAAACACAATCCATATTATTTCAGTCAATTTCTATTTTAGATAACATATGCTCAAAACCATCATTTAAGGGCTATGATATAAACAAACAAGTATTCCTTATTATTAGATTATACACATTTAACATAGGCCCTTAAATGTTGCTTTAAAAGTAATAATCTTAAAATAGAAATTGAAAAAAATGTGAAGTTTTAAGAGTTTACTTGGCAAGGGACTGAGCTAAGGCGCGCAACGACTCGGCAAAACCAGCCACACCACCTGATGAAACACATGTTTTTAGCCTTTCAAAGAGGCTGCGGATTTTGACAGCAGAGGCGCGTAATGCACTATATTCAGATGCCCTACGATCCGCTGCACATAGATGAGTTTGAGCCTCTTCTCTTGCTTCATGTAGACAGTTCTCTAAGTGAGCACAGTTCATCTGTAGCGCAAAAATAATATTGTATAAACAAGAATCAACAAGTGAGAACTATATCAGATGCCCTACGGTATGCTACACATTACCTGAGATTCTTCTAGAAGATTCCGACTGATCTCCAGCTCACCACCGAGCCTTGCAACCTCCTCCATTGCCTCTTGAAGCTTAGTTTCCGTTTCGTTTAACTGATTTGATTTCTCTGTAAGCAAATTCTGCAACTCCACCACAAGATCACTGGCTTTGACCTGCTCATCAGAGGTCAAACTTTTCATAGGTGGCGGCATGTAATCAGCGGTTGAACTTGAAGCCAACACCATCCCCACATCCGCCACCATAGTATCTTTGTCATCTTTTTCATCACGGGTCGGTTCCACCATTGATGAATCTAAATTAGGGTTCATAATTCCAGATGAATCAATACCTCCTGACTTCAAAAGCAATGAACTTGAAGCATAAGAAGCTTCATCCATCGGCTCTGATGACGCATCTTTATTATTAAGTTTTTGGTCTAAGGTATACTGATCTGACAGCCGATTTTCAAGCTCTTTTATTCGTTTCTCGTATGATTCACACTGCATACTTTTGGCTTTTAACATGTTGACCAAATGTTTCTCGTGTTCATCTTTCAAACGCAACGCCTCAGCAGTCTTTTCAGCAGACTCTTTTAACGCGTTTCCCACGTCACTATCTTCAAATAATGTATCGGGTGAATAAGAACAAAGAATAGCTATAGATGAAGCAAGTTCCGCTTTTAACTTTGCATTTTCAACTTCCAGTTTACTAGTACCAGCAATCTCAACCAATTCAGAAGCTTCCACAAAATCATGATAATTATCAGGACCACTTTCAGAACCTTCTTCAACATCTTGAGACATTGAAGACGAACCCTTTTTAAAAGAAAGTCCCACTAAATGTTCAGGGGCAAAACGGTCCAAATCTGATATATCAATATCGAGTAAATTAGTATCAAACGGAGCTACATTAACATCACAAGTGTTAGGGGTATCATATAATCCCATCGATGCTAGAATATCTCGTGGTATAAACAAGCTATTGACTTTCAAAAAGTCTTCTCGTCTTCTTATTTCTGTTTCCCGTTTGCTTGCAAGGCGTTCTGCTAATTGACCCGCCATTCCCATATAAAGTTTCATTGACGCTTTTCTCCTCACTATTTCTGCAAGACATGCTCTATATGCAGGCCCGATTCCACGAACAACTTTCAAATGCTCAAATTGATCGTTTTGGCGTTTTAGTGCTTCAGTGAAAACCGAAAACTTGTACCTTACATCCTTGATTGTGTACTGAATATAAGCAATCTTTTGCATGTATTTGTGAACGAAAGTATTCATTTCTGTTTTCTTGTTCTTGCAGAAGATTAACAGGTTGGAAATGGCCCGCTCACAACCTTGCATTTTGGGGACATAACTTTTGTCATGGCCTTCATACATCGGGCCTAATGCCGACACAGCATCGTGAGGACGGAGAGAATTGGAGAGTTGACTGGTCAAACAGTCGTCCACTAGTTTCTTCACCAAGCCAACATCTTTGCTGTATTGATGCATATTTGAAGTTAAAGAAAAAAAATCGTTTTTATATGATCTAATCTACTTCATCAAAGTAAGAAATAAAGAAAACAAAAAACTTGCAAGTGATTCCTCAATCCTCATATGCAAATTTCTCACATATACTCATGATTACACACATATAATTGGTCTATGAACACAGTTTCTTTGATCATGACTAAGACCTACATTTCATATTCAAAAACACAAAAAATGTCTACTACATTACACGTTTCAGTAATGTTTTTCTTCGGTTTAAAGAAGATAGAATATAACTAGACTAAAACATTTACCTAGATATAGATTTCGGATGTGTGATTGATCAAATGTTAACATCATCACCACTTATGACGTGAATCAAGAGAGTGAACGCATAGGTTAGACTTAGACCATAGTAGTCAAAAGCATACAACGCGCCTCAGGTAGACACAAAAGCTGTTATGGGAATATCTAGATGTGCGTTTAAAACAAAATCAGAATCTGTTTATCCACATACTATCAGATAGTAACGAATCCAAACACGCTCTACGCATACATAGTTGTGACAAATTATTCCGCCTTTACAATGGAGTAATGCATGAGAAGAAACATGAATTTAATCTGCAAGATAAAACTAACCTCAAAGCCTGCAATATACTTTTCTGCTCATCAATATGGTGCTCATGCTCCTTAACCGTTTTCTCCAAATCTCTACTGAGGATTGAAGCCTTACTAGAAAACAATTGCTCGGTGCTCCGTTTCAATTCTCCAAATTCATGCTTAAAGTCTCCAACTTTACTTTCAACTGTCTGTGAGAATTACTGCAATCATCAACCATTTTTTGCAAGTTATCTTCCTTCACAAATCCAACAAACACTTGCGCTCAGCAGTCTGTAACACGGGTAGAAGTTTTATCGACCTAAGCCTCTCCAAATCCCGCCCAAAATTCACCAAAAGATTCGAATGAGTCCTTTGCTGCTGTGAATAACACTTCACAAAATCCATGTAGTTTTGAAGGATCATCTTATAGAAATGGTCCAAATTGCCCCTAGCAATCTCCAACGCCTTTTCTTGCACCCTTTGCTCTCTTGCAAGCCGCTCACATGTTTCATATTTCACAAGGGTACGGCGGTAAATTGCATCCCCAAGCTGGTAATGGTACCTAAACTGTCTCTCGTATGATGGCAACGCCTTTAACGCAGGGTCAGGGGCTTCATCTAATGGATGTGGATCGTGTGATGATGATGATGGTCGTTGAGGGTCCGGATAGTTGTTTTCAGATAAGTCAAGTTCTTCAGGCCCCGGTGGAACCGAATTACTACGCATTTTGGATTTATTAAATAAGAAAATCTCACTACCATCAGATGGGAGTTTGTATGCAGATAGTGGATTTTGAGGTTCTAACTTCATATCCAAATACAACAGAAGCTGATCATTTAACCGGATCCCGGAAACAGATTCTATATATTGTTGGATCGCTTCAACAACGGTGTATTCATCGCAATCAAGCTCAAAAGAATGCCCGTTTTCGGCTAAATGAACCAGAAGTTTTCCCCTTTGTATCACATTCTCACTTGAACTCATCTTTACGAACCCTAAAACTCCAATCAGCCCAAGATAGATTCAAGATTGGTGAATTCAATCACACAATCAATCTTTATACCCTCAATGGATATAGATACAGAAAAGAGGAAAAGACCGTTTTACCCTCGGACGATTCGATCAAATCCAGCTATCTTCTCCCCATCATCTTCGAACTCTGCAAAAAAATTCACTTCAATCCTCAATAAACCCTAAATCAATCAACACCCACCACTGAAATCTAAAGAAATAATCGAATTTCAGAAAGTAAAGAACAAATCCAACGAAATTTATCATCAATAAAACCCTAATACTCATCAACACCCACCATTGAAATCTACGTAAGATTCAGAAAACCCACCAAGATTCTGTCGGTATAACCCTAATATTATCCAAATCAACACTCAAATCCTCAAAAGTTGGAAGATTTTTAGCCAAATTAACGATTACCCATAGGAAAACGAAGTATACTTACGTATACACATATAAATACACACATACACAAACACACTCAACTTCAATGATGGGTTGATTGAGAAAATACGAAGAAAGAACAACCCAACAAATAGAGACAATCAATGACGTAAAAGCAAAGAGGGGAAAACAAACAAGAATATATCGAATTACTTTAGCGATTTGGGTAAGAAAGAACAAGTTTATCACGAACGATTGGTCTTCCAATAAAATATCAAGATTCAACGAATATGTAATAATGTGATTTTTTTCGCTCAATTTATTAAATTATACACCTTTGTTGAGATGAGTGCACCACAAGGGACATCAAAAGCAGGAGAAAATTGCTTCTTTTTGTACTGTTTTATGTTCTTCCTGCACAAATTGAGATTTGGGGAAGAACATAAAATTGAAATTTAGCAACTTGAAATCTTGAAAGAGTGTAAATGTGTGTGTATATGAGTCGATTATGATATATTTTTATGGGTGTTTATTGATGTGTTCCGCCGTTTGATATTAATTTGAGGTTTGATGATGATGGAGACTATGTAGACTTGTATCGTGATTGTCTTTTAGTGATTATGTTTACTTTAATTATTGGGAATTTTTTAATTGCAAATTATGGGTTTACTATTTAATCCTGTTATTTTTTTAATATGGCATTGATATTTTAAGTGATTTGAAGTTTATTTGATATATACTTTTATAAGATAAGATAAGTAGGTAGGTTAAATGTATCTTTTTATGACTAAACGTAACTGTTAATACGATTGCTTCATGATTTAGCTTTTTTTAAAGGCTTATATGATCCTATAATCACTTGTGTATGTGTTGTTTTAGATTTGCGTGTATCCATATACAACTTTTTATAATAGGGGCGTTTTTTTTGTTTTATTAAATTAATTTTGTGATAATATATTTTATGTTTTGAAAAAACAAGTTTAGTTTAAAAAACTTTTAGAAATTTTTATTTTTAAATGGAAACAATTCACGTCATCCATTTCGAATTCAAAATTGACAATAAAAGAACAAGTAAACCAGTAACAAGTTGTGTTACTATCTCTTTAAATAGCAAAATTAATTCTATTAAAAATAAAGTTTTGAGACTTAAAGACTAACAAAATCATATTCAAAAGGTACACACCTTGTGAGGCGAGAAAATCAGACGCATCAAAAGTAAAAGAGATGAACACATATTGATTATCTAATAATGCTTCTCAAATCGTTGAGATTTATTTAAAAAAAGTATAAACAATCAGATTGAATTGTGTGTGTACATCTTTTATTTTACATTAAAACTTTAGTTTTAAATAATTAGATAACTAGAAAATATTCAATATGCAACTATTTTAAAAATAGAATTACTATAACCTTAAAGATACTTATATCTATAATTTAAATGTACTATATAAATATATATACAATTATTGTTTTTCTCTCTGATCAAATACGATTATCTTTGATTATGTGTGAGAGCTTATACTTTTAAGTGCAAATATATCTCAAGTTTTGTCGGTGTTTGGTATGTTTATGTGTGTGTAATTCTTATATTATATAGAATGTTTGTGAGTAATTGTAAGTAAAAAAAGAGAAAAATATTATTGCTCAATTTATAAATTTAGGAATTATTGTTCAACCCTTATAACTATTTTGTATTTTAAAATTATTGTGACTGTAAGAGAGAGAAAATGTAAGATAAATATATAAAAAAATATTATTTAATCAAAAAAGATAAAAAAATAGTATTATTAGTGTAATTATATGGATAAAATAAAGAATAAACTATAAATGCTCTTAATAGATTAAATCATATTACAATTTATTGATGACTGTTTTATGCTTATATGTTTATGATTAAGTAATGATAAGTAAGTATTAATAATCTCACGGTCTAGTGATAAATGTGAGAGATTATGCCTTTCTTAAAAGTTCAAGATTCAATCCTTGATATTAACGAATAATTACTAAGTTTAAAAAACATTATGATTAATAAGTAAATAAGGGAGTCACTCGTCGTAACTTTATGAGTTCTCGATTTTTTTTTTCTTGTATTTTATCATCTAAGACGTAAGTTTAATTTTTGTTTCTCTTTTTTTTTTAAAACCAAATGTCTATTAATATCATTTACTTATCTCCTTTATATTTTTAATCACCTAATAAATAAGTTTGTCTCTCATTGTTTTTAGTTCCTCTAAATATTTATTAATTAATATTATTTAATATTTAATAATATTTTCTTCTACTCTAACCCTGCATAATACGCAAGAGTTATAGCCTGATACTAATAATTTGTGTGTAAGAGATTTATGGCATAATTTTTCTCGTTTCATTTTTATTCTTATTCTAAATATTATTCCATCACACACTTCCGGTACAAGTCTCTTTTTATGTTCCATCAATTAAATATTATTGTATACGTAAACCCTATAAAACATGGTGGTGTGTATGCATACGTCGCCCATATGATAGATCAAGAAGAAAACGGGGAACATGTATTTTGGCTCTTTAATATTTACCTTTTTGACATCTTTCATATTTAAATTCTGGAATCCAAAATCAAAAAATCAAGTTTAAATAATCTAACATTTAATACAAATTTAGAACATGTTTTTCTTTAGTCCACCAAATCATTCTATAACCTAACAAATATCAATATCGCTTACACTTGCCAAAACTATAATATGAACACATCCATAAGTTTTTAACAAGCTACTTTTAACAACTTTATCAAAGGTAATTACTTTTTAGGACGGCCAAGTAAAAATTGCACCCAGTAGCAGCTAGGTTTTTCAATTTTCATTAAATTCACTTAATTTTTTTTATGTCTTAGCTCCCTAAGTCTCCCGACTTTCACAAGCGTTGTAGTCTTGTGTAATATTTTTATAAATATTTAAACTTTTTGAAATAAGTGGGATAAATAAAAGATATATGAATTTAGTTATTAACAATCAAACCTTTCTTCAAACTAACCTGAAGTAGTATGTAACAGAGAAGATTTTTTTAAATACAAAATAATAACAAGTTTCATAATTGTTAAATTATTTAAAAACGTCACTATAATTAGTGGCCCAGAGGCTTTACCTCTAGAAGCACCATTTAAGAATATTCAAGATTCCAATGTTAGTATATATACGTGGGATATAGTTAAGAGATTCGGAGAGCATATATTATTCTAAACAAATGGTATATTTAAGTCAAATTAGAAAAATATAAGCATTAAGAAGCAACTAAGATTCATATATGTTTCATTATTTCGTTTAATTTAAAAAAATTAACATTTATAATAACATTACATAGAATTGGAAACCTAATAAACGTTTAGTGACTCCAGAATGACTAAAAAATTTTTGTGACTTTTTTAAAAAGCTTAAGATATAGTTCTACCAAGTAAAGTTATTTTTGTTACTAATA